>OZ010787.1:243927234-244297234 GCA_963932465.1 Maratus speciosus
TTAAAAAATCACTATTTCTGCCTGTGTAAAAACTTTAAGGACAGCAAAATAAAAACAATATGGTAACGAGAAAACGAACTCTTAATATATTATACATCCACCATCGCGTTTAATGACTGCAAATATTCTATCTTTCATGGACATTATTAATTTTTGGTTCAGTTCGAGACAGGTTTTTACATTCATCTTCAATCGTAGATATGAGTTCTGAATCTGAGGGAAAATGTTTTCAATTTTTGTAAACTCGTCTTGCTAGATCTGCCCACAAGTTCTCGATAGGGTTTAGATCGGAACTTCTGGGTGGCCATTGCAAATCTTCAGTATTTTTCTTCTGAAATCAGAGTTTTGTCTCACGACCTGTGTAGTAGGGTGGGTCGAAAAAACCGAAATTTTTATAATCGAAATGTAATAGCGCGGAAAAGTTGCCTTTTGTAATACAGAATAAATTTCTAAAATATTACATCGATCGCTTAATATCTTTTACCGCCGCATAGGGGCCAAAGTTTCAAAAAATCACAAAAAACATGTTTTTTTATCATTTTTTTTAATTATTCAAACATACCAATACAAGTTCTAATAGAACGCAATAGCTACATGAAGATATGAGAAATGTCCCGGTAAACGTTCATTATGATGAAATCCTATCTTTATTTGCCGCAAAAAGACCATATTTTTTGTAAAAATTTCAAAAATTTCAATTTTTCATTTTTTTTTTCTAAATTTTTAAAATTTCTATAATACGTCTAGAAATAAATAATTTTACTTTATATCTATTAATATATAATAATTTTTTAATCTATTTGTAATAGACTTGAAAATAAAGTTAATCATTCATTTTTCTTGACGATCGCTTCATCTACTGATGTTTTACTTCATAACAGTCAATTCGTGCCACAAAAAATATATAAAATGAAAAAAAAATGTTTTAGTATTTTATTAATTAAAGTATAGAGATGTTTAACCGAAACGTGTTAAATAAACTTAAAATGAAGAAGAATTTAATGTAAATGAATTTTATAATATAACTTGCTTTCAGATGAAGCCATTATTTCTCAAGAGGCCAAAACTAATCAGATGTGATCCTCCCTCTGTTCTAGTAAACAAACTTTATCAGTGCTTCAATGAATAATTTCACGCATCTTTCTAGTGATTGGGTGGGACAGTGAAAGTTATAATGGCTGGTATCTTTTAATCGAACATTTTAAACTCACCAGCGTTGTTAGTCGATAAAGAAACCATAACAGGTGGTTCCGTTAGTTTTCAGTTTTGTCAGTAGACTAAAGCCATACAATTTTAAGCTTCAGTGTTGAAGTCTGCTGTGATAAAGTGACGGATGGCACTATTCTAGTCCACAGAACTTCGTGCTTTTGCAATTTTCTTCATGGCTGGGGCCCTGATGTTCTCCTCTTCATATGCTATCATCCCAAAGAGGCTATTTGTATAATTTGCGAAATAGTCATTTCGTGAAAATACAGGAACTATAATCTTTCGTAGATTATCTGTCAAGTAACGTAAGTTACTAACTATAGTTCACAGATTCTGGAAAACATGAGTGATTCCTTTTAATTGTGATCCAGCTGATGCAGTACATTTTCAGGATGTACTCAAAGAGTATGACAAGTTAAGAAGAGGGTTTCTTTGTTCCAACGTGGAGTCTCAAAATTCGAATAGCAGTAATGATCCACTTTGCGTGAAATATTTGTCCAGGGACTCAGCAAAAAAGGTCAATTGTATACACGCGTGTTGAAAGAGCTTGCAATATTTCAGACATATACTTCTGGTCAGTTGACAAATCATCTTTATCAACAGCTAGGTGATCAGATTAAATTGCCTTAAATTTTGCAAATGGTAATAATTCGCAAATCGCAAGAGATCAACCAATTGGGCCACAATATGATAGAGAACCTGTTTTTTGTCATCAAGATGTTTGAAAAGATGTCTCAGTGGAAGCTCATTGAAGTAAGGTCAAGGAAGTTAATAAGGTGTTTTTTTAAAAGTTGTTCTCAACTAATCCTACTATAACACCACCTTTGCATCCTGTTTTGAAGACAGTTCCGCGAAATTCAACTACAATTATTATTACAGTCGGGATTTCATTTTTCTTCAAAAAATCTATAATGTCATTGCATATAGAAGTCGCCTTGCCAGACGATGGGGTCAAATGGCGAAAATAATTGAGACCTGGTTCTAGTATGAAAGAGATATGTTCCTCCTTGACTTCGCAAAGATGAACTTTGCCACCTCTTTAACCTGGCAGATATTTCAATCTTTAGGTCCATCAAAGTATAGAGTAAAAGGAGTACATTACAAAAACAAAACGAACAATGTGAAACGCGGCCCTCTAGCAGCAAGAAATTAATTTTACGTGCAGGCAGTTGCAGGTGTTTCTATCATTGAGCAATATTTTTTTATAGAATCACAGTGATCATGGTTAACAATATGCATGAAATTAAAAACATAAAATGCCTTTCCCAGCCTATTAAAAATGTAAAAAATCTGAAAACATTACAAAAGTTATGAAAATTGAAAAAATGAAAAACATAATTTTTTTACATTTTTTAGAAATTTTGGCCCTGTTGGGGCGATAAAAGCAACGATGTCACAAAAATGAAATGTTAATGTTACATTACTAATATCTTGGTGTGACTATTGCGTTCTATTAGAAATTGAATAAGTATGTTTGGATATTTAAAAAAAAAATTGCTAAAAGTATGTTTTTTGCGATTTTTTCGAAATTTGGACCCCTTGCGGCGGAAAAAAATATTAACCAATCGGTGTAATATTTTACGTATTTTATCTTTTTTACAAAAGGCAACTTTTCCGCGCTATTACGTTTCGATTATAAATATTTCGGTTTTTTCGACCCACCCTACTGTTTAGATAGGCGCGTTATCCTGCTGATAAATCCATTTTTCTCCTGCCAGAAGTGTTTCAACAGGTGAAATATGGTCAGAAAGAGCTTTTAAATATGCCTTTGAATTAACTTTCCATGAAAAAAAAAATCCAAATTACCCGACGCCGTTGAACAAAAAGCAGCTCAATGTCATAATGGATCCGACACCTAACTGACGTTTTAAAAAAAAATCTTTTTCTTTTCTCAAATCATGCCAATAATATTTCCAGGCATCAGGACCATCTGAGTTCCATTTCTTTTCATCTCAAAAAATAATCTGTAGCGATTTGTCATCCTAAGTCATCATTTGTCTTGCAAACTGTAAATGCTGGGTTTTGTGGCTAGTCAATAAAGGGGTGTTACACAATTTCTAAGCGTACTGGATATTCCGAAATTGATTAACTGAGTTACAGATATTTTTTTTGCACATTCCGAACCCATTCGATTGTAAAATTTCTTTACTTGAGTATTTTTCAGTTTTTGCTAACTTTAAAACTTTTCTTTCATCTCTTTCATTTCTGACAAGAATTTTTGTCTGCCTACAGCCTTTTTTCTCCTATAATACTCATTTTTTAACCTTAAGAAACTGTTGTTGACGATGTTAGATCTTCCTATCTCTTTTGAAAGGACCTAAAACTAATTCCTAATAATGCAAAAGATTTACAGCATCTTTTTCATATTCAGTCAGTTTAAGTGCTTTTGGCATTGTTATAAAACTAGCACAACTCTCAATTGAAAACGTCAGAAAAATCACTATGCAGAAGTGCTTTTAATGTGCAAATGAATAATAATTACACATAATATTTTTATAAAAAATAGTGGTGTCCTTATAATTTTTAAACAGGCAAAAATAGCCCTTTTTTGCATAAATATTATTTTATCGCAATGAAATGCACACAGATATATTTTGTTGACTTTTATATCAGTATTTCCATTTTATGATCAATTACGATTTTAACTATCGCATTTTAAATTTATCATTTTTTTTACAATTTTTTACTGTTCTTAAAGGTTTTACACGCACTGTATCAGTTCTAAATGTAACGAATACTATATGAAAACGGGATGTGCGTTTCGGAGTGTCTGCTTTTGAACGCCCTGGTTTAAATTCCGTTTCAGTCAAAATGCCTGTATCAGAGTTTCCACTGCTTGAATCTTCTGACAATGTCTGTATTTTACTGTAGAAAAACTAATTAACATCCCACCATTTCCACCATCTCTTAAGTCCTCCGTCATCCTCACGACGACTCATTGTGTTTGTATTACTTTCCGCTCAATTCCCTCCTCTCCTTCCGGATTTGCTGTGGAGGCATGCTGTGGTGCATCACCGAAATGTATGATCCCTAACGCATCCAAAGAAAAAAGAAGGGTAAGTAACATAAACAAGTGGGTAAGTGTGATCACAGATCGCACAGAGGGTTTCGTTTAATATTCCTTTCAAAATACTTTATCCTTTTGAAAATTCTGTTAGTTCCACATTTCACAACCAGGGTGCGCACTTAATTCTAAACAAACCTGTATCCGAACGAAAATCCGTTTTACATACTATCCGTAGATAAATTAGTCGAGGGGATTGGGCCCATAGCACCCGAGATAAGTAGGCGCACCTGGCGGAAAAAATGGAACTAAAATATGTAAGGTGGTGCATAATATGAAAGAATGGTCAAAGGGGTGTCGGCAAAAGTTGGAAAATTTCTCCCCGGGTTAAAAGGGCGTGGGTTCCAAAAATTGCTTAAAATACAAAAGTTAGGGCCCAGAGGCGTAAATAATAAAAGAATTTTGAAAATTTTATGATTTGTCGTGTGGTCTGAGGCATTCAGCTATACGTATGCAAAATTTCATGTCACCAACTTAATTAGGGACTCCCTTAGAAAGAATTGCTTCAAATACATATGTGGTATCTCAAAGGGTTAAACGTAAGTCTTTTTCAAAATTTTATGATTTGTCGACTGGCCTCAGGTGTTCTGCAATAAGTAAGCAAAATTTCAAATCTCCAATTTAGTTAGGGGCTCAGTTAGAAAGAATGGCTTAAAATACACAAGCGGGAGTTGAAAGGGTTAAACATAAAACTTTTTGAAAATTTTATAGCTTGTCGTTTGATGTGAGGTGTTCAGCTATAAGTATGCAAAATTTCAGGCCTCCAACCTAAATAGGGACTGACTTAGAATGAATTGTTTAAAATGCACATGTAGAAGCACAAAGGGTTAAATGTACGACTTTTTCAAAATTTTATGATTTGTCGTTTGATGTGAGGTGTTCAACTATATGTAACCAAAATTGCATGGTTCCAACATAATTAGGGGCTCATTTAGAAAGAATTGTTTAAAATACACGTGTGGGATCCCAAAGGGTTAAATGCACGACTTTTTCAAAATTTTATGATTTGTCGTTCGATGTGAGGTGTTCAGCTATAAGTATGCAAAATTTCATGCCTCCAACCTAATTAGGGGCTCACTTAGAAAGAATTGTTTAAAATACACATGTGGGACCCCAAAGGGTTAAACGTACAACATTTTCAAAATTTTACTATTTGTCGTTTGATGTGAGGTGTTCATCTATAAGTATGCAAAATTTCACGCCTACAAACTAATTGGGAGCTCACTTAGAAAGAATTGTTTAAAATAAACATGCGGAAGCCCAAAGAGTTAAATATACGACTTTTTTAATTTTTATGATTTGTCGTTTGATGTGAGGTGTTCAGCTATAAGTATGCAAAATTTCACGTCTCCAAACTAATTAGGAGCTCACTTAGAAAGAATTGTTTAAAATACACATGTGGGACCCCAAAGGGTTAAACGTACGACATTTTCAAAATTTTATGATTTGACATTTGATGTGAGGTGCTCAGCTATAAGTATGCAAAATTTCACGTCTCCAAATTAATTACGAGCTCACTTACACAGAATTGTTTAAAATACACATGCGGGAGCCCAAAGTGTTAAATGTACGACTTTTTCAAAATTTTATCATTTGTCGTATGATGTGAGGTGTTCAGCTATAAGTACCCAAAATTTCATGTCTCCAAAATAATTAGGAGCTCACTTACAAAGAATTGTTTAAAATACACATGCGGGAGCCCAAAGGGTTAAATGTATAACTTTTTCAAAATTTTATGATTTGTCGTATGATGTGATGTGTTCAGCTATAAGTATCCAAAATTCAATGTTTCCAATATGTATAGTTTCTGAGAACGGGCTCTGTGACAGACAGACAGACGGACAGACAGAGGAGCGAGACGAATAGGGTTTTGTCAGATGAACGAAACCCTAAAAAGACTAAAGAGAGAAACCGATGCGACGAAAGATTCAAGCAATGCTTACAACTTTTCTCCACTTTTACAACTTTTCTCCACTTATACGCGAAAAGGCTATAAAAATTGCCTAATTTAAAATACACATAACTATTAAATAATGCATAATCAGAGCTTATTTAAACATTTGGCACATTAAACATGACTTTCCAAGTAGTCTAACTCTAGGATCGATGGCCATAGATTTTGTAAATTGAAATAAAAATTCTTAGAATGCAGCTACGATAAATATTGATGCATGTTTAAAATTCTTATACATATACTCATAATATTTTATGCAAAAAATAATTAAATATTCAAAACAAAAAGTGTTAAACTAAATTGAAATTTAAATGGCACATAGCCATCTCTACTGAAAGCCGAGGAAAGATGACCATCCAATACAAGAAAAAGTTAAGTAAATAGAAAAAAAAAAAACACATTTCATATAGTTGGTCTTGATAATTTGTACACGTTTCATGGACCACTTCAGGCCCCTTATGCATTGCATCTAGACATTCTTGTTGGATGTGATATATTATATTGTTTTGCACAACCAACACAGTTTTCCTAATCCAATTCTATTTAATCGGAATCTGTAGAATCTGATAATTTAAATATGTTTCGTTTTCTTCGCTACTGGAATTGTCGTGTTTTTTTTTTTTGTTGTTTGTTTTTTTTTTTTTTTTTTTTTTTTTTTTGCCTCGCGTTAATTGTGGGTTTATTACGTTAATTTAGTTTATTTATCAAATTTAACAGTTTCTGTTATGATATTTTGCGAAGTTTTTCAATATTTTCTGAAACAAATACATCGTTAGGTCTTATTATATCATTACTAGATAGTGCCCGTCAAGATTTGACGGTAAATAACTTGAATGTTTCATTAGAAAGTTTCTTGAATTTTTAATTAGTTGCTTTTAAATTAGTTATGCAATAACGAATTTCTATATTACATACGTGCTTCCTATTTCTTTACGGCGATAGATGGGGCTGTTAGTCTAACCTATTTAATGAAATGAAAGAATTTTATGTTTATAATTTACAACCAATTATGCTTGCTTTTTATCAGAAATTTACCTAAAAATACCGGATAGAGAATTTATATTTACTTACTACGGCCTCATTTTTTTTTATAACAATATTTATTTTCATTTATTATTATTTTTTTTTTACAGCACGATCATTAAAAGCTGCCATGAATTTTATTTTTATCTCATTCTCTAAAAACCTAAATTTGAATCTTAATGTAGCTAACGATTTATAATTATTTTTCATTACTTGAATTTTATTTTACATTTTTTAAATATTAAACCCGGATATCAAGGTAATTTCTTTTATAGCTCTTATACGAATATTTTTCTTTTTTTTCGTTTTATTTTTTCCGCAAATGGGTGACAATTTTTTCTTTCTGACACACACACATGTATTTTCTTGATAATGGTCAGAAAATACAACGAAAATTGTAGATCTGCTCAATTTCTTTAATTGATAATTACATGAAAAATATTTTAGCTTAAATACTTTAAATATAAAATCATTATTTTTTTTTTCAAAATATTATTGAGTGTTAAATTTTATTTAATTATAAAGCATTCAAATAATAATAATAATAACACAAAAATCCTATAACTTCTCTTCCTAATAAAATAGGTCATTATTGAAAAAAATAATTCACATTTTGCCAGGCTTGGATTTGAACCTGCGTCCTCTACAAAAATTCCGAGCTTTAAACTGGTGTGTAAACCCGTTATGCCAGCAGGAACTCTTTTCCTTTCCTTCAAAATTGAAGAGGTCCGAAAAACAGTTGACGCAAACGTCTCGAATTTGAGTTCTGATCTAACAGAAATTGTTTTGCATTTTAATATTTATGATACCTTTTTTTTTCAAAGAAGCAGCTACAACTTAACAGGCTAGTTTCCATATCTTCGTAACTATTGGCAATTCATAAGATTTTTAGCCTCAAATCCCTGTGTTTATCTTCTGCGTGTAATATCACCAAAACAATATGACACCCCCGAAATAAACCGTTCCGTATCTAGCTCTAAATATCGACACAGTAAATTTTTGAATTGTTAATAATGCTGAAAGAGCCAAATAATATTAATTTTGTGAAATAAAGAAAAGCTTGTTTATTCCTTTAAGACCCAACCCGCACGATAATGCGGGTTAATCATTCATTTAATTGTTTGCTTCTGAGTCATTTATAATAAAAACTCGAATCGAACGATCGTTCTGGTTTTCAGATAGAGTAGAGTATCATTTTTTATCAACAGGTAGCGGTTGTAGCCCATGTTTTACTTGCTATAGGCATGACTAATTTTGTTTACAAATACACCGGGTGTTAAAGGGATATAGGAAGATTGAATAGCAGACGAACTTAAGATAACTTCTACCTGGGATGTGGTACTTCAACTGAGCGAGCATCTTTGCGCATGTTCAGCGCGTCACTCCTAAGGCAGACTTGTACTTATGTACTGCGCATGCGCAACAGTAGAATTTTAATTTAAAATTACGGCTAATTAATAAAATACTTGATCAAACGAATGTGCGATAACAAATCTGTGGCCAAATATCTTTCATTTAAAAAAAAAAAAAAATTGGTGTAATTTGATGCAGTAGTTTCTTTTCACGGACTGTCGAAAGAAAATGCTTAGCGTTTTAAATATATAGATTATTATTATTACTAAAATATTTATATTAGTTAAGATTTAAATAATTATATCAATTAATATATTTATAAACGTAAACATTATATATTTATTTTAAATTTAATTATATTTAGTTACAATCATCACT
Source organism: Maratus speciosus (assembly GCA_963932465.1). Classification (NCBI taxonomy): domain Eukaryota; kingdom Metazoa; phylum Arthropoda; class Arachnida; order Araneae; family Salticidae; genus Maratus; species Maratus speciosus. The sequence continues at coordinate 243,936,213 of OZ010787.1, forward strand.
AAGTATAATTTTAAAATATTGATTAAAGATGGCCATCACTCCTCGATTTCATGTGGCCATCTCTTCTGAAATTGAAGGACTGATGTTCTCCCAATTTAAAGCATCAATAGCCATTGTACGTCTTTGTTTTATTCTTAGAAGTAAAGATTAGATTTTATACGTATCCTTAAAAGTCCACATAGTAAAAAATATACATAGCGTACGTAATTCAAAACATCCAGATACCTAAGTCAAAATGTATATATATATATATTCAACCACCTATTTAACTAACATTAGAATTACACTTACTTTCTACAATCGAAAAACACATCTGCATCTCGCAATAAATAAACTCGTTGAACGATTTCATACGAACAATGTTTATATTGCAATCTATGATCAGGTTTTGGAGATATTTAGACTGGCCGTCCCTCCTCTATGGCCATCTATCCCCGAGTTACCCTAAATACAAGAAAATATAATTAATTTAACATTCTTAGAAAAAACTCTGAAAAAGTTCAAAAATCAGCATTTTAACAAAATTCAAGCCATTCGCGGCAAATAAAGGAATTGTACAAAAAAATCTCAAATTTTTTTGGGAACACAGTGACACCAGTGGCAACTTTTCCACACTAGCCATCATCGAAAATCGAAAAAAAGTTTTTCTCGGCCTACCCTATTGTATATATTTGTTTATGCTTGTTAATAGTTTCTTATGCGAAATGAACGTGAAATGGAAATACGTAATAACTACCAAAGGCATCTGTATTTAAACAAAAAATAGGAAAGATAAAATTATCTGTAATCATTTTTGAGACAGAATGCCATTATTTTGTTTTTGTTTTCTTTGTTTCATTGCAACGGCGAAACCCCCATAGGAATTAAGAATGATTTATTTCTACTGCGGTTGATAGCTGATGCAAGGAAAAATGAAACAACGTGCTACAGCTGCAATTCATATCTTTTTGATTTATTTAATGACCAGAGTGTTAACGGAAATTCAATAATTCCGTGATAATTTTTAACGGTTTTGAATTAAAGACGTTAGCAGAAAAGGAAAAAAAAACTTCTTAATAAAAATCCACATGGTTTAATAAATGAATTTAATTGAATATTTTAATTTAACGAAGGTGGGGGGGGGGGGAGAGAACAACATCTTTAAAAGTAAAAAGGTATGTTTTAAATTCATTTTCAAGAAAAGGCGATCTGTGACAGAAATCTGTCATCAAAAAGGCTAGCAAGAGCATGTTCAACAATTAATTGTGATAAGATAATTTAAAAACAAGTAATTTCAATAAATTGAAATCTATATGGCCTTTTTTATCAATTTTTGTGAAAGGCTAGATGACAATTTCTTAACTGAGAAAAAAAAAAAAAAAATAGGAGCTGTCAATAACCACAAGCACAAATCCTAAAAAAGTATATTGAGGTATCCGAACACTTTTAAAACTTAATTTTCGATCAAAATATCGAGTTTTCATTTCTGCAATAATATTAAAATTGAATCTTTTATCTATCGAAATCTGCTTAAATTTTGTCTGTATCTAAAATAAAACCCGAGTTACAGTCGTTTAAAGTTACAGCTATTACAGCTTTTGAATTGTGTTTGAATTTTATTTTTACCTTTTTCTCAAAATGAAGTTTTTCAGATTTTTACTATACGCAAAACATCCTGAAACAAAAATTTATGCATCAAATGCCACGAAATTTTCTGTATTTTTTTTACGAATGTTTTTTGAAAGAATTCTACAAGAACTACACTCAGGATAATATATTAAATAGTTTTTATTTACACTGGTATAAATGACAAACTTGAGACAAATTTTGCGAATTTTTCATTACATTAGTACTTTAACTGCCATATCATCTGAGATAAAGATGCGAGTATAATGTTTGTAGTCTGTGTCCTAAAGAAAGTTATTCTGTTTACTACGTTATTTACACAAGGTCAAAACATTGTTTCATTTTGGGTTATCACGTTTTGAGGAAATGCCAATTTCTAACATAACTTTGACTATTTTTCTCTTTAAAAAATTATTTCTGGGTAATTGCTGAATATTTTATATATTTTTTAAAGTTTTAAAGTAAATGGCATTATAAAAAAATGGATAACAAGAGTAAATTTCAAAAATTTCAAAAAATCACTTCCGAAGGTGTGCGGATACCTTAAATAAGATGCAATGTGACACAAACATGTTATTCAAATCTTACTGTCAACAGACAACATACGAACCAGCGTAATTATGCTCAACAGACGTCAAAAACAGCACAGAAGCACTTCCCGACCAAAATAGATAATAAAAGCAACATATTATCTCTGGGAGTGGGACAATGTGTCATTGAAAGAAATTCATTATGTATCTTATACGAATCAAACTAAACAAACTAAATTAAAAAAATGCTTTTTTATCAACAGTAACGTATTTTAACCATTCTTAAATCCTACATTGCATTTCAAATGTTTAACTGTACATAATAAACTATCTTTTTAAAAGCACATGGAATATCAAATAATGTATTAAATATTCTTATAGTTCAGATAACTTCAAATATTCTTATATTTTCAACAGAAATAGAAATGCAAATAAACCTTTTAGTAAAGACACTTTTTTTAAAATTACTATGTCATTCATAAGTGCTAAACATCCATAAAAAATGTGCAATAGACAAGCTGAGATAAAATTTCAAAAAAACTTTTGTTTGCCAAACAGCGACAAGGAATGCCACACAAGTACCTTTAAGGATAAATAATATGTAGTCAACAAATTCCTTGTCATGCATGAAAAATAATAAAGCATTTAAACACTACCTGAAATAAATCTGTACTGGAATTAATTTAAAAAACTTACCTTTCAAAATATAGCATGGAAAGAGATGATTAGAACTAAAACTGCAAATTTAAAAACTTTAAACTATAATAATTTCTTTTTATTTAGCTGCGATCTTCTCACTTCAGTCTGCCACATATAAATGAGTAGGGAAATAAGCATGAGAAAATTATTTAATGATTTTTTTTTTTTTTTTTTTTTTTTTGTAAACAAAATTATGAATAGAGAAATATATTTATCATAGCATGTAAAGAGAGAAAGAAATAGAGTAATTCACTGTAGCAATTAATTCACAAGTAATTCACTGTATTAAACTTAAGGTAAAAAAAAAAAAAAAAAATCCTCTCTTCATGCTGATGAAATGAATAATTTTATATTGCAATGCACTTTGTAGAGTGTCTCCTCTTTTTTTTTTTTTTTTTTTTTTTTTTTACTCTACATACATATGCATTTAGTGTACTTTCTGTATATTTTCATCGCATGCGAAATACGATCATTCACTGAAAATAGATATAGTGGCAGTATGAAATTATTTTTTTGCATGGTAATTGTCAGCAGATTTGGATCACTATTGGTACATACTCTTGGGAGCAGTGGAAATAATTCACAAAAACTGTAATGCAATGATGAGCACGATGAAACACATCTTTTTTAGATTGTGTGCTGGATATGGCAGTACGCAAAAAACAATCCGGGGATGAAAAATCTAAGCTGCAGTTGTATGCACAAACAACAAGCTAGTGTGATAAAAATATTTCACAAAGATTTGAAACGTAACTTTTTTAGACCTAAAACCACACTTATAATGAAGCAGAATAAACACACCGAACACATAGTAGATTTCTTTTTTATGCAAACTGTGCACTATTATATATATTTTCTTTAACACATGGACCACCGAAACTTACTTTAGAATGACAGTGATGACAAAAATTATTTTGTAGTTGAGCCCGATTAATTTGCTGCAGCATATTTCACAACATCATCACATCCAGAAGGTGAAGCAAAAACCACTTATTGCGGGCGACGGAGTAGGGGGACAAACAAGGGAACTTCTTTTATTCCAAACACAAGTGTAATAGCAGGAAATCCAGCTTTTATTTAGAGTGTAAATAGAATTTTGAAGAAATGAAGCAGCCTTGTTCCGCACATCGGTCAGTCTATTCGGTCAGTTCCGCATATCGGTCATACCGCTAATCGCAGCTCGTCTAACAAAACAAAAACTGTGATGATTGTTCGCAAATAGATAACAGCAGCTGTACTTACGTGGACGGGTGATGAAAGATGAGTCACAAGACAGCAGGGAACATCGAGAAAAATTATCTTTTAAAGTGTAGAAGTTATACTTGGCAAAGACAGCATCAACATTTTAAAGGAGGGGGTGGGGATTTCTCTCTCTCTGATGCTATTTTTTGATTGGAGAAAAAACTGGCCAAATGTACCAAATATATTTGACAGTTGTCAGTGGTACGGTGATGTACATGCAGAAAAAATCTCCAAGTACGGGAGCAAAATCTATTTAAAAGCTATTTTAAAAAGATACCAAAGTGACATTATATTTCTAAGTGCTTAAGTTGAGAGAAAAAGAAAACCCCTCATACAGAACGTGCCAAAAGGCGCGGATATTAGATGTTTACAGCAATTCAGTCAGAATCGAAGTGCCGGATTTCACAAGAGGATTAGATTACTTGGCGTTACAAACTATAGCCAATTTAAAATATTAGAACCGTGATCGAAGAGTGAACAAAGGTATTGACGAACACAATTGATTACCCTACATAATCTGGTATCCCTTGAAGCCATAAATCGAATGGTTGCTAACTAACTGTCTCTGTGCCTATAAAATCGGCGTCAGAATTCTGCGATTGTATATATTTGTTTATGCTTGTTAATTGTTTCATATACTAAATGAACGTTAAATGAAAATGCGTAATAAATGCCAAAGCATCTGTATTTAGACACAAAAAAATAGGAAAGGAAATATTATCTGTAATCATTTTCGAGACAGAATGCCATAAACTATTTATTTTTTGTTTTTTTTTCGTTTCATTGCAACGCTGAAACCTTCATAGGAATCAAGAATGATTTATTTATACTGTGGTTGATAGCTGATGCAAGGAAAAATGAAACAACGTGCTACAGCTGCAATTCATATCTTTTTGATTTATTTAATGACCAGAGTGTTAACGGAAATTCAATAATTCCCTGATAAATTTTAACGGTTTTGAATTAAAGACGTTAGCAAAAAATGAAAAAAAAAATCTTAATAAAAATCCACATTGTTTTAATAAGTGAATTTAATTACATATTTTAGTTTAACGAGGGGGCGGGAGAAGAACAACATCTTTTAAAAGTAAAATGGTATGTTTTAAATTAATTTTGAAGAAAAGGCGATATGTGACAGAAACTCTATCACACTACATATAAAAGTAAAAACGTTTAAACATAATCTTAATAGAAAAGTTCTACTTTTAAACAAATAAATAAATTCAGTTGCAATATTTTCAATTTTTCAGACTTATCAATATATATATATATATATATAGTCATTTATAAAAACAAAATCGGCAATTATTGCAAATATAGGCTCTGAAGCAACTCATAAGAAATGCATGTAGTACAAACAAACATTACGTGAATTTAAATTCGATAAAATTTTAGAGCAGGTGTATAAAGTTATAAACATTATGAAAAACGTTTGAAAAAAAAATGCAGAAGAACACATCGATGTCACAAGTCAATCTGCTTCTATTCTTCAGTGTGTCGAAAAGCGTTTTAAACCCATTTTATAAATTAAAGAAAAATACTAACGGCTGAGAGAGAGACATAGATACAGACAGAGAGAGATAGAGACACGCAGAGAGAGGTAGATATATAGATAAATAAAACGAAGTAACCTGTATAAAAATAAGTGAAAAAGAGATTGCTATGAATTTAAACAGTGGAGAATGAATATTTATATAAAAGAAACAACGAAAGTCTTTTGGTTTCTTCAGACAGGTCTCATAGCACGATTTATAGAAAAGATATGTTCATAGATACGAAAATGCTTCTTGATTTGCTCCAAGGTGTCAATAAAAACAAAAGTTAAATCGAGTGGTTGTTTCTCTGTGAGGGATAGAGTAGAAATTGATTTTTATTTTTGATTTTTCACTGTATGTTAACATATAGAGTTTATTTGTTTCTTTTAATAGTTCTGGTAGATTTGGGGAGTCGCGAATACTAAATTTTCCTTTATTTCTTTGAAAGTTCTTGATTTACATTGTTAATTTTATATATCAGTTCTTTTATATATCAGTGTTCATAACTTTAATAATTTATTGTTTTTCTTTTTTAATTTTAATATCTAGTTTACATTTAAGTAATATAGAATTATTCAATATATACATAGATATATATATATATTTCAATAATTCTGTACTAATTACACAGGCCTGCGAAATTGAAGTTTTTGAAAAAAACAAGAAAGGTTTTTGCTGATTTTTATGTTATTTGGTGCGCTGATTTCGAAAATGACCTCCATTTTTTTCCCATCCCGTCAGGATATTTTGTAAAATCGATATCGATATAAAAAAAATGCTAAAATCGTATTTTAAAAGGAAATCTCTCGAAGAATTTCGCAAGTACCATCTGGCAACAGTGGTTTTTATCCATTTAAATCTGTGTAAACTAATAGATTCTTGGGGAGGCTAATTGATTTTTCAGCAATCAATTATTTTTTATATGTATGAAAATCACTTTAGTCAAATGGCACGAGCCGCTTCTGATCGAGAGAAAAACAAAAAGTTCCCTTGAGTTTAAACTATTTACGTCAAATTATTTTGCAGTTTCTAGAAAAAAAAAATCATCAACATACTATTTTAATTTGTTTTAATTAATGTAACGTACATAAAATATACGATTGACCAAAAGAAGAAAATATTACGTATGTGTACATGAAAGTTTCAAACAAATTTTATACTGAGCAAAAAAAAAAAAAAAAAATTAAGTACGTACTTTTTATCTTTGAAACTTCTTTTTGACGTTCTTCTTTTATGTTCAACATCACGCCTATCCTGTGCTACCTTCCAACAGTAGTCATCTAGAAAGTTCTTGTCCCGTTTTCCTTTGTATTTGCGCTCCATATATTTGATGTCTTGATGGAACTTTTCACCCTGTTCTTCGCTGACTGATCTCCGGGGTAAAGTCCACATGTGAGTGAAAACAATGTATTCTGACACTCATGGAGCAACCCAACGCTTGAAAAATTTTCAGAATATTCATTATAATTGGTTTATAGTCAGAATATTCGTAATTGCACAGAAATTTCTAACGACATCTTTGAAGGCAACTGAAGATTCTTTTTCTTTTGTTGTCCTTCGACTCTCAAATTCTTTATCCTTCACAAGCTTGCGGATATCTAGTCCAATAAAAATTTCCTCTTGAAACTTGGCTTCGGTTAAACCTGGAAACATTTTGCACAGGTATTTGAAACAATCGCAGTCTTTTGGAACAATACAATTTTTGGCTCAACTAAGCTGTTATGAATCACATTCTTGGGGCCTGTTTAATGATTTTGTCTTTCCAGCCATTCTTTTTTGACCCAACATTGAGTTCTATCACGCCCGTCCCACTCGCAAATGAAACATTCGTACTTTGAGCATGAGGTCCATGAGGCACGGGGAGTGTGTCCGATGAAATTTTCATAAAATTCCAAGTACAATTGAATTTATCAAGAAAACGTGACGTGATAGATTTTTTCATTATTTTTTTTTAAATTTAGAACCAAAAAAATACATTAAGTTCAGCTATCAATTCTCTTGTATTTTTTTCATCGCAGGCCTGTGTTATTATTTACTCATTTGTTCAATATATTCATATTCAAATAAAATAATAACCTGAGTTATGAAATATTATTATTAACTTGTTATCTTAGATTTTTTTCAAAACTACTAAAAACCATGGCTTCTAAATTTTTTTTAATAGAGTTTAATATTTCCGTATTAAAAGGTATTTTTTTTATCAAGAGTTAGTTATTTAATTAGAAAATTTTGTTCAAAAGCATAATGTAATTTATTGTTATGTAGTGCTGATTTTACTATTTAAATATTTTAAGAATGTGAAATAACATATAGTGTAATTACAGCTCTGATTTTATTGGTAATTTTTAATTAACCCATTAAAGACTGACGTTGCGTTTTCGCAACATTATAATTGCGATTTTTAAAAATTTTTTGATACCAGTAAAAGAGAAAAGTAAAATTTGCCTTATTTAAGTAACACATTTTAGTTATACTTAAAGTGAAAGCAAGTGTTTAACAAAAAGTGGTGTGAACTGAATGAACAGGACCAACAGAATGATTTAGGACCAACACGTTTTACAGGAATGTAAAACGTGTTGGTCCTAAATGGGTTAAATAACGGCCACATTATATGCATCCCCTATGGGTTAAAGCTAATGTAACAAAAATAATACTAGCAAAAGCCATGCTTTGTTTGGATTCGCGAAGCATTATTTAATAAGATAAGTATTTGAAAGTAACAATATTTTATTTTATTATTTTTGCATCTTTATTAAGCAAGAACGTTATTTTATGTTTTGGCACATTTTAATTTTAGAAATGTAAATTCAGCCAAATAACTAAGAATTTCCTCGGAATTTTTTATTTATGATGTAAGACTGGTATAAATAAAAATATTTTTGAAGCAAAATTTTACAAAATATTTTTAATTTTTTAACTAAAAGCTTTTTTAAAGATGTTTTTACATTTTACAATAGCCTCTGGTGGTTTCTGTAATGGTTTGAAATAGGTATGTTTCCAACCTTTGTAATTTACATGGAATAATCTTTGATAGCAATCTTAGAATAATATATTCGAAGAGAGCTTGAAGAAAGTTACTTCTTCAAAATCCTATTTTCTGGAAAAACATTTGAAATCAGCCCTCTTTGATACTAAGAATTATTAACTGTCAAACTTTTCATTCTAATTTCTTCTTTTTTTCTGCATGCTAGCATACGAGAATTTTTGATATTGTAGAATCTCTCGTAAGGTTATACTATAAGAATCCATTGAATGCTAAACCTTGATGGGTTTTCACTCTCGACAACGATACGTACGTTAAGCGAACTGATGTCTCTCTATCCCCAATATCTACGATTGCTTTATCTAATGTTAAACCTTGGTATTTATGAATTGTAACTGCAAAAGCTAACTGCAGAGGAAATTGTTTTCTTGAGCAATTTATATTTCCATTTTTCCAGAATTTAGTTATTGGAGGAATCGGAACGCAGCCATTCTCATAAGTTGAATGTCTGTAGTTTTCAAATTTAACCATGATTAATCGAGGCATCTGGTCTGGTGGCCCGTGATTTTCTTCATAAATAATATCTGCAATATAGCCTAAAGCCCCGTTTACTAAACCTTTTTCGGTCCACAAATTAGAACGTAACATTACTTTAGACCCAATTGATAAAGTAAGAAATGGTTTAAGTCCGTTTGTCATTTCAGAATCGGCCAACTTTGCTTTAGTACATTTATGAAGAGCTTGAATCAAGGCAACAGGTTGACGCAATTCTTTTAATTTTTCTTTATTATATTCTCTTTTACGTCTTTATTCGTTGAAAACAGCTTAATTGCATGTTTAAATAAATGCTGTTCCCTTTTTGAAAGAAACTGTAAGCTCCTATTCATTAATATTTCACTGTCTTCAGTAGTGCATTCTCCATTGCTAATTCGATGAAGTATGCTACAAAATATTTGTTGAGTTTCATCTTGAAAGAAGGATGATGATAATTTTTTTTTTTTTTTTTTTTTTTTGAACAGTCGAAGAAAATAACAATTGTCCTTCCAAAAGAAACTCACTTCCTTGATTTTTGTCACTGTAAAGAGGCCTGTCGTTTACTGGAGGTAGTTGTTTGACACCTCCAAATAGATATAAGAACATTCCACCAGAAGGTGCATCTTGTTTCGATGGCACAGCACTACTTAATAGTAAATCTATTTTTCGCAAAAGACTGCATCCATACTCATTTCATCTATAACTATGAATTTACAATTTTGAAACTCCTCCTGAAGTTGACCAATCGAATAGGGATCTCTTAGCTTTTGATTTAGTCCCAATAAAAGTTTTGAATGAATCGTTGATCCATTTATATTGACTGTGGCAACACCAGTTGGTGCAAGCAATTGAAAAGAAGATGGACAAAATGTTTCATTTAATCGAGCAGTGAAGTAATGTATTAAAGTACTTTTTCCAGAACCTGCTTTTCCTTGGACAACAATACTTTTTATTGGCATTTCTCGCCTATGACCTTGCAAGAAATTGAGTTGTTCTTCAAAAATATTTATTATTTTTTCCTGTTCATTGGAAAAGACGAAATTTGGCAAATTAGGAGGAACAGTGACACAACCACTTTTTTCACCCTCTTTCACTTTTTCATTTACAATAAAATTCTGTAATTTATTAAGCAAATCTTGACTTTGGATGGTATGCGAGTTATACCATATATCAATGTCCCTTCTGCACAAATCTAGTTCATCCTGTGCATTATTTTGTCTTGAAGCGACATTCATCCAACCAAATGGTTGATCTATTTCAGTAGATTCAATTTCTTCAAATTCTTCCTCATCTTCTAAATTTTGCAACAGATATTCAAAATCCAATCTCTGAATTTCATTATTCTCAAAATGCTGTTCATATATAACTTTCCATGAAGTATTGTTTGAATTCATAATTTGAAAATCACGCCAAGGAATATGCATAACTTGTTGCTTATAGAAATCTTCATTATTTACATTATTGAGATCATATTTCAATTTCGGTATAATTCTGGGGATAAATGGTTTTTATCTGATACTGAAATTTTCCCCGCGTTTATAAACGTTTGTGAAATAATTCTGTAAGAACATATTTTCAAATCTCACTGGGCGTTGCTCGTACTTTTCTAAAATATTTGAAATGGATATGCTTCCATCCTCCTTATTCATATCTAATATTTCCCATGCGTTCCTTGCTAAATTAATGGTGACAAACTGACGAGACAACAAAGGCCATCCCATTAACACCCAAAATATTTCCTGGGTGAATAATCACGTTCAGCACACATTTTTATTAAAATCTTCTGAATTATCTGCTGAACATTCATATTATCGCGTGATACTTGAACTGTTTGTCTGGTGAAATCTTTCATTCCTTCTGACCTTTTCTAGCATATTTAGCAATATATTTTAGAACTGCGTGAATGGAAATGACTGCTTGGGAATCCATGTTTGCTCGCCGAATTTTTAAAATTTGTGGGCTATGACTGTATAAATAAGGACTATTTCTTTTTGAAATGTATTCGGGTTCATTAGTAAGGAACTGAATTTTACTTTCATGAGAACATTCTTTGGGGAATTTGAAACGGCATGTGACTTCAGAAGAATCTTTTTTCTTTCTCTTACAATAAGCTTTAGAACATTTATGCATTTGTACTGCACGTATTAAGTGATTATAGTCAGCAGCTTCATCAGGTACATCCCTAAAACGAAATTTAGATGGATGTATATCATAAGCTTGATTAGGATCTGGTTGCCAAGTTGATATGAATTCGTCAAATTATTTTACAATTTTACGTATCTTTTCATCATCATTTGAACTAAGATTGTTTACATCAGGAGCATCTTCAAACCAGAAAAAGACCATGCATGTGAGGACTACCTCTATGTTGAAGCTCAATACAAAACCAAAAGTCCTTGACTTTGAAATATTTCTTGAAAAAATGTTCCATAAAAAAATCCAACCGCTTAAGAAAAAAGTAAGCAATGATTAAAGGATTACAATTCAACAATTTTGATTTTCTGATGAAGAATTTTGGTTACAATTAGTGTAAACATAGTCTGCATCAATAATGCGATAAATTCCAGGTTAGTATAAATCAGCTGCACTAAGTGCAATGAAAACTGTAGGCGTTCCCAATTCCTCAACCATGTCTAACAACTCTCGTGATCTGATAAACCAATAAGAGCTCGATGATCTTAAATTAGCATTGAAAGATAAAATCGACTTGTACAATGAAGGATCTTTCTGCAAACGTTCCTGGAGTTTTTCAACTGTTTCAACATCATGTAGGCGAGAAATTTTTTTAATACAAATAATTCCATTTGTAATGCTGTCCAACGCATTATGCTATTTAAAGCAAAAAATCTAAATCTTGGATGCCGTGCAAATCTTCCATCGTCATATATCATGAGAAATTTAAAGTATTCTTTTGGTGTAATTTTACGAACTCTAGCATCTCTAAGATCACCTCTTCCAGTTGGAAATAACGTAGGAAAAGCTCTACAAATATACCCATCACATGAAAATTCATTTATAGGCTTAGTATCTATCTGAGGCCAAGGAATGACACTGCATTCATCATTTCCATCTTTAATACCTAACATACTATTTATTGCCTCTCGATTACATCTGAAAGTCACCTTTGGGGATCCGGATTCATATATATTACTTGTCCATGGACATTGATCATCTACAGAATTCAAAGTTTTTTCAAATGATGGTAAATAAATCTGCTGTTGCTCTTGACTGAGTATTATTCGCTGAAAAATATTTTCATTGTCGGGTAAACGTTGAAAATTATTTTCATCAATAGTAATATAACGATACCAAGGATTATTTTCCTTTAGATATTCTAATGCACACATAACGTTTTCACGATTTACTAAAAAATCTTTGAATTCTTCACCATCTTGTCTTCTATCAAAGATGTACTGTGATATGGTATCTATGGAATGAGGTAGTAAAGTACAAAATTCCGTAATATCTTGATGAAAATTAATAACTTGCCCACTGTATCCAAGCTGACCACCTTTAATGTGATAAACAGTAATAACTGGATGAACTTGGGCAATTAACTGCTCCTCAACGAAAGTTAGGTTCTTCAATATTTCCGGTTGTGGACCTGGATCCATATTATTAGCTACAGAAAAAATATTAATTCATTATTTACTATACATTTATGGCAAGTCTTACAAGATCCGTCAGATTGGATATACATGTCAAACCAACGTCGATGACAAATTTTACAAAAATATAATTTAAATTTTTTTTGTGCATCTTCGAAATTTAAAACATATTTCCGAGCACATGCATTATCTGTCAGAAGAGATTCGTCATGTCGTCTTTTTTTTGCGCTGGTATCTAGTCTCTTGCCTTAAAGCCAAATCATGTTCGCGTTCTTTTCGACCAGTAAGTGTACGTTTTCTCGGCATTCTTTATAATGGAACTAATACATTCCATAAATTGTTTTTAAATGGCCAACATATTAAAAATAATATTAATAGTAATTACTTCTTAATACTAAATATGCTTCATTTGGTTAAATTTTCAACCTTCGAATTCGAATAACACTTTATATAACGAATTTAACATTGAATTTTATTTGTTTACAATTTTTTGTTGCCACTTTACAAAAAAAAAATATTATATTATTCTTTTAAAATGCGTAAGTTTAGTCTGCGTAAATTATTTCACATAATAAGAATAAGTTGTGTATTTGAATTCTTAACACTAAAAAATCCTTAATTTAATTAAATAATTGAATGTTCACAAATTTTATTTCATCAAAATATGCTATAATTTTCCTAAAAAAAGTATTTTAAAAATTTCACAAAAGAAATCGTGAAACTATTATATGATTAAATGGAATGAGAGCCAAAATATGCGCCATCTCCAACCAATCTTAATAAAGTATTCTATTAAAATGTATATTTTCTTCTCAAATAACATACATTTTTAATGTAAGAAAGTTTAATGTAAGTAAAGTTTTAAACTGTAGCCGGTATTACAATAATTCTTTTACCTTACATATTACGTATGCCACGTTGCAATATTAAAAAAGCTGTAGCCAGTATTACGATAATTCTTTTGCCTCACATGCAAATAATTAGAGATATACATATTATGTATGCCACGCTGCAATATTAAAGAGCTCCAGCGGGTATTACGATAATACTTTTACCACACATGCAAATAAATAGTGATTATTTAGTTCCGCTTAATTATTACATTTTTTTTTTTTAGATAAACGCAAACATTTTATCACAAACTTCAACAAATCTTTTTATTCTATTTATTCCTTATTCCAAAGATACAGCTTTATCGTCTGCTGCCATGGTAACATGATAAATTATTATTTTTTTTTAATGAGCAGTAGTAGAAAAATATTTTACTAAATCGAATAGTTATTTTTAATTTTGGTTTTATAATTCAATTTATGAACTCCCGTGCATAGAACGGGTTAAAAAGATAGTTGAATTTAAAAAACAGTTTTTGAGATACTTTGTCGGAATAATGAAAATATATTTTATTTATTTAATTAATCATGATTCTATCTATAAGTACTGACTCCATGATTTATTAATTTTTCTTCTGAAAATATGCGTATTTCTTTTTCTTTTTTTTGCAAAAATGTGTCCGTTAAGGAAAAACATGTAAAATAAATTAATTAAAATAATAAATTTTTTTAAGTTATTCTGTAAAAAAAAAAAAAAAAAAAAAAAAAAAAAAAAAAAAAAAAAAAAAACATTGTGCAAATCTGCCGGACATAATGTATTTTTAAGTTTAATTTCAAGTCAAAATACTGAATAATTTTTTTGTAAAGTGTACGACAAATTGTAATTTGAGTAGACTAGTAGAGGATTCGCTTCGCTCATCCTAATAATATAGTCATAATATAGTCATATTATAATAAATATTACGTATATTTATAACATTTATATCTCGAAATTTATCCGTTGCTAGTTATGTTTAAACAAACAGAAGTTTTATAAATTATTTAGATAATATTCAAAATTTCATAAATACGAAAAAGAAAAAGAAAGCTACGGATTTCAAACAATAGATTTATTTGTATAATAATTATATATTCTGTATAATCAGAAATTACGTTAACCATCGGAATTTATTTCAACTCTATTACTTTTCAAATCTAATGCATATAATACAGGAGTAAGTTTCCGACATATTCTATTGCAGTTACACTTGAGTAATTTATGTTAACAGAATAATGGATGCTTTCCAATAAAGCTTAGTTGTTTTACAATAACTCAGAAATTGTACGGAAATGTGGGGCAAAATCGGATACCATAACTGTTTGTTATTCTGAAATTCAGTCAAAAGGGAAAACAAACTCCGAACACAAATTTTAGCTTTAAATTAATCTTTAGCTATAATAAGACACATTCTTTTAAAAAATATATATAATTGATTATATAAAAAAAATAGCTTTTTTTCAAACATATGCAAAAATCCGGTTTTACCCCAGAGGTTGGGTACCCATTTAAAATTGCTGGAAAACTCATTTTGGTCAAACAATTCTTGTTTATTATACTAAAAAAATACATTTTTATTATTTTTGACAAAACAAAATTTCACAGGGTTTCATCCATGTGTCAAAATAATAGTGTCAATATTGTGTCACAAAATAATAATGTCAAAATAATAGCGTCAATATGGTGTCACAAAATAATAATGTCAAAAAAATAGTGTCAATATGGTGTCACAAAATAATAGTGTCATTATGGTGTCACAAAATAATAGTGTCATAGTGAAAATATCTGGCAAATTTTCTTCATTGTATAGGTCTCAATCTTTTTCGATTATTTATTTATTCTTAATTTCTTTTTTTCTTTTTAAAAATCTTCTTTTTTTTTGTTTTGCAGGCTGTTTGGCTCCTTTCTAATTAATATCTTTTTCAAGCTCTGATTTATAGGGCGAAGAAGTCAAAATAACAGTTTTTCCCCTTCTTTTATCAGCTCTTTTCTCAATTCTAAAGCCGTCTTTGGGAAGGGTTAATATCATTTTAGGCGAAATTGAAAATACAGATTACTGTGGTACACAATCTGGAGATGTCGATGCGGGAGACTGGATTTTGTCAACTGTTAGATGCACTTTTAGATGTAGAAGGTTGATCTCCATTAACTTGCGATGTTTCAGAAACATTTATTGCTGCAGCTATGCGAACCTGTGGATGGGTTGCCCTAGGTCCGTTATCACTGACTTTCATGGGTTTCTCTGTCGTTTCCGAATGAGCAAAAATATGGTCTGGAAAAACATCGTTATTGAACGGAAAAATCACTGTTTTTTCAAACCCTTTGATGCAGTATTTGCAACTGCTGCTTTCGAAAATGCAGCTTTGAATAATTTTCCAATTTGTAAAATTGTTACAAATCTCCCAGGATTGGAAAGTAACCACTTTGTCACCTCTTGTTCGTAGTATGCGTTTAGAGGTGCCATGGATGACACATCAAGAGGCTGAAGTCGATGTGTTGTGTCTGGAGGGAAACATAATTATATTGTTTTCTCTTGCTAGATTTATTAACCCAATTCTTTTAACATGACTTGAATGTCCATCAAGAATTAAAAGAACTGGCTTTCCAGGAGAAGGATTAGAAAAAATTATAAATTTTTTGAACCAAATAATGAAGGCCTCTTTCGTAATCCTTTCCGTTGTATACAGCAAATGAGCCTGGGAAAGTATCATCCATCTAGAAAGGGTTTTCTCTTACTCTCGATAAAATAAACATTGGAGGCATGAAGTTGCCAGCTACATTCATACAAATTTCAACCGTTACGCGGACACCCCGCTCGGCAGAAGTCAAACAGCTTACTTGTTTCTTCCCCCGAAGAGCTAGTATCTTTGATGGTTTGTGGGGTACAGTTAGTATGCCAGTTTCATCGACATTCTAGATGTCATAAAGGGAAAACTTATACTTTTCATAAATGGACATTAACAGACTGAAAAACTTTTGGACAGCAGTACGGTTAAAGACTTTTGCACGAGCGATGGATGTTTTCTCAGGGCATCTTAGCGAGAGATGTTTATGTCTACGAAGGAAGCCATACTGCCAGTCTTTTCCAGCCATTCTTTTGTTACTATTAAACGTATGGGGAAGGCTATTTTTCTCCGCTAATTCAAAGGCAAGTTCGCGTAAATCTCTTAATGTAAGACCAAACAAGCTTTCTTCGAGTACAATTACATTCTCTACCAATTCATTTTCCTAACCCTCAGTAAAAACACATTTAAATCTACCTAAGTTTTTTTCAGCATCTGTTACAGGAGTCAAACCATGCAGTCGTGCCTTCTTCAGCTTGTCCCCGAGGGTAGTTTTAGGAACGTTGAACGTATCAGATGCTCTTTTATAACCTATCTTTCCTTCTAGAACATCTTTAATGGTTCCAGCCATACTTTAGTCTAACCAACTTTGTCTTGTAATCTTTCTCAGATAGTTACGAGGCAACGTGCCACCTGAAAATTAAGACTGATTATTAAAAAATTAAGATGCTTTTTTGTATTATTTATATCTTTTATACAGTTTGTTTAGAATTTACTAGGCCTTTTAAAATTTGCATAGGGTAGATCTAGCTATTATTATTTGCTGCATTGCTTGTTCAATAGTTATGTGAAAAAAAAATGTTATATATTATGTAGCCTAGTTATGCGGGATTTTGATTTCATAGGTTACTAACAAACCGCACGGCTTTGCTCGCGTAATATTTGAAATATGTTAAGTGGTATTTGACTGTCAAAGTTTTATTAAAAGAAATTATACTTACAGGAATAATTCAAAAATTACTAATTAAGCTACAGTTTGATTTAAATTTCATTATTACACTGCATGAGGTAGAAATGAAGCTTAAATTAATAAGAACTAAAATTCTTTCTAAATAAGTGATAATTTAGAAAATTTTTGAAGCTTTTATGCTCTTTTCTGCAATCATTTGAAGTTTTGAATTTTTTAGAAACCGTTAACCATTTACATTTTTATATTAATCATCATGTCAAATTCCAAGTTTCTTGTCTAACGGTCTACTAACTCTCAGTTGGTAGTGGCATCAACATAAAATGCTTATATTAAAACAGGGACTGTCACCATTATTTTGCCAACATTAATTTTGAAATCGGTTTGGTATTACTTAATATTCCATAGAAAACGTAACATAATTTAGAAAGATTTTAAAGCCATTTCTAGAACGTTTGTTGTTCCTGTCAACCCCAGATAGGTAGTGCACCGGCATAAAATATAGCCCGTGTATGATCAGAGACTATCACCTTTGATTCGCAACCATTACATTTGTAATCGGTTTATTATTTCCTGAGTTTGCATAGAAATCGTAATTTAGAACTGTTTTAGAAAGCTTTTCATTCTATCACTTCGCTTCACCACTTTTTAATTTCGAGTTTATTTTCGATTGTTTCTAGAGGGCGTTTATATTTTATAAGTAACTACCATGCCATATTCCAAGTTTCTAGCTTCATGAGGATCACATAAGTCGCAATTTAGAACGTTTATTGTTCCTGCAACCTACTGGTGGTAGTAGAACCGACATAAAATATAGCTAGCTTATGTTTGAGCAGGTTCTATCTCCACAAAGTTGCAACTATTATTTTTTGAATCGGTTTGGTACTTCCTAAAATTGCATAGAAATCGCAAATTTAGATTGTTTTTAGAACGCTTTTCGTCCATTTTCACCCCCCCCCCTTTTAAATTTCAATTTTTTTAGGAAATGTTCATAAGAGATTATTTATATCTTATAAGTAACCACCATGCCTAATTTCAAGTTGCTAGCCCCTACAGTATAAAAAAAATCGCAATTTAGAACGTTCTTTGCACCTGCACCATCTTTGGTTTAGTGGCATCGACAAGAGATATAGTCCGTGTTGGAACAGGGGACTAATAGCATCATTTTGATACCATTAATTTTGAAATCGATTCGGTAGTTCCAGAGATTACCCCATACAAACAAACATACAAACTTTATTTCTTTATAATATTAGTATCAATTTATCAATTAGGGCA
Organism: Maratus speciosus; assembly: GCA_963932465.1. Classification (NCBI taxonomy): domain Eukaryota; kingdom Metazoa; phylum Arthropoda; class Arachnida; order Araneae; family Salticidae; genus Maratus; species Maratus speciosus. The sequence continues at coordinate 243,954,844 of OZ010787.1, forward strand.
GATTATTTTATTTAAAAAAACATTTTACAAAATATATTTTAAATTATATATTGACCTATAACACAAGATATTATGCCTTTGATTAGAAAGTTATTTATGAAAGTGCAATAAGCATAATATAAAAATATAGCTCAGTAGGAGTCGATTTTCAGTTCATTAATAATTGCAGTTTTTTTACATTAATAAATTTAAGATAAAAAATAGTCCAACTTTTTAATATAAAACAAAATCAGAATTAACATTTCACTATAACTAGATAAATTTAGAATTATAAGGTAACTTAGCAGCATTAAAAATAGAATTTAAAGCTCTATTATTAACTTCTAAAATAATTCCAGAGAATGGGATAAGACACGTGAATTAAAATTTTATACCTCAAAATGTTTCTGTACGGTTTAAATGCCTGGCTCTTGAACAGCGATGAAGTAAAATATGATCTAATAATAATATACTGTAGATGTCGTAACTAATGACTTTTTTAGAACTAAGTAACCGTGTTAAATATTTAAAATATATGTTAAAAGCATAATTGAGAAACACATAACAAGTATAAAGCACACACCGCTCTCCATAGCAAACACGAAAGTTTAAATACACGCGCACTAAATCGTTGCCATTCGCCAACGAAATCCAAAGTTGTACTTTCATGGCAAAATCTTGCTTCTTGTGAAGCCTCCGTGTCCAGCAGGATGTTCTCGAAAGTTCACATCCATGTCGAAGGAGATATCGTATACTTGGTAGAAGGTCCTTATATTTGGGAGTTGCTCAGAATACTACATCGTCCACAGTGTTGTAACCAAAGTATCTTTAATCAGTCGCTACAAAATTATTCCATGAGTGTAGGACAAAACAGGGTATACCCGGTTTTGCCCCACTCTTCAATACCCGGTTTTACCCCAACATGACACAGATTTTAAAACATGGCGTCACTACTTTCAGTTCTATAATAAAATATCAGTAAAAATGTTAAAATACTAACAGAAAAGCGCATAATTAGATGTAGTACTTAGCAATATTTAATATGCTGACAAAATAGTGATTATATGAGTAAAACCTAGAATCAAACGCAACAATTTTTAAGAGTAGTTTAAACGAAATCCTCCTCACAAAAAATAACTGCTCACAATAAAGTTTCGTTCAGCTACAGATTTTGCAATGGCAATCGATAAGTAATTCCTCGTGTTGACCAATAGATAGCAGTACAAGTTAAGCAGGAATTAGCACTATCCGGTTTTACCGGTCTACCCGGTTTTGTACAACTCTCCCCTACATGTTTTAGGCAATATGAAACTATTCATGAAATGCATATCTAACGGCTACAGATTTACAGCTTCCAGATTACTGTACAAAATATTTGAAGTTAAAAATGCAGTGGGAATAACTAACAAACATATTAGTTATTTATTTTTGATTAATAATCAAAATCGAATAAAAAAGAAATAAAAATAACAATTAAAATATGATTTATTAATCAAATACTATATTATTTATATATAATTTAATAATCTATGTTAAAGTAATACGCCTGTTAATTGAAGTACGGTGGTATATTATATATACTATTTAATTGTAATCCTTAAATGTCTCCAAAATTATGAAATAATGTTTTGAGTTTATACTGTAAGTTATTAAATTCATTTATTTAAAAATAAATTTGTTCATAAAGCTTGGTGTCATTCCATCACTTCATCAATTTAGCAACAGAAGTACTTTGTCCTTGAACGGTTAAACACTTTCTTTAAAAAAACATATAATAATAAAGTTGACATGTCAAAATTCAATGTTAAAACTTCTTAAATTGAATAATACCTAAAATTTAATTTTTATATATAAAACGTGTGCGTAATCTTTGTTTCTTTATAAAATATCTGAGTGCTAGGTCCAAATATAATGTGCATTATATACAAAAGAATAATCTAAATCATAACTATCAAAAAACATCAAAAAAGTTTTAGCACTGGATTACATTACATGTATAGGAAATAACACACCAAATCGGAAATCGTACCTCCGCGAAATCTCCATAATATATAACAGTTTGCATAAATTGTTTTTTTATCTACACTAACGAGTCTGATATAGTATAAAATATTTTGAAAAACGGTAAAGAAATATTAGGAACCTTCAAGCTTAAATTTGTTTCATTTTACATACATTCTTTTCCAGCCTTAAAATATGTTTTTTAATAAATTCCTGTATTATTCATTTTTAAAGAATGACTGAATAATGTAACTTTTTAAAGAACATTTTTAAGTAAGGTTTTATATTATACAAACCAAGTGATTTCTTAGAATATTTCTTTCTATCTCAATTTATCCAAAAAGCTAGGAAAATGCCGCATTTTGATGTTATTTTTAGATTTGATTAGTACGTTCTCTAAAATACGTAAAATTATTTTACAAAAATCTAGTACAGTGCGTGTCAATAGTTTAAGCACAATAACAATTTCTAAATAAAACTTAAAATATTCCCTTTATTTTAATATCCGTCTTCTATATGGTAATAATAACTGTTTTAACACATTATTCAATAAAATTAGCTTTTAAATTTTATTCAAACTGTAGAGTTTAAGAATAGAACAGAAATAACCGTGTCAAATGTTTAAGCACAAAATCATTTTTATGCAAATTTTAAAAAATGATGTAAGCGGTTGCGCATGCGCAAACGATTTCTGGGTGTATAAGAAGCAGTCAGTTGTTGTTTTTGAATTAGTACAAAACGCCTAAGTCGAAAGAATTTTCAGATGGGGAGGTGATAATTATTTGGAGTATGAGAGCAAAAAATATGTCTGTTTCTGATATTGCAAGTGCATTAAAAAGATCAAAACCAGGTATTCATCAAGTTTTGGCTCCTGGTAATGATTTCAAATGAAAATTCCGTTCAGGAAGGTCACCAGTGACTACTTTGCGGGAAGACAGGCCATCAGAAACTTGGCTTCAACTGGTATTTACCCTCTTTCGCAAATAAAACACACAGTTGGGGCACAAATTACGAAAAAAACTGTTCATAGAAGAGTTTTGGAATCGTAATACATCAAAAACCGTAAAATGGCTCGGTTACCATGTCCGACACCATAAAAAGCTAGATTACAGTGGGCCATAGAGCATATGTCATTTGCTGAAAAGTGGCTGAATAATATATTCAGTGATGAAAAACATGGAACCTCGATGGCCCTGATGGGTTTAAGGACTATTGGCATAATCTCCGCAAAGAACCTGGGAATATATTTAGCCGACCACATGGTGATAGTTGTGTAATGGTATGGGGGGCTATTTCTTTCAATGGTCAGACATCTCTAGCATTCATGAGTTGTCGTGAAAACTCTGAAAACGATCAAGAGGCACTTGCCAATCATTTTCTCCCTGTTTCCGAGATTTTGGGGGGAGAAAAATCGTTATTTCAGCATGATAATTCTTCGATCATTACCTCAAACTCAATTTCAAAGTGGTTTAAGTCGAGAAAAGTATCTGTTTTGAAATGGCCGGCAATTAGCCCTGATTTAAACTCTATAGAAAATATGTGGGGAATTTTCACTCATGTATTTTATCCAAATGGGAAGCAGTATTCATCAGTTAAAGATTTGAAAGATGTCATTGAGAACGCGTGGTTTAAAATTGAACCAGAAATAATACAGAACCTCATTTTATCGATGGGAAAACGTATATTTAAAGTAATTCAGCAGAATGGATCAATAATCAAATATTATTTTTTTTATTATTGTTCTTGTTCTTCTAAATACTAAAGAACTGCTGTGCTTAAACTTTTGACACACGCATTTTTGTTCGTTTGATAAATTCTATTATTTGAGATAAATTTTAAAAATAAATCTGTTCATTATCTTTTTAAAACTACAATTTGTAGGTCATGTGAAACGGAAAGTAACTTTCAGTCAATAATAAAATTTTATTTTGAAATTTTATGTTGTGCTTAAACTTCTGAAACGTACTGTAGTAGGATCTCGTTTCTCTGTTTAAAAAAAAAAAAAAAAAAAAAAAAAAAATCTAAATTTGTGTGTCATACGAATAAACTATTTCTAAAATGAACTTCAAAAGAATTATGGTTGTTCGTTGTTCTTTTATTATACATTGCATTAATATATAACACAGTTTCTACATGTATGCATCATTTCGTAAGGCACAATTGATTTTTAATACAAGAAAAGTAAGTAGAGAGTAGTTTAATACATGGGTTATTTTTGTGTTACATGTTTTCAGAGAAAATCAATAAAATTAAGAGTTTCTTGGGTTGTAGAAAGAATAATATTTTATTTATTTAAATCTGAAAATCCGAAAATCCTATAGTTAAAAAATTAAAAATGAATATAATATTAAAAGAGAAGTTTATTATAAAAAAAAAAAAAAAAAAAAAAAAAAAAAAAAAAAAAAAAAAAAATCCATGCCGGCTAGGCCTACATGCACATGCACAGGTAGATTTCAAAGTTGAAAACTAATTTCACCAACAAAAACTAAATAAAGATTAGACATAAACCAAGTTTAACAATTTTATCTGGTCGTTTATGGCGAGTTTTTAATGTAATTTTTCTGTATGAACTGTTTTTATCAGAATCATGTTAAGGCTGTTCTGAACTGCACAGGTCAATAAGCCTGATACATTCTGACACAATGACGTACACATTTTTAAAAGTAAAGGTATAAAATTGGAAGGCCTATCACAAGGCCTTCTTCTCCCTTCGTTCACTGTTCGCCAACTTTGGCAGTATTTTCTGAAACATCTATCGTGTTTACAAAAAAAAAAAAAAAAGCGAAAAACGTCTTTCAAATACATAGTTGAGATTTGACAACGCTTTCCAGTTTCATGCGTTTCATTAAAAAACATGGAATTAAAACTTAAGTCATAAAGCCCCTTTGGATTAGGAACAACCTTACTACAATATTTTTTTCTTCAACCCCCTCCCTTTATATCTGTAAGAATTGGTCCTTTCAAAATCTTGTCAATGTAAAAGTTGTAGATAATATTAAGACGATTTATAATAAATTTAAGAGGATTTCATATCTTATGAATTGACGAAGTTATGATTTTTTTTTTCTTTTCACCCAATTTTTTTTGTTGTTTTTTTGCTTGTCATTTTTTTATTTATTTATTTATTTATTTTTTGTGTAACAGTTTGTCCTATCAAGATCTTGTAAATGTAAAAATTATAGATAAGATTCAGAAGATTTATAATTAATTTAAGTGGATTCGATATTTTGTGACTTGTTGAACTTATGAAATTATTTCTTCTTAAAACCCTATTTTGTTTCGCCCCTTGAGCATATTTTTAATGATATCAAAAATCCGTTATACATAAATGTTTGGTCTTTTTAGGTAGATTTCGTATGAAATACTACCTATTGGGATCGTTCCTATGTTGGGGTTTCTGAAAAATTTTTGCAGATCTACACCGATCATGACCTCTAGAACCCAAAACCACCCCCAGTAAAAAACTTTATATATATATCTATCTATCTGTCTATCTATATATATCACTTTCTTCTGGACACGATAACTTTCGTAATTCTGCACCAATCTCTTCCAAACTGATACACAAAATCAATGGGCATAAAATCTTGGTCAAGTTCGTTAATGGGCAAAATCGGACCATGGGGATGGAAATAGGGAGGGGTTTTGTGAAAACCGAAAACCCTCATAACTTCTTAATTTTTGTACATATCAAATCCGTTTGAAGTTTTTACTACTTCTAAAAATAGGGCTAAAATTTTATGTATCACATATTTTGATAAATTTAAAAATGGGCTCAAGGGGCGCAAAAAATAGGGTTTTTGGGAGAAAAAAATTCATAACTTCGTCAATTCTCGTGATATCAATTCCAACTAATTTTATTATAAATCTCCTTAATATTATCTACAACTTTTATAATCACAAATTTTTGATAGGACCAATTCGTACGGCAAAAAAATTTTAAATACGAAAACAAAACGGGGGTTTGAAGAAGTAAAAAATCCTTAACTCCGTCAATTCAAAAGATATAAAATCCCCATGAATTTATCATATATCTTCTTAATATTGTCTACAACATCTATATAGACAAGTTTTGGATAAGACCAATTCTTACAGCAAAAACAAATTAAAAATACATAGCGGTTGAAGAAAAAAATCATCTAAGTAAGGATGTATTCAAATCCAAACTGCTTATTTTCTGACTCATTTTACAATTCATTTTTACTCTCAAAGGCTTCCAATTGGTACGTTTTCTTACTCAGAATCTATATAATGTACCGTAATGGTCAATTTCTTGATAGAGGCAGAATATATTGAAAAAAATGCTGTTAAAGTGGGCATTTTGAACCGAATTTAACGATGCGGATTGTGTTGGAAAAATCATTGAATTAAGAATGCACTCAAATCCAAACTGCTTATTTTCTGACTCATTTTTAAATTCATTTTTGCTCTCATACGCATTTAATTGGTAGATTCGCTTATTCAGAAACTATATAATGTACCGCAATGATCGATTTTTGATAGATGCAGAATGTATTTCAAAAAATGATGACTAAGTGGGCATTTTGAACGGAATTTTCCGAAGCAATTGTGTTATAACTTTTTTTGAACACGATAACTTCCGCAATTCTACACAAATCTCTTCCAAACTGATACATAAAATCAAGGGACATAAAATCTCGGTTAAGTTCGTTAATGGGCAAAAGCGGACAAAGGGGATGGAAATAGGGAGGGGTTTTGTGAAAACCGAAAAAAACCCCATAACTTCTTAATATTTGTACATATAAAATCAGTTTAAAGTTTTTATTACTTCTAAAAATAGCGCCAGAAATTCATGCATCACAGATTTTTGATAAAATTTAAAATAGGCTCAAGGGGCGCAAAAAATAGGGCTTTTGGGAGGAAAAATTCCTTACTTCGTCAATTCTCAAGATATAAAATCCAATTAATAAGTTTTTCATAGAACCAATTCGTACCGAAAAAAAAAATAAAAAAAAAATAAAATAAATAAAATAAAAACGAAAACAAAAAAGCTGGGGTTGAAGAAAAAACATTTTCATAACTCCGTCAATTCTCATGATATAAAATCCAATTAATAAGTTCTTGATATAACCAATTCGTACCGAAAAAAAAAAATAAAATAAAAATAAATAAAATAAAAACGAAAACAAAAATGCTGGGGTTGAAGAAGAAACATTTTCATAACTCCGTCAATTCACAAGATATAAAATCTCCATGAATTTATCATATATCTTCTTAATATTGTCTTCAACATTTATAAAGAAAAGTTTTTGTTATGGCCAATTTTTACAGCAAAAATAAATTAAAAATACATAGCGGTTGAAGAAAAAAATCATCTTATTAAAGGTGCATTCAAATCCAAACTGCTTAATTCGTTACTCATTTTTAAATTCATTTTTGCTCTCAAATGCATCCAATTGCTAGATTCTCTTATTCAGAAACTATATAATGTACAGTAATGATCGATTTTTTGATAGAAGCAGATTATATTTCAAAAAATTATGCCAAAGTGGGCATTTTGAACGGAATTTCCCGAAGCAATTGTGTTATCACTTTCTACTGGACACGATAACTTCCGCAATTCTGCACAAATATCTTCCAAACTGATACATAAAATCAAGGGACATAAAATCTCGGTCAAGTTCGTTAATAGGCAAAAGCGGACAGAGGGGATGGAAATAGGGTTGGGTTTTGTGAAAACCGAAAAAAACCATAACTTCTTAATTTTTGTACATATCAAATCAGTTTAAAGTTTTTATTACTTCTAAAAATAATGCCAAAAATTCATGCATTACAGATTTTTGATAAAATTAAAAATAGGCTCAAAGGGCGCAAAAATAGGGTTTCTGGGAGAAAAAAATTCCTTACTTCGTCAATTCTCAAGATATCAAATCCAATTAATTTTATTATACATCTCCTTAATAATAGTTACAACATTTATATTCACACGTTTTTGATAGGACCAATTCGTACCGCAAAAAAAATAATAAATAAAAAAAAATTAAAAACGAAAACAAAAAAGGGGAGTTGAAGAAGAAAAATTTTAACAACTCCGTCAATTCACAAGCTATAAAATCTCCATGAATTTATCATATATCTTCTTAATATTGTCTTCAACATTTACATAGACACGTTTTTGATAGGGAAAATTCTTACAGCAAAAACAAATTAAAAATACATAGCGGTTGAAGGAAAAAATCATCTTAGTAAGGGTGCATTCAAATCCAAACTGTCTATTTTCTTACTCATTTTTAAATTCATTTTTGCTCTCAAACGCATCCAATTGCTAGATTCTCTTATTCAGAAACTATATAATGTACAGTAATGATCGATTTTTTGATAGAGGCAGAATATATTTCAAAAAATGATGTCAAAGTGGGCATTTTGAACAGAATTTCCCGAAGCGATTGTGTTAGAAACGAAAAATATTGCCCTACTGAGAAAATAATTGTTTACTAATCAAGTTTTAATTAATTGAAAGAAAAATAAAAACACAGGTCGCTTATAAATCTTTTCAAAAATCCTGTCAGCATGTTTCATATTTTTTTTAAATTAAAAATGAATCTGAAAATGTGCCAGAAATTTTCGAGTTGTTGAGCATGGAAAAATATTTTTTTTTAATATCGCCTTAACATGATTCTGATAAAACCAGCTATTTTATAAAAAGGAAATAAAAACTCGTCAAAAGCAGACAGATAAAACTGTTAAAGTGGATTTATATCTAATAATGAATTAGTTTTTGTTGGTGAAATTAGTATACTTAACTTCGAAATCTACCTCTGCCTGTAGGCCGGGCCGGCAGGAATTTTTCGTAGTAGTAATAATAACTTTAAACTCATTTGATATGTATTATAATACAGAAGTTGTGGGTTTTTTTCTGTTTTCACAAAACTCCTCCCTATTTCCGCCCTCTTGGTCCGATTCTGCCCATTAACGAACTTGACCTAGATTCTCTGCCCCTTGATTTTATGTATCATTTTGGAAGAGATTTGTGCAGAATTATTGAAGTTTTCGTGTCTATAATAAAGTGATATACATAAAACTTTTTGAAATGGGGGTGGTTTTGGCGTTCAAGGGGTCATTACGGCGTAGATCTGCAAAATGTTTTCAGAAATTCCAGCACAGAGAGAATGTAATAGGTAGTATTTCTTGTGAAATCTACCTAAAAATTAAGGCAAGATTTTTTTTTTATTTCTCCGATTTCTTTCAAAATGTGAATTATTCCTCAAACATTAATTTAATGAAAGTGTAAGAATATTACTCAGAAATATGTGTACTTATGTGCACAGAATAAATATCGATATTTGAAATCTTGGCTTGTGTTATAGTAGCTTATATTATTTTAAGGTCTAAAAACATATCTACAGGAAAGACAACAAACCGACCAAGCACACGTGGTTCTTCTTTATGCAAATTTGTTTTGCGACTATAAAATATTTTGTTCAAAATTTACATCCAAAACTGTAAGGTTATGCACAATTGCTTTTGTACATTACACAAATATACGTGTACACATGTGCAATTTACAAGTTAAACTGTGCATTTCTGAGTATTATACCATTTTGGAAACTTAAGCCGCTTAATGTGCTGCTAAAATACACAGAAAAGGTTTATTTTGAAATTGACACCAGGGTGTCTATTTGACCCATTTTACGCCGTTTTACATGTGTAAATAAATCGTTTATGTATCATCAGTATACCTGTTTTAATGTGTAGTTTTAAACATTTACTTTTGTAGAGTGTAGGTAATAGGACCGGGGCACGTTTACGCGAGTTTTTTTTTTCAATTAATTTTCATTTTTTTTTTTAATTAGGAAATTTTAGACATTGCGGTTTTATAAAGTAGTTAATAAAGTCAAAATTCGTCTATTCAGTCGTGGCCCAATTTGTGTTTTTAACCATGAAAAAGGGTTAAGTGAAATAAATATTTAATAAAATTGAAATTTTTTATTTATAACTTAAAATACAGTTTAAAAATAAAGAAATAAAGAGAATTAATTAAAGAGCATTTTATAGGCTAAACTAAAAACATGGTGTTTATTGCTAAAACTATTTAGTCATTTCCATCGTTGGTGTTCAAGTTTTTACAAACAAAACATAAAGTTTTTCCTTTCGAACACTTGTTATGGGACCACATTTTGCATCTAAGACATTGAACCCAGTCTTCTCCTTTTTTGGATTAGTTGTATGATTTCAAAGAAAAAATACTCACACAGTTTTCATCTTCGTCATCAGATTCATTCCCTATTTGCTTTTTTCCAGAGTGTACCAACTTTTCCTCATTCGCAGTTTTTGGTTTCATACTTTTTCTTTTACTGTCTTCTTGTTCTGCTTCCAGAGAAACTAGTAATTTTTTACGTAATTTCTTCTTTTTGTTTTGTTGTACTATCTTTTTTTTTTCTTTTTCGCTTCTAACAGGCATGATGGCAGAACTATATGATTGTAAGCTATAATAGATGAATCTGTTACTCAATTAAACATTAAATAATGATTCGTAAAACTAAATAGCCTGAAAATACTTAAAAGATAGAGTACGGAGCAAAAAGGTTCAGGGGCATGTTAACGCAGAAAGAACGTGCTTAAAGGTGCTCCGATGTCAATTGGTAAACCTGCCCCGATGTCATGTTTGGATTTATTTTTAAAGTGCAACGAAATTACTAAAATTTCATTTCATACAAATACTGATCTCAAAAGAGGATAAAATTCTGCTAATGTTCATATATTTCTTTATACTAAACTAAGTATTATTAGTTCACAATAAGTTTGAATATGTTCAACACAAAATTTACTCCCCTTGACAGAAAACAGGTTATCCTTTCCGCATGCTATACCGAAGCTCGACTGACGCTCAAAAACCCGTCAGAATACCCGCTAGGGAGCAGCATCAATATATCATGACTGGTGGCACGCCAGTTATAACTCGTTTCGGAAAAAAGCACACTGCGTATATGTGCCCCATACTTAAACGTGCCCTGGTCTATCCTACGGTTTCAAAAAGAGGTATTTTAAAGGATTTAAAATTATTCAGCTAACTGAGAAAATGATAACAATAATAATCATAAGTGTAACATTTAAATTTTTGAAATAATAAATCTTGTTTACTAATAAAATTTAATTTGCATAAATTTACTGGAAATTATGATATACTGAGAGTTCATAAACCTACTTTAATTACATATGAATACTAACAATAGCACCAAGAAAAATACGGAATAATGCTTGACCTGGGGATAAATAAAGCTATAGGATAAAGAGTTTGACAATTAGCAACAATTAAACTTATACAGGGTGTCCACTCTCAACGATGTCTAATGGCTAATTCCTAAACCGTTAGTCATAGGCATATAGTTCAAATACAAAAATGTTTTTAATGAGGTAAAGAAATAATTAAAGAAACGATTTGCATGTAGAATAAACCATTTCTTAAAACATTTCGAAGTTCAAATTTTCATACGGTCCCCCGGTCCTATAAGTTATATTTAGTAAAATTTTCCTGTTAGACTGAGAAGACAAAAAAGTCCCGTTATTCTATGAGTAAAATTGATCGAGTAATAGCAATTTAAAGTTGGAGCATATTTTTTGCTGAAAATTAGGAGTCATTCACAAATTTAGTAGAAATATAATTCCGTCAGATATATTTAAAAAAATGGTTGAGAGTAAAATTCACATTGCAATGTAAATTTGAAATCGTTAATATTTTTGAAATATTAATTCAAAATATACAATTTGTAATAAACATATAAGAAGGGAAAAAATCGAATTCTTTAAAAATAAAATGATGAAAATTAACAGCCTCAATTCTTTACAAAATGAGGTACATATTTTTAAATGTTATTAGATTACATTACCCTGAAAAAGATCGGTTATGTCATGTTTTTTAGCTTTTGATAATTTATTCTTATGTATAGAGTACCGCAGAATCCGAAATCGACCTTCATTTTTTACCATCACGTAAAGATTTTTTCCAAGTCGTAAATTTTAAAGTTATAAAAAGAAAACATAGCAAAAATTTGATACTATAAAACATATGTGCTTGTTTCATCCCTCACGTCATGATTTTTCGAAAATTGTAAATTTCAAAGTTAAAATATTCAAATTCAAAACTGAACCTCCACCCCTCCTCTCATATGACCGCTCAGGTGTTTAGCTGTAAGAATCCCAGCATAAACCAAAAAATGGAATGAATTATTGAATAGAATAAAATAAAATAAAATAAAATAAGTTTTACATCTGTTTTATACTAACAGATTTTAGCTATATTTTAATTATCGCTAACATTTATGATTTGTAAAAAAAATTCTAACGTGATGGTTAAAAATGAAGATCATTTTCAGATTCATTGCTAAAAAGTACGTCTAAATCAATTATCAAAAGTAAAAAAAGAAAGTCATCTAACAGCATTTGATACAAGGTATTTTTTTAATTCTGACAATTTATGATTTTCGAAAAATCTTGACATGATGGTTAAAAAATAAGGTAATTTTCAGATTCAGTGCTAAAAATACATAAAAGTTAAAAAACACAACAATAGCAGTCTTGTTATCTAATCTAAAACATTTTCTTAAACTTCTTGGCGGAACTATCTAACCGAACTTCTTTGCGTTATTCTGTAAAATAAGCATAAATGGTAACCACCGAAAATCATAATAATATTAAATTGTCACCGGATTTACGTCAGTGTGTTAAATTTAATCTCGATCAGATATTTGAAAGTGAGTTAAATTTCGAGGACAAATTTTGAACTGGTAAAACATACATAAGATCGTTGAAATTAAATAAACGCTTATAAAAATAACGTAATTTTTGTTAAAAGAAATCATGAAATGAAACAGTTTGAAATCCTTACAAATTAAAACATACAGTAGATTTCAGCTACAACGAACTCCACGAGACTGCTAAAATATTTCGTTGTAACGATTTTTTCGTTGTAACAGAATTAATCCTATTTATATTATGAATTACATATACACATAAACTAATTATGTAAGATAAAGTTACCTTTCATTATACAAGATTTTAATGGAAGACTAGTTAAATTAACATAGAAAAAGTTAGTAAAATAAAATTCAATATTAAAAATAAAAAATTACGCACTAACTTTTATTTAGCAGTACATTATTGCACAAAATCTGTGATTTTTAGTTTGTACAAAGGAATGTGTAGTTGGTGAAAGCAAAACAATCTGAAAAGAATGAATGTGACAAAATATCTTCTCTGCACTGTAAAAAAAAAAATCTGTAAAGATACTAAAGTTTTTCTAGGAACCTGGGATTCCTAGAACGTTTTATGTAACGGCAACAACAAATATTCATGTAACAGACACACTTTTGCGCCGAAAATCAAAAAATCTGTAAGGTTACTAAGAATTTTTTAGGAAACTGGGATGCCTAGAACTTTTCATGTAACTACAGTCAGGTTTACGGATAAAATTTTAGTAAGATTACTGCAATTTTAATAGATTCATTTGTAAAGTTACAGATTTCTGTAGCTTTACAAAAACTAGTTTTGTAGATTTGCAGCTTTTTTTGTACAGTTACAGATGACAGTTTAGTAAACATGTAACTTTACATCTGTAGAGCTACAGAATTTTTTTTACAGTGTGGAACATTCTTTTGATGAGAAACAAAAGCACGCATTTTCTCCAAGCATGAGAGAGCTTCCGAAGCGGTAACTTTTGAATCGCTGGTAATATCAATATTGTCATCACTGCTTTAGTCATTTTGTCAGTCTAATATAGTTTTAATGGACAGAATAATATCTTCATCAGACACTTCGGAGTATGTTTGAATATTCTCATGCACAGATAAGAAATCCTCCAAATCCACCTGGAACTGATGTTAATTTTTTGGCAGCCTTCCAAACTGTGTTTAACTCAGAGTACTTATCCAAATCAAAAATTTCTGATTCATATTATTCGGTCCCAGTTAACCGAACATGTTTTCAACAGTTTAGAAATTGTTTTCTAGCTAATTTCTTGCCACGAACTGCAGATAATTTCAATAGCTTCTTTTAGATTTTTTTTTACCTTTTTGCCATTCTCTAAGCCGCAAAGAATTCTTTTAGCAAAAGAATTCTCTAGGGAGATTTTACAGCACGGATGATGCCTCGGTCTAGATATGTAGAATAGAAGCGCAATTCGGCGGAAAATACTCGATTTGGATGCAGCTCAATTTTGTGGAATAATTATGAGGCATGCAATTATCAATTAGGAGAAGAATTTACCGTTTTGTTAGATTTTCTATGTCAAATTGCATTATTCAATCATTAAAGATACCTTGTGTCATTCATGCTTTCTTATTGAATTTATAATCGCAAAGCAATGCATGAAAGTTCTTAAAGGAACGGGGTTTACCAGAGCGACCAACAATTAATATTTTTCTCTTCTCGGTTCCAGATTTGTTACAACAAAAGTGTGCTGTAATTCGTTGCTTTGAAGTTTTCCCTCCAATGCATTTGTCACCTTTAAATGTTAATGTTTTTCTCGGTTCAAGTTGATAAAATATCGCAGCTTCCTGAGTATTGAAAACATGATCGGATCTATATGTTTTTATGAGAGCAGCTACTTCTACAGCTCTCCATTCATTTGCAGTCTTTGTAGGTACATCACTTTCTTCGTCACAAATTGATTTCATTACAATTCCATAGCGAGTACGAAAGCGATTGAGCCATCCGACACTTGCATGAAAATTTTCAATACCAAGCATTGTTCTGAACTCTTGAGCTTTCTGCCTTATCACAGAACCACATATAGGTACAGTGCGTGAAAGAACTTCTTCGAACCATTTGGACACGGTTTTATCGACATCTTGAAATTGGGACAATCGCATTCGTTTTTTATGGGAACCAATGCTTGCATTTTGGAATTGTCTCTGAATTATTGTCTCTCTAAATCTTTTTTTTTTTTTTTTTTTTTTTTACCTTTTTGAAATCTAGATGAAGTCAATGGTGTTATTACGTATTTTTGGCCGCATCAGTTTTTCCACTTCCCTTTATCAATCTCAGAAATTATAGCTTTCTTTTTTTCCAACGAAAATTGTTTTCACCTCACACAAGCAGTGGCAACAGGTACTGGCAAAAGAGATATCCCAGGAAAAGCACAAACACTCCTTTCACAGTGAAATCCACTTGCTGATCATTTTGAAACGTAGGTACGTGCTAATGAATGAAAAGGTATTTGGGAAAAATAAACAAAAAAATAAACGGTCAAGTGCGAGCATTACTCGCGTACAGAAGGTTCCGTAGAATAAATATATGAATTTGTAATTGTATTATTAAAAAAAAAAAAGTTGTTAAAAGAATATTAAGACTTAAAAAAAAAAAAAAAAACTATATAACGTAGGGTTGGGTATAACTGTATATATTATAAAAGTGTAATCGGGTATACCATGAACGTTCAAAGAGATATATGGAACAATATCAAATATAGCTATTCGTATAGCTCTTTTTTTAATTATCGGAGCACAGCTCCGGCTTCCCTATAAAAATTACACTTATTGTTAACACGATAGCGTCCAAAATATTTGTCGTATCGACACAAACAATTAAATGGTCGTTGGTAGTGCCAAAATGTCGGTGCGTATTGAAAATCATAAATATTCGTCAACCCTAACAAAATGAAATTTCTGCTCAAAATTTTCCCATAGAGATAATATTGCGGGTTTAAATCTATATATTTGAAAGACAATGCTTTTTTTTTAGACATTTACCTTGAGCTTTTTTTTTAACCAATTTTAATAATTCTTTTTTTTTTAATGAAAGCTGTTTCTTTGTAGATTTGCGGCACTAGCTATTTTTTTAAATATTCCCATTTTTATATTTAAATTTAAAATTAAAAAATTTTCTATGATTTTTTTTTCAAAAATGGTAGCAATTGGATTTTAGGTTTTAGCCACATGGTAACGGATTTCGTATTAGCAACAAGGCTACGAGTGATCAAAGTGAAATCAAAGAAATCGAGTGAAATCAAAGAAATCGAGAAAATATAACAGGGTTTTGTACGGATCAGGGTATTTTCCAGGAGAGTTTCCCGTATTTGTTTTATAGAAAAAGAAATCTAGGCTAAACTGATGAAATTTCGCATTCTTATAAGGAGAGATTTTCTGTAAGAAAATAAGGTACAGAAGAATTTCCTGGTCGCAAAATTCCAGGAGTCGTACGAACCCTGATATAATGTCATGTATGTATTACTTATATGTATGTATGTTTATATTCAAACGTATGCATGTTTGTATTGGGAAATTTCCGCAATCGGGTTTGTAGACATTTTCATAATTTAGCGAGCGTTGTTTGATGCGCAAATTTAACACTTTGGTGGCGGTCCCAATTACAGAAGGTTACTCTTTAATTTTTTATTCACTGTAAATGAATGTGCTACAACTGAAATGCACATGGACATTCTCCGTAACCTTCCAAATCGGTGCAATTCATTTTGAATTTTAAATTAAGAGAAATGAAAAGTAATCGAGTACGGAGAATACGATTTCGTTTATTAGCCGCATGGTAACGATTTCAGTATTAGCCGCATGGCTACGAATGATAATCAAAGAAATCGAGAGAAATATAATGTTATGTATGTATTAGTTATATGTATGTATTCTTATGTATGGTTGTATTAAAACGTATATATGATTGTATTGGGAAATTTCCGTAATCGGGTTTGTAGACGATTTCATAATTTAGTGAGCGTTGTTTGATGTGCGAATTTAACTATTTGGTAGCGCTCTCAATTTCAGAAGTTTAATTTTTCTTTTTAATTCACCGTAAGTGAATGTGCTGCAATTGAAATGCAAGTGAACATTTTCCGTGACCTACCAAATCGATGCGATTCACATTGAAATTTAAATTAAGAGAAATAAAAAGAAACCGAATACGAAGAATACGAGTTTGGATGTTAGTTGCATGATAACAGATTCAGTATTAACCGCATAGCAACGAAACGAATGATGATAAAAGAAGTCGAGAAAAATATAATGTTATGTATGTATTATTTATATGTATGTATTATTAAGTATGTTTTTATTGAGAGGTATGTATGTTTGTATTAGGAAATTTCCGTAATTGGGTTGGTAGAAAATTTCATAATTTAGTGAGCGCTGTTTTATGCGCAAATATAGCCATTTGGTAGTGGTCCCAATTACAGAAGGTTACACATTTTTTTTTTTTAAATTCACCGTAAGTGAATATGTTGCTACTGAAATGCGAGTGAACATTCTGAAGTAATAAGTGAAAGATAAGCATTTTTGGCCTAGATGTACACTTGAAAACAGAAATATGTAGATAACAAAATAAAAAAGTCCTAAAAGCGTAAAGAAAAGGTAGCTTACTTATTTCTTGATTTTAAGATTTTAGCTAATTTTAAATGCGAAGAACCCGATTAGAGAAGAATCATCACTGCAGAATTTCAGTGGAAATTTCGCCAAATTTGGTAGCTACAGCCAAATTCGCTGCATTTATATCAACATATTTTTGGTCGCCAAATTTGGCGAAATTTTGCGAAATGTCTCCAAGCTTGGCGAAAATTTTGACGTTAATGTATATGACTATACACTGTGATTCAAAAAAGATGCGAAAATTTTTAAGAGGTGATAGTACACACCCAAACAAACATTTTGTATCAAAGAATGCATTGTCGAAAACTAAACGTAAAAAAGTTAGAGGGCGCCAAAAGTTATGTTCTTATACGAGGTAAAAACACACAATGAACAATTAAGTTAAGTTATGAAAACAAATTTAATGGCATTTGATTACAATAAGTGCTCAAAACATTGACAGGCAGCTGTTATGCAGGCAGTACAATGGCGAAGAACATATTGGCAAATTTTCTGAAACACACCAGGCATATCGCGAACTTCCCCTACAGCAGCCGAAAGCTTGGTGATAAGTTCTTCTGCGGATTCAATGGGAGTCTCATACACAAGAGCCTTTAGCTGTCCCCACAAAAAAATCGAGACATGAAAGATCTGGCGAGCGCGATGGTGCCTGGTGTGTTTCAGAAAATTCGCCAATCTGTTCTTCGCCGTTGTACTGCGTGCATAACAGCTGCCGGTCAATGTTTTGAGCACTTATTGTAATCAAATGCCAGTAAATTTGTTTTCGTAACTTAACTTAATCGTTCATTGTGTGTTTTTTCCTCGTATAAGAACATAACTTTTGGCGCCCTCTAACTTTTTTACGTTTAGTTTTCGACCATGCATTCTTTGTTACAAAATGTTTGTTTGGGTGTGTACTATCACCTCTTAAAATTTTTACCATCTTTTTTGAATCACCCTGTATAGTTTTATGCTTATAATCGGAAAATGGATAAAACAATAAAAGATAATTCGTGAGAAATCAACTTCAATAAAAGTCCTTCCGGCCGGTGTCGGGAGGAAGAGGTAGCTTTCATATTCCTTATTTTTAAAAAGCCAACTTATATCATTAAAACGCACGAAGCTCAATTTAGTGGAAACCGAATATAGGTGATTCAATACTAATTTTTATCAATATAATGAATGAGAATTTCGCGAAATTAGTCAGCTTTATCCAAGCTGCTTTTCTTTAAAGTAACTTATATTTGGCTGCCAAATTCGGCGATTTCTAAAAGTGCCTGCCATTTTAAGACAACATGGTGGATGAGGCTAACCAGTGAACTTGGTCGAGACCTTAGTAATTGCTGTGCACAAACTCAATCACATCGGAATCGGTTGATATATACGAGTGCTGTCGCATGCAAAAAATGAGATTTTTCAAATTGTCACCCACAATAGAAATTGAAACTGCTATATCTGAGCCCTTTTTTAAGGTAAAGACAAACAAAAAATGCTCCTTTTCAAGGTCAAATACTTAAGAAAGAAACCTTTTTCAATTTCTAATTTTTTTGCACCTCACTTTAAATATATATTTTTTTCTTAATTTAATGGCCGCCAATTTGAAACAAGATGGCTGATGAATCTGGCCAGCGAACTTGGTCGAGGTATTGATGAATACTATCCGCATGCCTTCTTACATCGAAATAGGCTAAGACGTGTGTTATCGCGTGACAAATACAAGATCGTTTCAAAATGTTAGCCATGCTAGAAATTCAAAGTGCTATAATTCAACCATTTTTTAAGATATAAACAAAAGAACAAATTTTCAGAAACAAAACTGCTCCGGAATATTTGTATCAAGGCCAAACACATAAAAAAAAATCTTTTCATTTTCCAATTTTTTAATACCTCATTTTAAATTTAAATTTTATTAATTTTTAAATGGCAAACATTTTGAAACAAGATGGCGAATGAAGCTGGCCAACGAACTCGGTCGAGACGTTGGTATGTACTATGTACAGAGCAAGTTACATCCAAATCGGTTCATAAATACGCCTGTTATCGCGTGACAAATATCAGGTCGTTTTAAAATGTCAGCCACAATAGACATTCAAAATGCTATTACTCAGCCATTTTTTTAGATATAGACGAAACAAAAACTGTTCCGGAATCTTTGTATTAAGGTCAAACACATACGAAAAAAATCTTTTTCATTTTCTAATTTTTTGGTATCTCATTTTAATTTTTTTATTTTTTTATTTTTTTTTAAATGGCCGCCATTTTGAAACAAGATGGCGGATGAAGCTGGCCAACGAACTCGGTCGAGACATTAGTATGTACTATGTATATACGAAGTTAAATCTAAATCGGTTCATAAATACGCCTTTTATCGCGTGACAAAATTCAGGACGTTTCAAAATGTCAGCTACGCTAGAAATTCAAAATGCTGCAACTCAGCGATTTTTTAAGATATAGACGAAACAAAAACTGATCCGGAATCTTTGTATAAAGGTCAAATACATAAGAAAAAAATATTTTTCCATTTTCAATTTTTTGTTACCACATTTCAAATTTTAATTTTTTTTTTTAAATTTAAATGGCCGCCATTTTGAAACAAAATGGCGGATGTACCTGGCCAACAAACTCGGTCGAGACATTGGTATGTACTATGTACACACCGACTTATATCGAAATCGGTTCATAAATACGCCTTGTATGGCGTGACAAAATTCAGAACGTTTCAACACTGTAAAAAAAAATCCGCAACGTTCCTGGGAAAAAAATGGGCAGCTGAGTTGCCCATTATTTCCAAGAAACATTTCTTGAAAATGACTGGAACTTTACTGTATATGTTAAAAACTTTCTACAGAAATGCCAGTAAGTTTCCTGCGAAATACCAGGAATATTTCTGTTGACAGCAAAACATTACTGACATTTCACAGCATACGGGATCCGCAGACGATTTTTACATTTCCAGTTGACTATTTTCGCTTTATTATCATTATTTGTTAGAATGAAAAAAATATTTAAAATTGACATCAAAATTATTATTTATAATTTACACGAAAAAATAAATTTTCAGTTAAAATTCAATAAAGTAAATATGTGTATGATATATTGTTTCTGAACTTTGCTTAAAATATAAAAATATATAAATGTAAATAATAATTAGAAAAAAAATCTAGACATAAAATATTTTGGATTTTCGTCAGTAATTATGTTAGTTTAAAAGTTAGATAAAATACATATAAATTTTCATGAAAAAAACCCAAAACGTAATTGTATATTTTTTCCTAAAATAAAAAAAAAATTCAAATTTGCAGCAGTTCAAAGTGTCAAATATATATCAAATTTAAGTCAAATCGTAATAAAGTGTTAAAATTATAAAATTAATTAAAAAAGAAAAAAAAGTCAAGAGGTAGCATCGAACTCGGACCATACGGGTGGCGTGCGAGCTTTCTGCGTCCACACCACGAAAGACACGTTGAGAGCTGCAAACTAATGGGTATTTGAAACGTATGCTAAACCTCGGCATCTAATTTCTGAAAATCTAAGGCCCATTTGAAGAAATCCTTTCACAAGAATAATTAGAGATAAGAATTCTAAAACATAATTTAAATTAATCACAATCGGTGAGAATCATGTTTGATGGTCCCCTGGTTAATGGAGATCCAAATAATAGGTGAATTTTTTTTACACGGTCTGCTCGTTAAACATTCAACAGACAAGTACGAGAGATAATCTCTTAGCGATGTCACAGAGGTATTGTATTTTCATCTGAATTGTCTTGACAATAGAGACGTAAAGGATTATGTCGTCTATTGATTTATTTGCAATCCATATTAATTTTTTTTTACATTTATTTAAGGAATTCGTTTTCGACACTCGCGCGCGAGCAACGGATTATAGCAAAAAATTAATAAATGGCGGCCGCAGCGTTTTGCTGTTTCCAACTTTTGTTCAGGAACGTTTCAGATAAGAAAACCAGAATTTCACAGGAAAGAGCTAAATTATTCTGAAAACCTGAGAAAAGGCGAAACGTTCCTGGATTTTACATGGAACGTTACCATTTTTTTTTACAGTGAAAATGTCAGCCACGCTAGAAATTCAAAATGCTATAACTCAGCCATTTTTTAAGATATAGACGAAACAAAAACTGATCCGGAATCTTTGTATAAAGGTCAAATACATAAGAAAAAAATATTTTTCCATTTTCAATTTTTTGTTACCACATTTCAAATTTTAATTTTTTTTTTAAATTTAAATGGCCGCCATTTTGAAACAAAATGGCGGATGTACCTGGCCAACAAACTCAGTCGAGACATTGGTATGTACTATGTACACACCGAATTATATCGAAATCGGTTCATAAATACGCCTTGTATGGCGTGACAAAATTCAGAACGTTTCAACACTGTAAAAAAAATTCCGCAACGTTCCTGGGAAAAGAATGGGCAGCTGAGTTGCCCATTATTTCCAAGAAACATTTCTTGAAAATGACTGGAACTTTACTGTATATGTTAAAAACTTTCTACAGAAATGCCAGTAAGTTTCCTGCGAAATACCAGGAATATTTCTGTTGACAGCAAAACATTACTGACATTTCACAGCATACGGGATCCGCAGACGATTTTTACATTTCCAGTTGACTATTTTCGCTTTATTATCATTATTTGTTAGAATGAAAAAAATATTTAAAATTGACATCAAAATTATTATTTATAATTTACACGAAAAAATAAATTTTCAGTTAAAATTCAATAAAGTAAATATGTGTATGATATATTGTTTCTGAACTTTGCTTAAAATATAAAAATATATAAATGTAAATAATAATTAGAAAAAAAATCTAGACATAAAATATTTTGGATTTTCGTCAGTAATTATGTTAGTTTACAAGTTAGATAAAATACATATAAATTTTCATGAAAAAAACCCAAAACGTAATTGTATATTTTTTCCTAAAATAAAAAAAAAAATTCAAATTTGCAGCAGTTCAAAGTGTCAAATATATATCAAATTTAAGTCAAATCGTAATAAAGTGTTAAAATAATAAAATTAATTAAAAAAGAAAAAAAAGTCAAGAGGTAGCATCGAACTCGGGCCATACGGGTGGCGTGCGAGCTTTCTGCGTCCACACCACGAAAGACACGTTGAGAGCTGCAAACTAATGGGTATTTGAAACGTATGCTAAACCTCGGCATCTAATTTCTGAAAATCTAAGGCCCATTTGAAGAAATCCTTTCACAAGAATAATTAGAGATAAGAATTCTAAAACATAATTTAAATTAATCACAATCGGTGAGAATCATGTTTGATGGTCCCCTGGTTAATGGAGATCCAAATAATAGGTGAATTTTTTTTACACGGTCTGCTCGTTAAACATTCAACAGACAAGTACGAGAGATAATCTCTTAGCGATGTCACAGAGGTATTGTATTTTCATCTGAATTGTCTTGACAATAGAGACGCAAAGGATTATGTCGTCTATTGATTTATTTGCAATCCATATTGATTTTTTTTTACATTTATTTAAGGAATTCGTTTTCGACACTCGCGCGCGAGCAACGGATTATAGCAAAAAATTAATAAATGGCGGCCGCAGCGTTTTGCTGTTTCCAACTTTTGTTCAGGAACGTTTCAGATAAGAAAACCAGAATTTCACAGGAAAGAGCTAAATTATTCTGAAAACCTGAGAAAAGGCGAAACGTTCCTGGATTTTACATGGAACGTTACCATTTATTTTTTTACAGTGAAAATGTCAGCCACGCTAGAAATTCAAAATGCTATAACTCAGCCGTTTTTTAAGATATAGACGAAACAAAAACTGATCCGGAATCTTTGTATAAAGGTCAAATACATAAGAAAAAAATATTTTTCCATTTTCAATTTTTTGTTACCACATTTCAAATTTTAATTTTTTTTAAAAAATTTAAATGGCCGCCATTTTGAAACAAAATGGCGGATGTACCTGGCCAACAAACTCGGTCGAGACATTGGTATGTACTATGTACACACCGAATTTTATCGAAATCGGTTCATAAATACGCCTTGTATGGCGTGACAAAATTCAGAACGTTTCAACACTGTAAGAAAAATTCCGCAACGTTCCTGGGGAAAAAATGGGCAGCTGAGTTGCCCATTATTTCCAAGAAACATTTCTTGAAAATGACTGGAACTTTACTGTATATGTTAAAAACTTTCTACAGAAATGCCAGTAAGTTTCCTGCGAAATACCAGGAATATTTCTGATGACAGCAAAACATTACTGACATTTCACAGCATACGGGATCCGCAGACGATTTTTACATTCCCAGTTGACTATTTTCGCTTTATTATCATTATTTGTTAGAATGAAAAAAATATTTAAAATTGACATCAAAATTATTATTTATAATTTACACGAAAAAATAAATTTTCAGTTAAAATTCAATAAAGTAAATATATGTATGATATATTGTTTCTGAACTTTGCTTAAAATATAAAAATATATAAATGTAAATAATAATTAGAAAAAAAAATCTAGACATAAAATATTTTGGATTTTCGTCAGTAATTATGTTAGTTTACAAGTTAGATAAAATACATATAAATTTTCATGAAAAAAAAACCAAAACGTAATTGTATATTTTTTCCTAAAATAAAAAAAAAAATTCAAATTTGCAGCAGTTCAAAGTGTCAAATATATATCAAATTTAAGTCAAATCGTAATAAAGTGTTAAAATAATAAAATTAATTAAAAAAGAAAAAAAAGTCAAGAGGTAGCATCGAACTCGGGCCATACGGGTGGCGTGCGAGCTTTCTGCGTCCACACCACGAAAGACACGTTGAGAGTTGCAAACTAATGGGTATTTGAAACGTATGCTAAACCTCGGCATCTAATTTCTGAAAATCT
Organism: Maratus speciosus; assembly: GCA_963932465.1. NCBI lineage: Eukaryota > Metazoa > Arthropoda > Arachnida > Araneae > Salticidae > Maratus > Maratus speciosus. Next base: position 243,979,006 of record OZ010787.1, read on the forward strand.
AATGCCCATTTGAAGAAATCCTTTCACAAGAATAATTAGAGATAAGTATTCTAAAACATAATTTAAATTAATCAAAATCGGTGAGAATCATGTTTGATGGTCCCCTGGTTAATGGAGATCCAAATAATAGGTGAATTTTTTTTACACGGTCTGCTCGTTAAACATTCAACAGACAAGTACGAGAGATAATCTCTTAGCGATGTCACAGAGGTATTGTATTTTCATCTGAATTGTCTTGACAATAGAGACGTAAAGGATTATGTCGTCTATTGATTTATTTGCATTCCATATTGATTTTTTTTACATTTATTTAAGGAATTCGTTTTCGACACTCGCGCGCGAGCAACGGATTATAGCAAAAAATTAATAAATGGCGGCCGCAGCGTTTTGCTGTTTCCAAATTTTGTTCAGGAACGTTTCAGATAAGAAAACCAGAATTTCACAGGAAAGAGCTAAATTATTCTGAAAACCTGAGAAAAGGCGAAACGTTCCTGGATTTTACATGGAACGTTACCATTTATTTTTTTACAGTGAAAATGTCAGCCACGCTAGAAATTCAAAATGCTATAACTCAGCCGTTTTTTAAGATATAGACGAAACAAAAACTGATCCGGAATCTTTGTATAAAGGTCAAATACATAAGAAAAAAATATTTTTCCATTTTCAATTTTTTGTTACCACATTTCAAATTTTAATTTTTTTTTAAAAATTTAAATGGCCGCCATTTTGAAACAAAATGGCGGATGTACCTGGCCAACAAACTCGGTCGAGACATTGGTATGTACTATGTACACACCGAATTATATCGAAATCGGTTCATAAATACGCCTTGTATGGCGTGACAAAATTCAGAACGTTTCAACACTGTAAGAAAAATTCCGCAACGTTCCTGGGGAAAAAATGGGCAGCTGAGTTGCCCATTATTTCCAAGAAATATTTCTTGAAAATGACTGGAACTTTACTGTATATGTTAAAAACTTTCTACAGAAATGCCAGTAAGTTTCCTGCGAAATACCAGGAATATTTCTGTTGACAGCAAAACATTACTGACATTTCACAGCATACGGGATCCGCAGACGATTTTTACATTTCCAGTTGACTATTTTCGCTTTATTATCATTATTTGTTAGAATGAAAAAAAATATTTAAAATTGACATCAAAATTATTATTTATAATTTACACGAAAAAATAAATTTTCAGTTAAAATTCAATAAAGTAAATATATGTATGATATATTGTTTCTGAACTTTGCTTAAAATATAAAAATATATAAATGTAAATAATAATTAGAAAAAAAAATCTAGACATAAAATATTTTGGATTTTCGTCAGTAATTATGTTAGTTTACAAGTTAGATAAAATACATATAAATTTTCATGAAAAAAAACCAAAACGTAATTGTATATTTTTTCCTAAAATAAAAAAAAAATTCAAATTTGCAGCAGTTCAAAGTGTCAAATATATATCAAATTTAAGTCAAATCGTAATAAAGTGTTAAAATAATAAAATTAATTAAAAAAGAAAAAAAAGTCAAGAGGTAGCATCGAACTCGGGCCATACGGGTGGCGTGCGAGCTTTCTGCGTCCACACCACGAAAGACACGTTGAGAGCTGCAAACTAATGGGTATTTGAAACGTATGCTAAACCTCGGCATCTGATTTCTGAAAATTTAAGGCCCATTTGAAGAAATCCTTTCACAAGAATAATTAGAGATAAGAATTCTAAAACATAATTTAAATTAATCAAAATCGGTGAGAATCATGTTTGATGGTCCCCTGGTTAATGGAGATCCAAATAATAGGTGAATTTTTTTTACACGGTCTGCTCGTTAAACATTCAGCAGACAAGTACGAGAGATAATCTCTTAGCGATGTCACAGAGGTATTGTATTTTCATCTGAATTGTCTTGACAATAGAGACGTAAAGGATTATGTCGTCTATTGATTTATTTGCATTCCATATTGATTTTTTTTACATTTATTTAAGGAATTCGTTTTCGACACTCGCGCGCGAGCAACGGATTATAGCAAAAAATTAATAAATGGCGGCCGCAACGTTTTGCTATTTCCAACTTTTGTTCAGGAACGTTTCAGATAAGAAAACCAGAATTTCACAGGAAAGAGCTAAATTATTCTGAAAACCTGAGAAAAGGCGAAACGTTCCTGGATTTTACATGGAACGTTACCATTTTTTTTTTTACAGTGAAAATGTCAGCCACGCTAGAAATTCAAAATGCTATAACTCAGCCATTTTTTAAGATATAGACGAAACAAAAACTGCTCCGGAATTTTTGTATAAAGGTCAAATACATAAGAAAATAATATTTTTCCATTTTCAATTTTTTGTTACCACATTTCAAATTTTAATTTTTTTTAAAATTTAAATGGCCTCCATTTTGAAACCAAACGGCAGATGAAGCTGGCCAACGAACTCGGTCGAGACATAGGTATGTACTATGTACACACCGAATTACATCGAAATCGGTTCATAATTACGAGAGTTACAGTGTGACATAGGTCAGATATATATATATATCAATTTTGAACGGATGGTGGTTTCGGGGTCTGGGGGTCATGATCGATGAAAATATACCAAATTTTTTTGAAATCGCTTTCCTCCGAACGGCTGCAATAGGTAGCTTTTGTAATGAAAGCTACCTAAAAAAGTCCTTCCGGCCAGTGCCGGGAGGAAGAGGTAGCTTTCATATTCCTTATTTTAAAAAAGCCAACTTATATCATTCAAACGCACGAAGCTCAAATTAGTGGAAACCGAATATAGGAGATTCAATACTAATTTTTATCAATATAATGAATGAGAATTTCGTGAAATTAGTCAGCTTTATTCAAGCTGCTTTTCTTTAAAGTAACTTATATTTGGCTGTCAAATTCGGCGATTTCTTAAAATGCCTGCCATTTTAAGACAACATGGTGGATGAGGCTAACCAGTGAACTTGTTCGAGACCTTTGTAATTGCTGTGCACAAACTCAATCACATCGGAATCGGTTGATATATACGAGTGCTGTCGCATGCAAAAAATCAGATTATTCAAAATGTCACCCACAATAGAAATTGAAACTGCTATATCTGAGCCATTTTTTAAGGTAAAGACAAACAAAAAATGCTCCTTTTCAAGGTCAAATACTTAAGAAAGAAACCTTTTTGCAGCTCACTTTTTTTGCACCTCACTTTAAATATATATTTTTTTCTTAATTTAATGGCCGCCAATTTGAAACAAGATGGCTGATGAATCTGGCCAGCGAACTTGGTCGAGATATTGATGTATACTATCCACATGCCTTCTTACATCGAAATAGGCGAATACGTGTGTTATCGCGTGACAAATACAAGATCGTTTCAAAATGTTGGCCATGCTAGAAATTCAAAGTGCTATAATTCAACCATTTTTAAAGACATAAACAAAAGAACAAATTTTCAGAAACAAAACTGCTCCGGAATCTTTGTATCAAGGTCAAACACATAAAAAAAAATCTTTTTCATTTTCCAATTTTTTAATACCTCATTTTAAATTTAATTTTTTTTATGGCAACCATTTTGAAACAAGATGGCGAATGAAGTTGGCCAACGACCTCTGTCGAGACATTGGTATGTACTATGTACAGACCAAGTTACATCCAAATTGGTTCATAAATACGCCTGTTATCGCGTGACAAAAATCAGGTAGTTTTAAAATGTCAGCCACAATAGAAATTCAAAATGCTATTACTCAGCCATTTTTTTAGATATAGACGAAACAAAAACTGTTCCGGAATCTTTGTATTAAGGTCAAACACATACGAAAAAAATCTTTTTCATTTTCCAATTTTTTGGTATCTCATTTTAATTCTTTTTTTAGTTTTTTTTAAATGGCCGCCATTTTGAAAGAAAATGGCGGATGAAGCTGGACAAAGAACTCGGTCGAGACATTAGTATATACTATGTATATACGAAGTTACATCTAAATCGGTTATAAATACGCCTTTTATCGCGTGACAAATTTCAGGACGTTTCAAAATGTCAGCCACGCTAGAAATTCAAAATGCTGCAACTCAGCCATTTTTTAAGATATAGACGAAACCAAAACTGCTTCGAAATCTTTGTATAAAGGTCAGTTACATAACAAAATAATATTTTTCCATTTTTAATTTTTTGGTACCACATTTCAAATTTTAAATTTTTTTAAAAAATTCAAGTGGCCGCCATTTTGAAACAAAATGGCGGATGAAGCTGGCCAACGAACTCGGTCGAGACATTGGTATGTACTTTGTACACACCGAATTATATTGAAATCGGTTCATAAATACGCCTTGTATCGGGTGACAAAATTCAGGACGTTTCAAAATGTCAGCCACGCTAGAAATTCAAAATGCTATAACTCAGCCATTTTTTAAGATATAGACGAAACAAAAACTGCTCCGAAATCTTTGTATAAAGGTCAATTACATAACAAAATTATATTTTTCCATTTTTAATTTTTTGGTACCACATTTCAAATTTTAAATTTTTTTTAAAATTTTAAATGGCCGCCATTTTGAAACCAAACGGCGGATGAAGCTGGCCAACGAACTCGGTCGAGACATTGGTATGTACTTTGTATACATGGAATTACATCGAAATCGGTTCATAATTACGAGAGTTACAGTCTGACATATGTCATATATATATATATATATATATATATATATATATATATATATATATATATATATATATATGTATATATGTATATATATATATATATATATATATATATGATATATATATATATATATCAATTTTGAACGGAGGGTGGTTTTGGGGTCTGGGGGTCATGATCGATGAAAATATACCAAAATTTTTTGAAATCGCTTTCCTCCGAACGGCTGCAATAGGTAGCTTTTTGTAATGAAAGCTACATAAAATTCATAAATCAGTCCGTGATTTTTTCTAACCTGTTGTTGTTGTGAACGTTTTAAGAAATGTACATATTTTTATATGTGTAACATTATACACAAATGTTTCGAAAATGCCAGTTAAAAGAAAGCAATTGAGATGAAAAAAGTTATTCAGCGTAATTCTATGCGGAAAACGTCACATAAAAATAACCCAGCTGCCTACGAGTAATTGCGCGAATAACGATATATCAATAACTCAGATGAACAAAACTATCAAGTTTGATAGAGGAGTATAGCAGATTACCCATGTGTGCGTGTTACATACGTGTTACAAACCTTTCCCTGATATCATATTAAATAAGTGGACAATGCAACCTTTGAAGTTTTCTGCCGTTAGCTCGATGGATCCAGTTCCAATTTTTGATTCTCCCAAAGATCGGCGCTACATTAAACAAATCAAAATCGCTCTACACATACCCAGTGGTTATTCTTTCTCTTTACCGTAGACAGTCTTATTCAATGAATTCTCTTTACTTTTAACATTTCTGAATTATTTTAAAGAACATCAAATCACGCTGCATGAAAATTTTCATAATTCTGACATCAGATTTACAGATGAGCTGCAGAAAATACTTTAGTTATGCACAGAAAAGCTTTCGTCATAGCAAACAAAAGTTACAATTTTCCCTAAGTCAACTTTTATTATTTGAAAAGCAAGGGTTGAAAAAAGTATGATAATCAAAGAAATTAGTAAAACTGTCATAGAGCAGTTAGGAGCAGAAGCTGTCATTCTTTTGCCACTAACAGGTACTGCTTCGCTTAATGTAGAAGAAAAGTTAATTCACTCAGTGCTTAAAAAACCACCGTGTTCGCTGATTTAAAAAGTCAGACTGGAAGAAATCTACAGCTCAGCATGGATACAGTATTATTTATTCTTATTGACGAATTTTCAATTGTCGTCTTATGGCTGAACTTGAACAAAGATGTCGCAAAGGTAGTTTGTTTAAATCCTTGGAGGTATTAGGTAGTTACATTGCGTAAAGACATCCCTCTATATAAGGGACATTCTATAAAAGACATTTTGGCTCTTCGTAGACAAAACATACTTAGAGCTTTTGAAAATTGCTTCACATTAACAAACTCATTGAGACAAAATGACGATCAGCAAAGACAGTTTCGAAAGACTACATTCGCTTTGCGTGGGTCAAGTTTCAGATTACTCTCATTCCTTATGCAACGGTGGAAAACTACACTGCTTACGGCTCAATTTGAATGATTTGAAGATGCTATATGTATTTTTCCCCAAAACAAGCAAGCGAAAGAACTTAATCAAAAAGTACTTCTTAAATCAAAGTGGTCAATTACAAAAATGTTAGCAGACCACAATAATTAAAAGTAAGATGCAGTGAAGATAATCACGTGTTTGGACTTCAGGCTGGACTTTTTTCAGCAGTTGGATGCAGAGTTATGTTACACACCAATATCTGGATGGAGTTGGGATTGATAAGCAGTGTACTGAGTACAGAAGAAGATACTGTCTATGACCCAAAATTTCAACCCCCAGGCTTACCACAGGCTATAACGGTTAATTTTGTTGATTATCATGCCACAAATTAGCAATTGAGCAATATCTGAGGCAACTGATGACTGAATTAAACACTAGAAAAAGAGGATTCAACGGGTGTTATTTCAAATTTAATTTTGTACTATTAAACAGTAATCATGAAAATTAAACTTTTTTTTTTTAAATTTTAAAATGTTATGTGTTAAGTTTATACGACTCCATGCTCCGACATTTCGGCCTGACGGATACTAGTATTATCCTAATCTGTTTATGATGAACTTAATTCGGTACTGACAATAAAGGCAGTGCATAGTTAAACTTCATTTGGCATTTCATGAAACTAAATTCAGCGTAGTAATAACCTTTATTTAAACAGTGCATCTAAAACAAAACTTTTGTTCAAAGTTTAAATTTGTGCTAAGTGCGCTTCGAATTGAGGTCTCAAAGTTGCAACGCCGCCTTGGTCAGTAACGCGTTTTTCCAGATAGGTGCTTAATTAACTTTTTAAAGTCACTCGAGGCGTATTGAGAGATACAATCAATGCTAACTATCGCGAATCTCACAGTATTTATGCGATTCATTCTAATTAAATATTTCGAGGGCGATGCCCTTAAAAAACGGACACCTAATTTTAATTCCAAAACAGACAAATGGCACCAAGAATATTTAATTAAAATTTTCCTTTTATCATGTACGTGAAAATAAGCAAGTTCGCATTTTCTAATAAAATCGTTTATAAATTCTAGTGTCAGTTCATTATTTCATAAGATTATAAATAGAATTACTCCGTGCCGGAAAGGATTAAGAGGTCGCATGACTCTTAAAGCTTCAAAATTTAAGAAATTTTAATTTTTTTAGATGTTAAACTCTTATCTTTTCTGAATATTTTGATATAATTGTGTCCTTGAAATTCCCATTAGAACAGAAGTTTTGGCTTTTAGAATTATACCCGCTCAATAGCTGAAGCGGCGTTTCCGAAACTTTAAAGTCATTATTTTCCAAATGGCGTTTTTGTGTATAACGCGCAGGATACCTCAAAAACTTCTGAATATTTTTTCATGAAATTTTCAAAACATATATTCCATGTTATTCTGTCTAAACTGAACCTAAAAATCCTTTTTATTGTTCAAAAAAATATTTTTTTTAAGTGATTTTATTGTTGAAATTTTCAAACTGTTGTACTAGCTAAATGCAGCATTGCATTAAATATATCAAAATGTTTCAAATAGAAATATATTTAAGTTCAGGGAAATTATTACAATCTGAAGTATAAGTAAGCACCAAAATTTTCATTCTAGTTGCAATATTTATTTTGTAATCCTGCGCGTAAACTGTTATGCCAATTTTTTGTTCGACAAATGTCTAACAGTTTCGAGCCCCCTATAAATACTAATTCTGTATCTTGCAATTTTTTAAATACATGAAACGAAAGAACATATATCTTTCATTCCAATTAAAATTGTGTTTTAAAATCATATACATTTTAAGACATTAAATGTTGAAAATGTTCTTTTTTTTTTTTCATTTTGTCCACTTTTTAGAGTCCCGAGACCCCTTAAATTAGTCTGTTTTTAACAATTTGACGTTTATTGCTTTTATACCGTTACTGGACATTACATTACGCATATATATCATTAAATGTCGTTAACTTGGCATAGAGTACTCCGCCCTGTACTTGTGTATATCCAAACTGACCGTACCTTTAAGAGTTAACATCTCAGCTAATTACCGATGATTTTTTTCGAAAATCATTATCAGCAATTCTTTTATTCTTCTGCAACGATAGGTATATTCAGCGATGCTCAACAATTTTTCTGAATGCCCATAAATCCAAATTTGTGTGTAACAGAAAAATGCTAATTACTCAAAAATTATGTGACCTAGGGTAATCGCTATAATTTTCCGGCAAGATTTATATTAACGTCTACTACCTCTAATTTTTTCATAATTTTAGTTTCAGTAGATTCGGAATTAGATGGGGGGGGGGGGCATATTTTTCCGCTACATTTTCAACAATATCTTTGAAAATATAATACTTAAAATTAAAAGGAATGTATTTTTGAGTTCAGCGTTACAAAAGTTTTCACAGGATACCCCACATGATATACAAAGAAAAGATTTTTTTTTCAAATAGCATAATTAGCCCCTCTACTTTTTTTACTAAATATATTTATGAATGTTTATTAATCTGAAAATATGTGGGTCAATGGTCTTTATTACTTCCCCGAATTTCAACTTTCCACGTTCCATAGTTTACGATTAAAATGGCTATGACAGACAGACAGGCAGACGGACAGACACAGGAGTGATCTTTTAATGGTTCAGTTTTTACTTTTTAAGTACGGAACCCTAAAAAATAGGAAAGAGGAGAAAAATCTGAAATAGTACCTGTCAATGTTATTTGTTTACCTTCGATATTCCATTCAAAGTATATATCATTTCTGTTAAGCAATTGAAAAAAAAAAAAAAAAAAAAAAAAAAAAAAACAAGAGCTCGATGAAAATTTTTCGTAGTAATGGAATTCCTTAAAAAGTGTACTTCGTTAAATCGGCATTTTATTACAATAGGGTTAGAGCAATTTAAAATGGGGGTTTGTCAAATTTCATAGTAACGGGTTCTTTCGTTGTAACGGAAATCTACTGTATATTATAATACAATTATTTTCAGTAATCTGATATTTCTTAAAATTTAACTCTGTCGTAATACTTGTACATTTTTTCAAAGTGCAGATACACATGAAATAAGTTCTGAGAATACTTTAAGCACTTGGTATATGACCTCTCCAAGCATGCCGAACTCATTTTTGTTCAGATACAGAAAAGTGGTATAAGTCATGCATTTTAAAGCTTCATAACTCGGTCAATTTTACTGTTATCTGAATGGGGCTTTTTTTTCGCCTTACTTGTCAGTGTAATAGGGAAATTTTACTAAATATAACTTATAGGATCGAGTGACCATAAAAAAATTTAAATTTCGTAATTTTTTAAGAGTTGTTTTTATTGACCAAAATCGCTTTTAAAATATTTTTTAACCTCATTTAAAATATTTTTGTAATTGGAACTACAGTGGCGGCCAAAATTGTGGACATTTTTTGAAATTTTCATATTTTATAACTTTGTGTGCTTGAAGAATATAATAAATTTAACCCAAATACAAGTGTTTATATATCAAATTTAAGGAAATTTAACGTAGAATTTATTAAAAAAACATAATTAAAATATCTGCATTACAAGGAAAATTACGCTTACAAAAATTAAGATCTATCTTAGATTTCTACTTAGTTTAAAGTTACACATTCAATATTTAATAGGCTAACCCTTGTTTTTTATTACAGATTCACAGCGTCTTTTCATTGAGATAACTAGTGTTTGGAGTTCATCCTTTTTAATCATATGATGCCAAGAATCAAGTATAGCTTCAATAATTTGCGTTTTATTGGACGGACTTTTTTTTTTTTTTTTGTACAAGGATTTTCAAATGTCGCCACAAATTTTTTATAGGATTCAGATCAGAGCTGTTTCCTGGTCAGGGTAATAATTGTATGCTTTTATTTTTAAACCATTCTTTGCATATTTTTTCCGTATGGCTTGGAGCTGAATTCTGCTGAAATATAAATGGTGCTTTATTGGGGAAGTGATATCTGATGGAAGGTATCAATTTTGGTTCTAGGACAGTTTCGATGTATTTTTTTGTATTCATAATGCTAAAAATAACTTGAATGCACCCACACCATCTGCAGACATAGAGGCCCAACTCATGACATTTTTGGGATATTTGTAGTTGCTTTAATGCAATCAGGATGCAGTTCTTCTCCTAATCTACGTCTCACATATTTTCGCTTATCACTACCAAGAAGCGATATTTTACTCTCATCGCTCCAGATTATTTGCTTCCGCTGATTTTCTGACCAATTAATGTGTTTATTTGCCCACTGAACTCGCTTCTTGAGTTGCTGAAGATTTAAAAATGTCTTTTTTTTCCCGGAATTCTACATTTTCAGTCCAAAACCTGCTTACCTTCTCCACATTGTTCTTGCACTAACGAAATGCCCATTGCATTCATTTCACATCTAACATCATCTGATGAAATTCTTCTATCTTTGAGCACATCTTTATATTTTTCTATCGTCAGAAGCCCTTGTGCATTTTTACCCATCTGATCTTGCCTTATTTGTCACTGATTTAGTTTCTTCATAATGTAAGCACAACTTTCATTCGCCAGATAAAGTGATTGATCCACCAACCTGTCTTGAAATTTCAGCATAAGAGAGACCATTTCCGCTCAATATGACAATTCTGCTTCTTTTTGTAGGTGTCCAATCATTCTTGTTAATGACATTGTTTTAAATTATTTGCATTAAGAGAAAAATAGAAATATTTAAAAGAAAAACGTTATTCTATTTAGTTACAGTAGTGTTCATCCTTCTGCAAAATTCATTCCAGCAAAATATCGCTTTTCAAGCCACAACATATTACAGTTTAGTTACTGACATTTGATTGGTTCTCAAAACAGTCATTGTTATTGGCTAGGGAGCTTTCATTACAATACACTTCATCATTCATGACTAATTTTTGTATTTTAGACTAAAGTAAGTTTAACTTTTTTTGTAATGCTGATATTTTAATTCTGTTTTTTTTATGAAATGCTGCACTAAATGTCTTTGAATTTGATATACAAGCAATTGTGTTTAAGTGAAAATTAATATAGTCTATATCAAACAAAGTTATAAAACATGAAATTTTCAAAAAATGTCCACAATTTTGATCACCACTGTACTATAGTGTATATGTCTATGACTAACGGTTTAGGAATTAGCCATTGGACACCGGTGAGAGTGGACAGCCTTCAGTGACAAAATTTGAAAAAAATTCAAATTCAGATGGCAACACCCACTTTATCATACCCTAAAGTTTTTGGGGCAGTTTATATCCATAAATTACGCTGAAAAGGTGCTTTTGCACTAAAAGCGGTGACACATAGCAAACAGGACAGCTGGGTGAATTATATGTGCCGAGAGAGCACTTTAGTGACCTTGTCATCTACAGCTAGTTTATGATTCTTCTTGTCATTTTCCCACGACTGTACCCTAAAGAGTTTGTGTCGCTTTGAGCATTTAAAATCTCAGATATGGGCGCCAAATTCGCTTTAGACAATCTGACATCAAATAAGTGTTGCCGGATCTGGTATAACAAAAATCGGCACAGTACGCTGGAATAATGCGGAGTATATACTTCTCAATCAGGAGATATGCAACCGTAATTCAGTTTTGTTAATCATATTAAATTTATGCAAATTAATGAATTCATAAGGGGCAAAATAGGAAGTTATTTCAATATGGATACGCTTTGGAATTTAAAGTATAAACTATAAAGTGTATTACGGTAAAAATCTAAATTAGAATATAAAAACTTTTATCTATTCGCGTTTCAGGCTCGAAATTTGAACAGCCCGTCATCAGTCAATATAAACACGTGCCGAAAAGGTCAAGAATGAACAGAAAGGGCAGAGAGGAGGGCTTAAAAGGAGTGCGATAGGTGGCGTTAGCTGAAAGGAAAACAGAAATAACAGAGGAGCACATGCAGAATGGAAAAGAGTTGCCAAAATTATAAAAACTTTAACAGAGAAGGAAATATTACAGGAAGAAAAAAGAAAGGAAATGAATGAATAAATAAAAGAAAAGAATAAAATTAAAAATCAAATAGAAAACGCACGAAGAACATAGTTTTTTTTTTTTTTGTAAAAATAAGCGGTCAAGTGCGAGCATTACTCGCGCACAGACGGTTCCGTAGAATAAATATATGAATTTGTAATTGCATTATATATATATAAAAAAAAAAGTTGCTAAAAGAATACTAAGACTTTCTAAAAAACTATACAACGTAGGGTTGAGTATTACTGTATATATTAGAAAAGTGTAAATGGGTATACCATGAAAGTTCAATGAGATATAGAACCGAAATAATATCAAATATAGCTATTCGTATAACACTTTTTTTAATATTATCCTAATTTGTTTATGATGAACTTAATTCGGTTCTGACAATAAAACTTCATTTGGCATTTCCTGAAACTAAATTCAGCGTAGTAATAACATTTATTTCTACAGTGTAGCTAAAACAAAACTTTTGTTCAAAGTTTAAATTTGGCATTTTGCTAAGCGCGCTTCGAATTGAGGTCTCAAAGTTGCAACGCCGCATTGGTCAGTGCCGCGTTTTTACAGATAGGTGTTTAATTAACTTTTAAAGTCACTCGCGGCGTATTGAGATATACAATCAATGCAAACTATCGCGAATCCCACAGTATTTATGCGATTCATTCTAATTAAATCTTTCGAGGGCTATGCCCTTAAAAAACGGACACCTGATTTTAATTCCAAAACAGACCAACGGCGCCAAGAATATTTAATTACAATTTTCCTTTTATCATGTACGTGAAAATAAGCAAGTTCGCATTTTCTAATAAATTCGTTTATAACTTCTGGTGTCAGTTCGTTATCTCATACGTTTATAAATAGAATTACTCCGTGTCCGAAAGGATTAATTGGTCGCAGGACTCTTAAAGCTTCAAAAATTAACAAATCTTATTTTTTTAGATGTTAAACTCCTATCTTTTCTGAATATTTTGATATAATTGTTTCCTTGAAATTCCCATTAGAACAGAAGTTTTGGCTTTTAGAATTATACACGCTCAAGAGCTGAAGCGGCGTTTCCGAAACTTTCAAGTCATTATTTTCCAAATGGTGTTTTTTGGGCATAACGCGCAGGATACCTCAAAAACTTCTGAATATCTTTTCATGAAATTTTCAAAGCATATATTTCATGTTAGTCTGTAAAAACTGAACCTAAAATTTCCTTTTTATTGATCAAAAAATTATTTTTTTAGGTGATTTTACTGTTGAAATTTTCAAAATTTTGTATTAGCTAAATACAACATTGCATTAAAAATATAAAAATGCTTTAAATACAAATTTATTTAAGTTCAGGGAAATTATTACAATCTGAGGTATAAGTAAGCACCAAAATTTTCATTCTAGTTGCAATAATTATTTTGTAATCCTGCGGGTAAATTCTTATGCCAATTTTTTGTTCGACAAATGCCTAACAATTTCGAGCCCCCTATAAATACTAATTCTGTGTCTTGCAATTTTTTATCCCAATTAAAATTGTGTTTTAAAATCATATACATTTTAAGACATTAAATGTTGAAAATGATGTTTTTTTTTCAATTTTTCCAATTTTTAGAGTCCCGAGACCCCTGCGCGTAAACTGTTATGCCAATTTTTTGTTCGACAAATGTCTAACAGTTTCGAAACCCTATTCATTCCATTTAAAATTGTGTTTTAAAATCATATACATTCTAGCCCTCCGAGCGTCTTTGAAAGGGGTAAAATTGCATTTTTTTTTCATTTTGTTTTAAATGCTAAGAAAATAGGATTCTTTAAACATTATAAAATAAACTCAATTACAAATATGAATGTAATCCTTAAGAGTATCAATCATTCTTCAATGTATTTAAAATTCATTAAATCTATAGAATTATATTATCTTAAATATTACTTGTATTGCTGTGAAACCTGAAGCCTAGTGAACGGAAATTTACGCCCCAAACACTTAGAGGGTTAACACATTAAATGTTGAAAATTGTCTTTTTTTTTTTCATTTTTTCCACTTTTTAGAGTCCCGAGACCCCTTAAATAAGAATGTTTTTAATAATTTGACGTTTATTGCTTTTATACTGTTACTGGACATTACATTGCACATATATATGATTAAAAGTTCTTAACTAGGTATAGAGTACGCCGCCCCTGTCCTTATGTATGTCCAAACTGACCGTGCCTTTAAGGGTTAATATCTCGGCTAATTACCGATGATTTTTTTCGAAAATCATTATCAACAATGCTTTTATTCTTCTGCAACGATAGGTATATTCAGCGATGTTCAAAAAATTTTCTGAATGCCCGTAAATCGAAATTTGTGTATAATAGAAAAATGCTAATTACTCAAAAACTATCTGACCTAGAGTAATCGCTATAAATTTCCGGCAAGGTTTATATTAACGTCTACTACATCTAATTTTTTTTTCATAATTTTAGTTTCAGTAGATTCGCAATTAGATGGGGGGACATATTTTTGCGCTACATTTTCAACAATATCTTTGAAAATATAATACCTAAAATTAAAAGGAATGTATTTTTGAGTTCAGCGTTACAAAAGCTTTCACAGGATATACAAAGAAAAGATTTTTTTCAAGTAGCATAATTAGCCCCTCTACTTTTTTACTAAATATATTTATGAATGTTTATTAATCTGAAAATATGTGGGTCAATGGTCTTTATTACTTCCCCGAATTTGAACTCTCCACGTTCCATAGTTTACGAGTAAAATGGCTGTGACAGACAAACAGACAGACAGACAGACAGGCACAGGAGTGATCTTATAATGGTTCCTTTTTTGCTTTTTAAGTTCGGAACCCTAAAAATATCTTATTTCTTATGTTTTAATTGCGTTTTCTCTTTTAGTTTTTGTTTTTTTTTCTTTAATTTTTTCTTTATTTATTTTTTCTTTTTACTTCCTTCATACTTTTCTTTTGTGTTATTTTTTTCTATCATTTTGGCAAAACTTTTTGCTTCAGAACGTGTGCTTCTATGATTAGTGTTTACCTTTCAGCTAGCGCCACCTGTCGCATTCCTTGTAAGCTCTCCTCTCTGCCCTTACTGTTCATTCGTGACCTCATACCCTTAAGGACACGTGTTTACATTGACTGAAGACGGCCTTTAAAATTTCCATCCGGAAAAACGTCCTGTGTGTGATTTTGGTTTATGATCATTAATACAAATTTTTATTATTTAATTGTTAGTTATCTCCATTTTTCTATGCTGTTTCATCATGTTTTACAATAGTCCTATATATAGGACAGCATGCATATCTACCTGATTTTCATGAAACAATTGCTCTATGGCTTTTTGAAAGGATCATTTATTGAAGTAATTCAGTCTTTATTATTATTTAAAACGCTTAGAATCATGCTCATAACAGTATACATTTATATGTAAGAGTGGTGACACATATGCACAAGTCGTGTACTCATATTCAAGTTTTTGTCCAAAGTACAGTAACACAGTTTTCATTAATAGACGTGGAAGATTTCGATTAAACTAACCAAAAAAGTTTAAAAACATTGGTTTTCTGATTTGATTTTATTCAAAATCGTCTTAACCAACCAAAGTTAATGTCCGGGATCCAGAGTGTTTACTGCAAACATAAAAAAGGTTTCAAAAATGCAGGCTTCTGATTGATCAATCTCATCGCGCTAATAGCGTAAAATCTATCTTGATCCCGGCCTATTCAACATCCTTTAAATATTCGAGAAAGCCTTGACAAGTAAGGAAAATATCACACAAAGCAGGCAAAACAAAGAAGAAAAATCATTCATTGGCTCGTTCATATCCACGATCCAATGAATGATTTTGTTCCTTTGCTTTGCCTGCTTTGTGTGATGTTTTTGTAACGCGTGTCAAGACTTTCTCAAACATTTAGGGGGCGTTTGTTTATTTCACCACCATGAAGCTATGAAAGGAGAGGAGCAGACATGTCAATCTTCCCGTGTGAAAAACTACATAAAAAAACGAGTTCTTTCCCCCTCTTCTGCCCTTTTCTCTGTTGATTTTGACCGATAACAGCCCATTCAGCAGCCTCCAGTGCAAGATGCAGCTATATATGGCGGACGCAAGGGGGTGGGTGTTAGCGTGACCAATGACATAATAGGTCAGTTCATGACGTTTAAAAGTCACACGGAGTTGGATCATCTTTACACGATGATTAGTACAAAGCGGTGCGCCGATTTTTTTTTTGTGTCCATTGCCGTGTACAGATAATCAACTCCGTGTGACGTGATGAGCTGGCCACACTTAGGAACAGCTTCAAATAACGTAATCTACTTCGAGGTAAACGAAAAAGGACAGGCTAGCGCGGCGCTACAGCGTCTAGAATATATAGTGTGGAAATCCAATCAGTCGATCACAGCGATATCTGCAGGATATTTCCCAAAACTTCAAGACAATTTGGTCTATACGCTGTAACATTTTTTTAAACGTTTTATTAACATACATTTGACCTGTGTGCTTGGCGTCAAACCCGCTGTAATAATACGATGTTTACTTTGAAATTTGAAAATATATAGCAGATGTCGCTGCGATAATCTCCCTGGATTTCAGCGTCAGTGCACATTTAAGGGATACACTTTTTAGCGGTTCTTGGATAGCAAATTTCCACATATGTATTCTAGACGCTGTAGCGGTGCATTACACATGTCTCTTTCTTCTTTAAAAAATATCCTGCAGATGTCGATGCAAATGACTGTTTGGAATTCGACATCGTTGTACATTTAAGGGATTCAATACTTCCGCGCTTTTTTAAGTATTGCTGGGATAGTCGATTTCTACAACATATAATCTAGACGCTATAACGGAGCTATAGTTTCTAGAAGATATAGTTTAAAAATCGGCTTATTAAAAAAGTGCTAAAAATTGTATCCCATAAATGTTGAACGAGGCTGAACGACGAATGTCGATTATAGCGACATATGGTAATTCCAACATAACTATTTCAAAAGAAAACGTTTCGCTCAGAGAAGATCTAGAAAATGTTGCTGCTATCGACTTTGTCATTCAGTATTTTTCAATATTTATGGGATTCAATTTTTAGCACTTTTTAAAGAATTACTGGAATAGCCGGTTTCCACACTATGACCGTGATCTAGGTAGATTTTTCTGTGTTATCGTAACGAGATTGACCAATCAGAAGGCAGAATTTTTGCTAATTTTTCACTGTTTGCAAAATTGTACCTGGATCCCGACCTATATTTCTAGACGCTATAACTGAGCTCAGGAATAGTACAGAAAGCAAACTCCGTATTTTGATACATTAAGGCCGGGATCTAATTCGGAACAAGTGTGTCTCTATAACGAAGTAGCGACATACGGCCAATAAATGTTTATTGGTAAAAGTGATAAAAACAAATCGTTAAAGTTCTTTGCGAGCATGCCATTATTGTCAGGTTAATGCATGCTGAATTATTTCCCTAGTCTAATAGAGATCGTCCATGCGCGTATCTTCTAATGGAGGATATTCCAAATATGGGTTCGAGGCTGAAAAAATCACGTGGTACCGATAATTTACCCAAAGAATTTCTAACTGATAAGAAGGGAAACAGGAAACTACACTGTTAAAAATATCGTGAAAAATTACCTCGGTTCTTACAGGTTCTCTATTTTTTGACCAATGAGAACGCTACATAAACGCCTATGAAGCGTTCTCATTGGTCAGAATACAGATAGCCTTTAAAAACAGAGGTAATTTTTCACGATATTTTTAACGTGTACTACTGCTTTCTCCCATGAACTGTTTCATTGGCTAGCGGGGTGTGGCCGAGAGGTTCTGCTCTCGAAGCTGGTAGACGGGAAGTGCTGGGTTGGAACCCAATCGCGCCCGTCGGCCTAATCGTTCGGAGTTTTCGTGGTTTTCTTCGAACCTTGGATTTCCAATCGTTAATACGGGTTAGGTTCCCTGAAAAAGAACCCCACGAAGGGCACTCACCCCCTTAGGGCCTATATCCCTCGTGTTGATAATTGGCCGTCATAAACACAACTAACCAACCATTGGCTAGCGGGGATTTACATTACGTAGACGGAGCCTTCCCTTCTTTATGCTAGACGTTCTTGCCTTGACCATGTGATCATAACGTAGATTGAATATCCTCTATTCAAGAAAGCAGGTTGCCGTACTTTCGACAAAAGCTTGAAATGAGCATGCCTCCTGTGCATATATCAACACTCTTATGTATAAAGGCTCTCTGTTATGGTGCTGTTTCTGATACAGCGCCTAGAATACCTAGTGTGGAAATATGCTATCCAAACAGTTCTAAAAATTTGTATCCCTTAAATGTGCGACGATACTGCTAAAATTTCAAGTATCGATCGCAGCAACATCTGTGGGATTTTCGTATTACTATTATTACATTGTATAGACTAGCAATTTCTTGCAGTTGTAGAAAATATCCTGCAGATGTCGCTGCGATCTGCATATTACAGCAGTATCATTGCACATTTAAGGGATACAATATTTTAGCGCTTTTTTAAGTATTACAGGGTTAGCCGATTTCAACACTATATATTCTAGGCGCTATAGTTTCTGAGCGCTTTTGGTTAAATTTCGATATTCGTGTTTTAGAGTGAGCAATAGAGAAAAGTACTAAAACTATCGAAACAACAACTTCTTTAATATTGAAATGTATAGCAAAGGAGTTCAGAATCAATGCCTTAAATAGTTGCGAATACGCACTGTTGTTATGACATCAATACCCTTCCTGGATGTGGAAATGCAAAATTGTGTTCAACATAATTGGCCGCAATCTAGATAGATTTTTCGCTGTTAGCGAAACGAGATTCATTAATCAGAAGCTTGCACTTTTGCGAACTTTTCGCTGTTTGCAGCAATGCAGGCTATTGATTGGTGAATCTCGTTTCGCTAACAGCGAAAAATCCATCTGGATCCCAGCCTAAATTTCTGTAAACATTGCACTTCATCCATGGCGCTAAGAAAATGACTCAAAACTTTTATGACATAGGTCGGGATCCAGAAGCAGCAAAAATTCTCAAACATTCTGGCTTCTGATTGGTCAAACTCATTTCGCTAACAGCGAAAAATCTATCTGGATTTCGGTCATAGTTTTCTTCGATGAAATCAATGCAAAAGGATAATATAAAAAATTGTAAAAGACTTCTAAAATGATTTGGCGGGTTTATCGCTGTTTGGCATAATTTATAAACTTTAGAATTAATTAACAGTTTTTCGCTAATTAAGAATAGAAAACTTGTGTTTTTAAAGCTGAATTTTACAAAAGCACGTAGATTGAGTAAATATCTGTCCAAAAATGCAATCCTTACTTTTTTATGTCCATTATTTAAGTCTCTACCTTGATTGAACCATAGATTGTGACGAAGAAAATAAATCGGTTATTTTCAGTATCTCGACGTTATTTTAAAAAATCTATATCTCTGTTTATAATTAATTTATGAGGATGCATTTGGTCTCAAATTGAAGATCTTTTCCATTAGGTCCTACTGGTTTTGGTTTTATTTTTCTGCGATGATTGGTTCTTTTGATATGGGAAATTTTACGCTGGCATGTTTGGTTGATTTAACATGGAGAAGTTGTCATCAGTATAATAAGCAGTTACGGTGTCTTGCGTTTTTTTCTTGGCGTTTGTTTGTTTGGCGAGGTTAGCATTTTTTTTTCAGCTTGGCTTGGCAGAACGACCGTCCTGCTTGATTCGATCTAACTGTTTCATTCTAAACAGTTTAATTCGTCGAATTTCGACGGGTTCCAACTCGTTTTTTTTTAAAAACATATATATAGATTAACCGCAAGAAATTTTGTCTTATTTAAAGACCGATTCCGTTTAAGGAAGTACTGGTGCCGAAAAATTTTCTGGTCAGGAAATTCCCTGTAGCGTGGCAACCCTGTAAATATATATCAGGCATTCTCACAAAATTTTAACTTTCAGGAATAAAAATCTGGTGAAATTAAACTTAATAAAATAACATTTTAAACTTATAGACCAATACTTTAATGGTTGAAAATAAAGAAAAAATGGCCAGCAGCGACGATTTTATTATTTAACTGAGGTTTAAGTTAAACTTGCGTGTTTAATTTTCCTTTCTGTCTCCTTAACATTTTACCCCTCTAACTTTCTATTTTCTTCTAAATTTTTACTTATAATGAATTTGAATAGTACTATAGAACATTTAAATATAACGTAATAACAATGTAGTACTTTTATTAAACATTTCGGTAATGATGTTTGGTAATGTTGGTAATAATGTTTTTGATTTTTAGGAACAGTTATTCCGGATCAGCACATTGGAATAAATAAAAATATATTAATATACCTCAAAGAGTGCAGGAATAAGCCTTGGGGACGGTAAGACTACCAATAAAGCCACAATGCTTGAAATTGATATTTAAATGCTGATTTAAGTTCTGTAGTAAGGATTCCTGTCAAAGAATTTTAGCCATTCTTTCTCTAGCATAATTCTACATGAAAAAAAAAGTTAAAAAAAGATTTTGTGTCTGCATCTGAAGTGATTTTCTGTATAATTTTGGCAAGAGGGACGGTAAGAAATCTAAAATCCAGGGTCAGAGTTAAAAAAAATAATAACAACCGTAAAAATGTGTGCAGGTTAAGTTTTTGCTGCATACCGGGTGTCCCATAAATGACTGATGGATTTAAAAATTCAATAAGGTGCAAACGGTGTCAGATATTTAAAAAAAAAGTCTTTCAGGAGGGTTATGTATGATGTTAGCAGTCTTTCACAGTGATTCTTGATTTTAGTTCTAATTTGAAACAATAGATGACGCTGAGAGCAATAGTTTGCTCAGTACAGACCCGATTTTTGGTACTTCGGGATCCATTGAATACATTTTAATCTCCTTTTTTTCTTATGGAAGAAGAGAGAGGCCAAAAAATATAGCATGAAATTATCGGTTACTGCTAACAGCGCCATCTATCGGTGCTATTTGCAACTAAAACTGAGAATAGCAGCATAAAAACTCCTGACATCTTACATAACATTCCTACAAGAATTTGTTTAATATCTGTCGCCGTTTGCAAATTATTGAATTTTAAAATCCATCAGTCATTTTTGAGATACCCGGTATTTATACAAAACAATAGTCCCAGTTTCGGAAAAAATACATCGAATTATTTTTATTGATTTATAATTTTATACAGGCAACTCGAAACTTAAAAACATCAAACTTAACAGCATCAGGGACACGGGACGGTAAGAATTCCGTGGTATATTCTGGTGGTATATATTCGGTATATATTCGGTGGTATATATTCGGTATATATTCGTGGTATATGGACCCCAACATCGTCCGAAACATATTCATCTCATTAATATTGTTATACAGTCATTCAATGTTTTCAAATATAAGAAATAAAAGAAACCCCAAGAATATGTACTAAAATAAAAATTATTATTCAGAAACTTAAAAGTCAAAATTATGCGAGAATGCCTCATATATGTTATGATATTTCTTTAACCCCTTAAGTGCCACAGACGTATATATCCGTCGCGCATAGTCGATGCGTTAAGTGCCACTGACGTATATATACGTCAGTCCAAAATATTGTCCTTTATACTGTGCTGTACCAGTAAAACCACGCCCACGGCTTTGGAATTAAAAAAAAAAAAGAAAAAGAAAAAAGACTTTGAAGGTGTTTGTGAAAGACTGACCTATTTCAGAGGAGAAAGGGTAGAAGGAACTACCTTCATAAAGGCTATCGCACTGAGGTAGTGACGTGAAAATACAAGCGATTTTTTTTTCCATATTTGACAAGGCTCCGCCCTTTTTGTACACCACTATTATCTTAGAGAAAATATTGTTTGGTTTGCCATTCAATTTTCGCCTTTCTATCACATTGCTATTTTGATGTCACTACCTCAGTGTCATAGCTTTAGCTGTGCAGTTTCTCAAATTTTCTAGAATTTCGTAGGAGTATGTCCGATACTGATGATAGTGAGTTGGATGACGACTTTCCGTCACCTTCTGGATCAGAGACGTCAGATTATGATATGTCAGATGAAGAGGATTCAGATAACGACTATTCTATGAAAGATGCCAGAAACTGGGTAAGATTGGATATAAAAAATTTACCTATGCCAACTTCACGGTTTCCATTTTCGGGACAACCAGGAATAAATAAAAATGTAACAGATGTTACGAACCCACTTTTATTTTTTGAATTATTTTTTTATCAGAAGCTGGTGCTTCATATTGTTACAGAAACTAACCGTTTTGAATACCAGTATAACAACCAGCATCCTGAAAAAGAGAAATCAATGACGAAGTTGTGGCGTCCAACAACTTTAGAAGAAATAAAGAAAGAAATGTTTTTTTAGGTATACTTATTCTGCAAGAAATACTTGTAAAATCTCACGTCGCGCTTTACTGGTCTAAAAACAAATTGATCGAAACTCCAATTTTTGGGAAATTTATGAGGAGAAATCGCTTTCAACTTCATGAAATTTCTGCACTTTTCTGATAACAGTACTATTGATAAAAATTCACATCCAAATCCAACACTAAGTAAAATATGACCTGTTTTTTCTGACATGCTGAAGAAATTTTCAAGTGTCTATACACCGGAAAGGTACCTGAGCATTGATGCGAGCTTGATGCTTTTCAAAGGCAGGCTATCATGGGTACAATACATACCAATGGAAAGAGCTCGCTTTGGAGGAAAACTCTTTGTACTTGCTGAAGCAGAGGCAGGATATATTCACAATACGATGGTATAGACAGGGCAGAGAACAATCTTTGATAAAAAATGTGAGAACTATGGAGTCGCAACAAAAGCAGTGATGACGCTTATTGAACCTTTTTTGGAATTGCGGACAATTTTTATCTCTCACCAGAATTAGCAGACCTTCTTATCCAAAATTCAACTGACGTATATGGAACTCTTCGTCCTAATCGACCTGATTTGCCGGAAAATTTCAACAAACTTACTTTGAAGAAAGGCGAAATAGCCGCTTTCCAAAGAGGCAAAATTACCGTGTTGAAATGGCGTGACAAAAAAGATGTTTCGCTTCTTAGTTCTATCCATACAGCAAATTGCTCTGAAACTGAAAAAAAATGTCATGAAGCCAGTTATTGTTATAGATTATAACTTGAAGATGGGTGGGGTTGATAGAGCAGATCAGGCATTAGTTTGTTATTCAACAACACGAAAAAGACAGAAGAGGTATTATTTAACAATATTTCGCCATCTATTAGATATGGCTATTTGGAATGCCATCTATTAGATATGGCTATTTGGAATGCCATCACATTACAACAGAAACAACTCCGTAACATTGATAATTACAACTTCCGCATGAATTTGGTGGAACGTATATTTGAGAAATTTCATATTACTTCCCCAGAACCTGCCAAACGACAGAAATTAGAAAGTGGCTGTCCTTTACGAATTTCTGCTAGACAATTCAAAAACAAAAAAATTCGCCGTGAATCCCGCTATCAATGCACTGAATGTGATGTTGGTTTATGTGTCCAACCATGCTTCAGGATATATCACACAGCCACTCAGTTCTAACGTCTTTTTTATCATATTGTTACACTATAATTTTACATTTTTGGTATAATTTTTGTACATAATTTTTGTATTTTCATTTCTTTTTATATTTTCGTGGAAGTACACAATGTTTATATTAAAAGCTTGTCTCTTATTTCCCCCAATACACCGCATAACTACGTGCACCTGTTTGGAAAACTGTGGCACGGGGAATGAATCTCGTAAGTTTTTCTCAGCAGGTAAGAGATTACAATAACTACTAATTGTTTAATATTTTACTTATGACAGTAATTTTTGCTCGTGTTTCAGATGTGCAGTACAAGAAAACAGTTGACGTTATACGAAAAATACATCTCTGATTTTATCATTATTTTTGCAGTGCAATAAACCTTCCATTAAATCACATATCATTTAACAAAAAATCAAATAATGCATAAAGACATGACATAAAGTATCCGACTAAAATGAACGCAAGAAAAACTTTTTTCGTATAATGGAACGAATAGAACCAATATTGTTACCAACAAATTGTTGGTTCTAAAGCGTCTTATTTATCGGAAGAGAATCAATAAATCATATTCGAAAAATATGAATTATTTACCTAGATGAATTTTTACATAAAAAGTTTTTTTTTTTCGGAAATATGGTTTTGTTCACGTAAAACTCACTCCTGACTCTTTTGTTCGAGATATATACAATAGTTTCCTATCGGTAGCTTAAGTGCACAGCTTTCAGTTATCAGTGAATCCACAAAAATTAAAAATTGAATGTAACATCTTCTATCTCTCAATGATTATTTACAGAGTTCGCACGCTCTTAAGCCACGCCCCATTTTGTAAGGCCACTAAGTTCTAACTGTGGCACTGGGGGGTGAATCTTGTAAGTTTTTCTCGGCACGTAAGGGGTTAAAACAATATTTAAAGAATTAAAATGAGCGTTTTTTTAATATAATATGTTTTAATATTTGGGGATATCTGAAAATATTTGTTTATTCTGATGGCTTCTAAAAATATTTTAAATTACATATTTTAACTCTTACAGAAAACTACACTTAAGGAAGTTGATGTACTTTGCGTAACCAAATATATGAAAATATTTTCTGTTATGGAAATGATATTAATATAGTTTTCTTATTTTAATCGGTGATAAAAAATTTTAATTATGATAATAAAATTTAAACGAACAAATGCACCTAATTGTTAAAAAAGTATTTCTCCTTCAAGCAATTTTATATAGTTCACAAAGCCATTAATAAATAGTTATATGAAAAGAAGACTGAGACAATATATTCAGCAAATGCATGTATGAAATTCATTTTAAATTAAAAACATAAATGTCGACATCTTGTATAAAAATTATGTTGCTTTCAGTGATTTTTGGAAAATGATGAATGAATGCAAAAAAGGGCTTATACAAGAATCTGTTGCAGGAATATATTTTTATTTACAGTAATTAACTTTCTATTTGAGTTTTAATTGTCCTGCTTCAAAGTATTCTCTAAAAAAACAATTGTTTAATAACGTTTCACTGCATTTATATTAGCAATGTTTATTTTAACACGTCTGGCATAAATTTAATTACATTTCGTTTTGCTAGCAAGTTTTAGAAAAAAAAAAGTAAAGGTTTTTTTTTACAGCATTTGATTTAATTGTATGCATGCTTTATTTAAAATAAAATTTAAATATTCATCTTTAAAAAATAATTTCACAGTTGATGTTTGTGATTTTAAATGTGAACGAATTGTTCAGCGTGTTCGGAATTGAATTGGAATTAAATATTTATGCATTTGATTCAAGTCAGTCTAAATAATTTCCGAAAAAATACCTTCAATGACAAATATGTTCTTTAAATGAAAGAAAATTGTGTAATAGATAATCTATCGAACATTTACTAACTCATCACAATAAAAAATTTTCTTTAAAGTTTGAAAATGTTTTTTTTTTAATTCATTTAAAGTAACATTTTGAAATTTGAAAACAAACCAGTTATTTTCTTTAACTGCGCATGGGTTTGTTTATGAAAAAAAGTTAATTTATATGCATAAATTGTCAACTATATTTCTTTTGTAACTGTTTTAAAATACATTATTTCTTTTGTGTGCTTTCGTTTTTATTCGTTAATCCTATTATTGTTTTCAAAAGCCAGGTAGAAAACAACAATTTTTTAACGAGTCATTGAACCGAGATTAATTATAAAGTACTTGGGATATGTTATACGTTATTCACGTACATGCGTTAAGTTTATTCCTATGTTGGAAAATTGGATTGTCTTTTAAATAAACAAAAAATAATTGTTTTTCCTTTTTGTATTAAGCTTAAGGAACGCATTATTTTACTTCAATGAGTAGTATATTGTTTAAGTAATTCAATGTGAAGGTGATGTTTATATGCTAGTAAAGTTCCTTTTTAGGTATATGATTAAATTTCAATCAATTTCATTCTTTATTTTAAACTAAATTCAATTCTCCATCTTAAAAATATATTTATATAACACTATTAGTTATGTATGGTCTATGCATTATGACATAATCATTAAAATTTATATAAATTATTTTTACTTGTTCTTCAGTAATGCACAAAATGTTTCATAACAGAAACAAATATGTCTTCGTATTCTTTCTGGGCAATTCCACAGAAAATCATCATTTTGGGGGGAGGGGAATCAAATTTATAATATGTTTAATATAAGGGTATGATTGGAAATTTGATATTTTTATATTCTATAGAAAAAGTCTAATAAAAAGGCATTGTAAATTACTGTTTACCAACTAAGTTAAGTACCATTATTGTCTTTGTAAAGTCATAATGTTACACAATAAAAGTTACGCCAGTTACACGTGTAAATGCCATTTTTTTCTTTTTTATTATTCAAAAATTAATTAAACAAGTTACTGTTATTATTTGGCATTACATAGTGTTGTTGAGAACATTACATCACTTTTTTTTAACTTGATAGTTTTTACAATTTTTACACTTCAGTGAAAGCAGAAAAATGTTTGTATATTTTATGTTACGTCAGTTACCGAATTTTGAATTAGAATTTTTGGGACTCAAAGAGAGATAATCTACAGGTATTTTGGTATTAAGACCTTAGTAAGAAATATTTTAAATTGTAAAATTTGTTCTAGCTTTATTAGTAAATTTTCTATATAGATTTGAAAACAAAATTCGATGATAAAATGTTACGTCAGTTACGATGGAACCTTCTTGTAATTTCAGATAAAATTATTAATTTGCTTCAAGAGCTATTTAATTGTGGATCTGCTGAACTATACCTATTATCAAACTAATTTAATATTTGCTTAAAATGATAAAAATACATTTTAAAAACAAAAAAAAAATACTTTATTTATGCAAATTCTAAGTAAATAAAGATATATTTTGTTTTTAAAACTTATTTTGATCACTTTAAACAAATACTAAATTAGTTTGATGTTTCCAAGTGATTTTTATATGTAGTTTTATGCCTTTAATGTCAAAGATGTCATTCAAAATGCTTTCTCCCCTCCTTCTAACTAATTCATCTATAATAGCCTCTGATTCTGTAGACGCTGCTTTGGAACTAATCAAGTATTTTGTCTCGAAAACAGAGTTTAATAATACATTTTTTGCCTATGCGCCTATTCCGTAAAATGCCTCAATTATGCAGTGATTTGCGCTCCAAAATTGAATAAAACTTCCAATGACCTACATCTTCGTTCTGACGTAAGTAATTCTCCTATCTCCTCATCACATTTTGAAACAGATAAGGAAGTTTCAACAATATAATTAGTCTTCACCATTATTGCCAACAATAATTCTCCATCACCTAATAGTGAAACCGATGAGTAACATGACCTATACCGCTTCACCGACAGCATGCGTTAACTCTTTATCTACTGACAGTACTTATAAGTATCATTAAAATAACTTGGTATAAAATTCATTTAATGCATCGATTAGTAGTAATACAGTTAAGAATGAGATATAGATGCATTACTTTATCTTGTTGCAAAAGCGTTATTTGTTACACAAAACAAAAATATTTTTAAAAGAGTGATTTCTTTTGCCTTTGCATCTTTATAGCTTTTTTTAGCGTTGGGGGGGTGTGTGTGTGGGGGGGGGGGGCGTTTGAATTCGGAAATATTTCTATATTTCTATTGTAAGAACATTATATTTGTACATTTCCTAATTCTAGAAAATACTAAGAAAAGTACTTAAAGTAAAAGATTTGAGTAGGGTTATAAATATTGCACAAAAAACCTATAAATTAAAATTTAATTAATCCTTCTAAATACTCCCATCATCCTAAAATACTTCTAAAATTTATTAAAGGATTATGTAAATCTGCTAATGCAATTCGAAAATTCGGAAAATGCTTAAATTTTTTTTTATGAATTCATAATTTAGTACATAAAGGGTTAAAGAGTAAATATTGTCTTATTTAATCGTCGAAATCTCTTTATTAAACAAGGCAAAAATCCCTATTAAATTTTAATGGTAGCCAAAAGGCGTAAAAATTGGCAGTTATGAACATGTTTTTTGGGCGACCAAAATTTAGTGGTGAAATCTGTATTTTTAATGTTTTCAAATACAATTATGTAATATTAATAGCTTTATTGATTTTATTTTTCACCAATATGTTCATATAGACAACTGATACATCTTTTAATGATCCCTATTTGTTCTCATCTAAAGTTTGCGCTGACAGATTTTATGACTTGACCTTGACCTCTGTAATTAGCGAAGTTTTACGATGGTTCTTTTTAAGTTTCGCTTTCAGGCTAATTACATTTAGAACGGGAAGGAAAAAGCGGAAAACATACTTAGAAGAAAAAGTTTGTGTCTGTGCAATTTTGATTCATTCAGCACATCTCTTCGTTGCTTATCTTTTTATGCCGCTTTGTGTAGAGGAGACTGGGGTACAATGAATCTAGTGGTACAATGGACTACCCCTATTGTTCGCATTATTTCTGTTTTTGAATACTTCATATTTTGGCCCATAGGTGATAGCACTACACTGGTGAATTAAAATGTAAAATTATCTGCCAAAGTGACACTTTAGTCATTTTATTCTAGGTGATTTGTGGCAGGTAAAAATAAATATTTTTATTGGAACTGATCTTCTTTCTTTCATTACAGAATTGTGATTTGAAAGACATATCTTAGTAAAAATTAAAAGGTAAATCAATTATTATATTAAATATAGCAAAAATGATTTAATATATATATATATATATATATATATATATATATTTGTAAAACTTCCATAAGGGGTACAATGGACCACCCAAAACAGGGATACAATGGACCACAGTTTTGTATCCTATATGATTTTATAAGTTGGGCGTTATATGTAAAATTAAGAATAATAAATTGTTTTATTTTCAGTGAGTAAATTCACCCATGATTCACGTAGTCTACATTTTTGTAATGCTATATAAATATTATACTTTCAAACGATAAAATTAACCCAAGTTGGAGTCCAAAGAATTGAAAAAGCAGAGATTTTACTTATCTATTTATTTATTTGTGGTTTCTTCTTATTTACATTATATAAACATTTAGTTAATTTTAAATTTCTACACGTTTACAAACCTACATTTATATATTAATCTAGTACATTAAAACAAATCATACACCTATTAGTTCATATATATTTATGTTATAGATAAATTATGTGGTTAAGTGAGATAACATAAATTTTAAAAAAAGTTCAATATTATTAAATAAAACAAAATTCACAAACAATGTAAATTAGAAATCTAAAGTTCAAAAATTTGTAAATTATTATTTTATTAGTAAGATATTAATTTAGGATAATTCTGTTATAACATATAGTTAAACTTATTTTTCATTGCTACATAAAGAATATATTTATCTTTTTCGTATTTATTTTAGCTATGCCAACAAACAAATCAAAGGAAAACTTACACTAACAGACATGGCCATTCAATGACATTTTCTTTGACATATGCCGATAATTCAAAGTATCTTTAACGCACGACGATTTTAAGACTAATAAACATATATGACTAATAAACTATCAACTAGTTGAAAAATCCTCAGCTAAACATCATATCACCCTTAGAATTACGCCCCTTACCAAAAGCTTGTTTGCGCATAGCTACAATTAATCGAAAAATAGTGCACTGATACAGAATTTCTGACTTATACAGCAGTGAAATAAAATTATTGAAGAATCAAAACAGCAGGAAGATAATTTTCTTTACTAAAACAAGCCGCTTAGTTAGAGCTAAAAATAATTTATAAAGAATTTCGTTTCCTGTTACAGAGAAAGTGATAAAATTGAACACCTAACTAATTGAACTAATTGAACACCTAACACCTATCACACGTTTCAATGCAAAGGAAGCGAAATTACGTATCAGAATGCTCGAATGAGGGTTTATAGTAATATACAATGTAAAAAAAAAGTATGTAATTATACTCCATAAAATTAGTGGCAACATGCTGCTTCCATTTTTATGGAAGATGATGGAAAGTTCTAGGCAAGTTATAAAATTATAACTCTGTCGCGGCCTTAATGAGCAACCCAAATTTAAGCGGCCGAGTGAACAGGTAAACCTTATTTACCTTAATTTTATCGATTGCAGGTAAACAATTAATAATAAGGATCGTATAATATCCTAGTTTAAAGGGAAAAGTAATTAAGAACAAACAATCTTCTTGAAACACCATCAAAAATTTGTAAATGCGCTAGGCCTTTCGAAAGATCAGAGTCTTTCTTCGTCAGGCGCAAAAAAAGACGTCCTTCTACTATGAAAGCAGAGGCAAGACTGAAATGAGAGACAAGGGAAAGGAAACAAGCTGAAGAAACAGCCAATAGGAAGTTAGAAATCAACAGCCAATAGGAAAGTAAAAGACAACAGCCTATCACAGAAGAGAATAATCAAAACAAAAGAACACAAAGTAGGAGGGGCAAAAAATGGGAGGGGGGAAAAATACAAATAATCCAATATGGGAACACATGAAATTAAAAATGAATAAATAAATGAATAATATATATTAAAAAAAAAGACTAATAATAATACAAAAATAAATTAAATGGTAGTACTGAAAAGGTTTTTCCAAGCTGCAGAGAGCATTGTGGAATCAGATTTATCATTAACAATAACATCACGATTAAGATAAATAGCTAAATTTTCAAGAAAGTCCAATTCAGAGATACTATTGGCATTAGAGATAATTTTAGCATTTTGAAAATTAAAACTATGGCCGGAATCCCAAGAGTGCTTGGCAATAGAAGATTTAGAAAATTCTTGATTGATTACATAACGCGAGTATTCTTTTAAGCGGATTTCGAGATTCCTTTTAGTTTGACCAATATAAGATAAATCACAACCATTACAAGGAACTTTATAAATTCCCCATTTACGAAGATCAGGAACAGGAGATTTAGTGGAGGGGAATTTGAATTTATTGACAGGTTTAAAGATAATGTTAAAATTGAAACGCAGTAAAACTTTACCTAACTTGAAACATAAAGGAGGATAAAAGGGGAGGACAACCAAATTATCAGGTTTGCTTTTGACAGATTTGGAGAGGGTAGAACTATTAGATGGTCTATTGAATTTCTTCACAGCATTATTAATAACAGAAGGATTAAAATCTCTTTTGACAGCAACGGTTTTTAAGTAATTAAGCTCTTCCTTAAGGGATACAGAATCAGAACAAATTTTGAGAGCACGATTTACATACGTGTAAAAAACACCGATTTTTTAGTTGACAGGATGATTTGAGAGAGCATGAGGTGGGTTAGAAACAGAAAAAGGTTTTCTATAAACACAAGTTTTGAAAGAAGAATCGCATTTGGTAACTAAAACATCAAGGAAAGGAAGTTTATTACAATTTTCTAATTCAAAAGTAAACTGAATATGTGGGTCGATAGAATTGACAGTTTGAAGAATGGTAGATATATCAAAAGGATTATCAACTAAAACAAAAGTATCGTCGACCTAACGCATCCAACATTTAAAATTAACCAGATTTAATAATTTTTCCTCAAAATAATGCATATAAATATCACAAAGAATTGGAGATAAAGGATTACCCATACTTAAGCCATCTGATTATTTGAAAAATTTATTATCAAATTCAAAAGTAGTTTGATTGATGCAAATTTTGGTTAAATTAACAAAATCTTGGACTTCAATATCAGAGAAATGAAATTCACGTAACCTTTTTTCCAAGCAAGAAAGAGCACCTTCAATTGGAACATTCGTAAATAAAGATTTGACATCAAGAGAAAGCATAGAACAATCGGATGGGTTAATATTTTTTAATTTACTAACAAAATCATAAGAATTTTTTATCGTATGAGTATTAGAAATGCATAACGGAGAAAAAATGGATGTTAAAAATTTGGCAAGAGGATAAGTAACAGTACCGATATTAGAGACGATAGGTCTTAAGGGGACATTGGTTTTATGAACTTTAGGCAAAGCATAAAAACGAGCACAAATGGCTGAAGAAGGAATAACACTATATTTAGTATTCTCATTTAAAATAACAGAATTCTTAACAGCTTTTTTGAGAGTGGAAAGATGCGAATTAGTAGGATCTTTTTTAACTTCAACAAAAGGACCTTCAGATAAGAGAGCATGGACTTTATCAGAATAATCTTTTTTATCCATAAGAACAATTTGACCCCCTTTATCAGCTTTAGTAATAATAAGATTATCATTGGACTTAAGCTCATTCAGAGCGATATTTTGAGAACGAGAAAGATTAGGTTTAAATTTTGAATTATTAGAAGAAATAGTATCAGCAAGGATGTGACGAAGAGTTTCTTTTTGAAAAGGAGTGACTTTACTATGTTTAAAGGAAGACTCAATAGGAGCAATCAATTTAGTGAGAGAAGGTTTGCAAGACTGAGAAAATTTAAACCAAGATCTAAAATGCTTTTTTGCTCAGGAGTTAACATGTGAGAGGAGAGATTAACGATGCAGTTCTCATTTGATAGGTTCTTATATGAAAATTGAGACTTATTTTGCTTATTGCACAACGAAGAAAACTTTATATCAAGCTTATTTTGATGAGCAGTTTTGAAAGTAAGTAGAGAAGACCAACCTTTATTTTCAATATCACAGAAATTGTCAAGATTTTTACTGAGGAACAAATGAAGGTCATAAAGCTCTTCTTCAATTTTGGAGAGAGTATGCCGAACATCTTGAATACAGGCTCTTAAAATAATAAAATGTGAACGAACCATAGCTTTTGAAACTCTAACAGAGCTACTAACAGAACATTTAAGTTGAATAAAATTGGGAATAACATTATTTTCCTTGCAATTTTGAAGAAAATTTAAGTGGTTAAGAAATTTCACACGCTTACGTCTGAGTTTAGTAAATCTGTTAAAATGAGCAGTAAACATAATAGCAATTCAAAAATAAACAAAGTACAAATGTAGAATACTAAACTATAAATAAGACATAAAAAATAAATTAGCAAATAAATTAATCAATGAAAAAAATACAAATATAGAATCCTAAACTATAAATAAGACATAATAAATTAATCAATAAGATAAATAAAGAATAAACAACATACAGATATAGAATATTAAACTATGAAAGGACATAAAAATAAATAAGCAAATAAATTAATCAATAAGATAAATAAAGAGCTAAAACAATACAAAAAAAGTACTTACATACAAAAGGGAACGGGTGGAAAAGTATAAAATGTTGAAATGCCAGAAGAAGCACAATCAAAGAAAATAAGTTAAAACTACGATACGATACGACGAATCATACGATAAAAAATTCTTATGATTTTGTTAGTAAATTAAAAAATATTAACCCATCCAATTGTTCTATGCTTTCTCTTGATGTCAAATCTTTATTTACGAATGTTCCAATTGAAGGTGCTCTTTCTTGCTTGGAAAAAAGGTTACGTGAATTTCATTTCTCTGATATTGAAGTCCAAGATTTTGTTAATTTAACCAAAATTTGCATCACTCAAACTACTTTTGAATTTGATAATAAATTTTTCAAACAATCAGATGGCTTAAGTATGGGTAATCCTTTATCTCCAATTTTTTGTGATATTTATATGCATTATTTTGAGGAAAAATTATTAAATCTGGTTAATTTTAAATGTTGGATGCGTTAGGTCGACGATACTTTTGTTTTAGTTGATAATCCTTTTGATATATCTACCATTCTTCAAACTGTCAATTCTATCGACCCACATATTCAGTTTACTTTTGAATTAGAAAATTGTAATAAACTTCCTTTCCTTGATGTTTTAGTTACCAAATGCGATTCTTCTTTCAAAACTTGTGTTTATAGAAAACCTTTTTCTGTTTCTAACCCACCTCATGCTCTCTCAAATCATCCTGTCAACCAAAAAATCGGCGTTTTTTACACGTATGTAAATCGTGCTCTCAAAATTTGTTCTGATTCTGTATCCCTTAAGGAAGAGCTTAATTACTTAAAAACCGTTGCTGTCAAAAGAGGTTTTAATCCTTCTGTTATTAATAATGCTGTGAAGAAATTCAATAGACCATCTAATAGTTCTACTCTTTCCAAATCTGTCAAAAGCATACCTGAAAATTTGGTTGTCCTCCCCTTTTATCCTCCTTTATGTTTCAAGTTAGCTAAAGTTTTACGGCGTTTCAATTTTAACATTATCTTTAAACCTGTCAATAAATTCAAATTCCCCTCCACTAAATCTCCTGTTCCTGATCTTCGTAAATGGGGAATTTATAAAGTTCCTTGTAATGGTTGTGATTTATCTTATATTGGTCAAACTAAAAGGAATCTCGAAATCCGCTTAAAAGAACACTCGCGTTATGTAATCAATCAAGAATTTTCTAAATCTTCTATTGCCAAGCACTCTTGGGATTCCGGCCATAGTTTTAATTTTCAAAATGCTAAAATTATCTCTAATGCCAATAGTATCTCTGAATTGGACTTTCTTGAAAATTTAGCTATTTATCTTAATCGTGATGTTATTGTTAATGATAAATCTGATTCCACAATGCTCTCTGCAGCTTGGAAAAACCTTTTCAGTACTACCATTTAATTTATTTTTGTATTATTATTAGTCTTTTTTTTAATATATATTATTCATTTATTTATTCATTTTTAATTTCATGTGTTCCCATATTGGATTATTTGTATTTTCCCCCCTCCCATTTTTTGCCCCTCCTACTTTGTGTTCTTTTGTTTTGATTATTCTCTTCTGTGATAGGCTGTTGTCTTTTACTTTCCTATTGGCTGTTGATTTCTAACTTCCTATTGGCTGTTTCTTCAGCTAGTTTCCTTTCCCTTGTCTCTCATTTCAGTCTTGCCTCTGCTTTCATAGTAGAAGGACGTCTTTTTTGCGCCTGACGAAGAAAGACTCAGATCTTTCGAAAGGCCTAGCGCATTTACAAATTTTTGATGGTGTTTCAAGAAGATTGTTCGTTCTTAGTCATTCACACCAGTTTTAACTTATTTTCTTTAAAAGTAATTAAATTTAATTGCGTAAAATAAAACTAAAATTAACAATTACTTTAATTACTAAATTAAATTAAGCCAAAGCGTTGTACTATCTTTCGATGAATCTCAGCTTTTTGAAAAAAACACTGCACTAGATTTTAAAATAATAAAAAAATAGGATGTTAAGTTTTAACGGCAGCCTGACACATGCATATCGAGGAGGGATATTAATAAATAACATACCTCTCAAACTGGATGCGAAAATGAATTAAGTGAACCACATAGAAATAAACAAAAAAGAGAAAGTCATTAACATTAAAAAAAATAATTTATTTACATTCTTTACATGCATTAATAAAAGAAATAGTACAAATATTATGAAAATAAAAGCAATCAATTTAACTTTTTTTTCTATAAATTTTCATAATAGACATATCAATTTATGTAAATCTTCTACTAACTGTAGACAGACCCTATTGTATTTTTTAAATATTTCATTTACATACACACATGACATACATAACAGGCTACCTTTCATTTCATAGCTTGATATCATCATCTTTTATAAATTCCACCATACCATCACATGGTCTTTACAAATTAGGTATTTGAGATAGTCCCTCTTATGCACTACGCCTTTTATCAAATTTCGTAGAGTCATTCTAATATCAAAACATTATTATAAAACAAATCCATTTTTTCAAGTGTCAATTATGACAAGCATATTCTTATGAGAGTATACAATCTCTTAATACTGTATAGTATCTCAAGTCTTATAACCTGCTAAATAAACATAATATTTTTTTAATAGTGTTATTTTAAACTGCTAACTGAACCATCATTTTAAAAATGATACTTTGACCTACTCAGTAGACATAACAAATTCGAGAGATACTGCACCTACTCTCAAGACATAATAATTCGTAATGATACCCGTGATGAATCTTTTTCTAATTTTGAAGTTGTGCGTGGATCTTGCGGCTGGGAAATATTTTATATGATTAAGGGTCTCAGGGCTTGAAAACGTTAAAAAAATCGATGATTTTTTAGTAACTTTATCGATTATTCAATTAATTCTGGAAATAGTGCAAAAACTACATAAAGATATTTGCATTTTTAACGGAATTACAAGCATTTATGTAACAATCACATTCAATTCCGCACTCATTTAATTAACTCGCGTTTTTTCAAAACTAGATTTTTGACGACTATCCGTAAGATTTAAAAAAAAAAAAAAAAATATTCGATGGAATGGCTTAATTTTTTTTTTTTGCATGCATATAACATCATTATTTATAGAATGAATTAATATATTCTAGATAGTTCAACATTTTGAGTATTTTTAATGAAAAAAAAATTGTATTTTTAGGGTCTTTTAAATTTTCAAATTTGAGAGTTTTTTTAATAAGGATTCATTTGAGTGATAATTATATCCTTTATTTATACAATAGAGTAAAGTTTTCTGATCATTTTAAATCAAAAATTAGTCTCTTATGTCAATTCAGCGTTACGATATCGTACAAATGGTGATATGACACATAATTTTTTTTTAATTGTTTTTTATTTAAATTTTTCCACATTATTTATTCTATTGCATTGAAGTACTTCCTTTTACAGTTTTATACGACTACAAACATACCTTAAAATATCAGAAAGTTTAAATTAGTTACATTGAATATTTCTATTTTTAAATCGACTCGAAACGAGAGCTCTGTTTACATGTTTTTCGGTATCGATCAAGCCCTGATATACCTTAATACATGATCGGCAGACATGGTACTCTAAATGAGAAAAAAATTACACGAGTGTGGTAGAAAAAAATGCATTGGATACGAAAGAAAAAAAAACACAATTTGTGCATGTCAGAAAAAAAGAATTAAAAAAGGTGTTTCTTTAAAAGAAAATCGTTTTTAATAGGAGTTATGGTTTCCTCTGATGGCTAGTAACGTTGAACATCTTTCAGGCATCCAGACACTAAGGCTATTAATGAGGAGCTGAGGTTCTCTGTCCCACTCTTCCATAAGAGCTCTTACTAGTCGTTGGAGAGTTTGTGGTGGTATTAGGCTGCCAGCAACTCATCTGCCTAGAATGTCCCAAGCATGCTCTATACAGCTCATGTCCGCAGAACACGCTGGTTGTTCCAATCCTATCATTTCTTCCTCAAAAAGGATATCATCAACCATTTCAGCACGAAGCGGCATGCAATTGTCGTCGATTAACATGAAGTCGTCTCCAATTGCTGCAGCGCACAGTGGTCCCAAATAGCGATCAAGTGGCCAAAAATCATTTCTGGCTTTCCTGGTGGTTGTATATCCTTCATTTTTAATTTTATAACATTCTAAATGACATTAAATAGCAAATATAAACTAAATGTAATTGGGGTTCTAGGGGAGGGGATTTGGGGGGGGGGGGGGCGCAATAGAGAGGCCAAGTTTTTATTAAATTTAATAATAAAATCATTAAATTCATTAATTAGATTACTTTCAAAATTTTCGCCCCCCCCCCCCGCCTCTCTTTTGTTACTCTCTATTACACAGAGAATAATATCTTTGAAATTCCAATAAAAATGAAGAATCTGCCTTTGTTACTTTATTTTGGTAATATTAAATAAATAATTACCTCACTAATTTTCTAGTATATTTGAAATTTCCGCT
Source organism: Maratus speciosus (assembly GCA_963932465.1). Taxonomy (NCBI): domain Eukaryota; kingdom Metazoa; phylum Arthropoda; class Arachnida; order Araneae; family Salticidae; genus Maratus; species Maratus speciosus. The sequence continues at coordinate 244,016,666 of OZ010787.1, forward strand.
TCTCCCCCCCCCCCTGTCCTCTCCGGTATAAAATTCTATCATCCCTAACAGTTTTAAATTTAAAAAAAAAAATCAAAACTATGTTTTAATATAAAACAATTTTATATCTTTTTATTGAAAAATAAAATAAAATCTGTTTTTTAAATAAACCTTCAGAAAAGTGGATTTACACATTTTAAGTAACTGCAACATTTCATCCCAAGGGTTGAGCAAATTTTTCATATATTTTTTAATTAGTTAAAGTATTAAAGTATTCATTAAAATTTAAATGTGCATATAAATTAATACAATTAAATTAACATTCATATAATAAACTGAAAAAAATAAACGCAATAAAAAAATTTACAATAGATTTATGTGACGATACGTGAAAATTAAAGTAAAACTTAATAATACTACTTAACCCGTTCGGGACCATGGTTGCATATATGCACCCTGAAAAAGAGCATAAAGAATTTGTTTTAGGCACCAGTAAAAAAAAAAAAAAAAATAGTTTATTTAAAATTTAGTTTAGTTAAAATTTAGTTAAATTAAATATTTAGTTTCTTTAATTAGAGCATTTTTTTGATTGAATAGTAAAGGTAACTCTTTTTAAAAAACTGGTGCCAACCAAATAAAATCTGCGTAAAAACCTCCGGTCTCGAAGGGGTTAATAATAAAATTTATTTGTAAGTAGGTAAAATATACTTTTCAAATAATCAGGAAATTTAAAACATAAAATGATGTTTCCCAGTTGATTGAATTTTCCAGGCATGCATGTTGCTAGAATTTAGTATATATATATATATATATATATATATATATAAACTGAACTTAAAATAAGGTCAATATTTAATATTATTTTTATGTAAACGAAAAAGTCAAGGGAAAAATTGTAAAAACAAATAAAAATAATATATATATAAAAATAAAACATTATACCCAACTCTTAACCCCCCCCCCCTCCTCCCTCCGAGAGTTAAAAAAATGAAATTGACAGTGTTATGTTAATTAGAATGTTGCATTATATAAACACTGACAATTTTGGGTCACTGCGGAAATTAGATTGACTTTAAACCCGATTACTCATGTTGGGCTAAATACTGGCAATATCCAATGTCCAACTTCAAACTGCTAGTTCTCAAAAAGTCGCAATAAATCTCTAGGGATATGATTTTAGAAGGCGCATTCTACATTTTGTACTATAAAAGTCCGAGGAACTCGGAAAGACTTTTTTTATATATCACTTTTTATGTACAAAAATTCCTTAAAACTATGTATTTTTTAAAAAAATTCCTCTTTTTTTAATTTTTGAGATTTTTGCAATCGAAAAATCAAATTAAATATGTATTTTAATGTTGTTTCAGAGAAGTGCAAAGAAAAAAACGAGAAACTATCTGAAATGGTCTTAGTTAGGGTGTGAATGCAGGGAATTTGCCTGAAATTCACGCAACAGCAGAAAACGCTAAACACTCCTAACTTCACATAAGCAATGCTAATTCATGTGAGCTGATAAAAGCAAAATATAACAGAATATAAATCTTCAGATATTTCTAAATACCGTAGAATAGATTTCATTTCGAAATACGAAACTTCGATTTTCTTATTTTTGGCCACATAATGGCGATTTGGGACCACTGTGCAGCGTAAGGAGCTACAATAGGTCAGAGTTCTATTCTCAATCCTATATCGCTTACCGCTCAGAGCTCCATTTCAAATGACATGGAGGTCGGTGCGTCCATCAATGGAGATGCCAGCATAGACAATCACTCCCCCACCGCCAAATCTGACACTTTCTTGCACAAACGCAGGATTGTTTCTAGGACCACGTTCCCTCCAGATGAAAATACGCCTATTAACAGGATGAACAGAAAAACGAGACTCTTCAGAGAAAAGGATATTGAGTCATTCATTTCTCCTCCAGTTCACATGCTCTCTTTCCCACTCCTTGTGGACTCTACAGTGCCTTGCTGTTAACGTAACACATACCATTGGTCTGCGAACATACAGACCTACAGCGTGCATCCCGTTTTGGACAGTTTGAGTCGAAACTGTGGTGACAGTAGCAAAGCGAATGTGTTGCTGAAGAAGAGTACCAAGCATATATCTTAGTCTCCGAGCCGTTTGCGTTAAATGTCGCTCTTAATTGGGCGTTGTTGCACGTCTACGGTCTTGCCCTAGTGCTCGACCTGCATTTCCATTCCCCAAAGAGTGTTCAGATCCTGAGAATCACACCTTGTAAAAATCTAGTGGTTTCTGCTACTTCTTGCTTGTGTTTGGCACCCTTGTAACCGAGCAACAAGTCTCCAAGCCTCTGATTAGGTTAAATGACTTCGTTTAGACATCGTACTCATCGAAGTAAAGCACTTCCTGAATGACAATCATTGTTTTCCGCTTGTGTGCATTGTTTTCCGCTTTATTTGTCTTTCCGTAAAATTGAAGCAAAATTTCATTCGCTGCCGCGAAAGCGTCGTTTTTGACGCTAAACTCAACATTTGCGTACTCGGAAGTTTGAGAAGGAGAAAATTTTGCATTTGTGACTCTCTTCTTCTATTTTCTGCAAAAACAATTTCGCTTATACCTTTATTTTATATAAGACTTACAATATCCTTTAACTGTTTTGAGGAGTGTGTATACTACTTACACTATACGGCCAAAGGTCACCGGTCGCTTGAGATTTTAGATGGTTTGTTAAATATCTAGAAAAATACATGAGGAAATAACCTGACACTGCATGTGTGTAAAGAGTATAGTACAGGTAATATATTTTCGTGAAGACTTTTTCCAGAAACAACATGGGAGACCGTCAACAAATTGAAAAAGAAGTAATATCAATTTTAAAAATTGGACGATTGCACCATGAAATATATTAAAAATTATATATTTAAAATAAAACACACTATTTGCTAAAAGGTACACACATTAAAAATATACATTAAAACATCAACGTTTCGTTTCTCATCTGCGAACGTCTTCAGGATGATACACAAGTCTGAAATTTTTCAAGAATCGAGGCCTTTCAGAGTCCCTGACGACCTTGTCCAGAGGGCGCACCAAACGTCCAAAAGTTGCCAAGTCAACGAAAATAAGGAAGCCAATCCAGCTATGGAAGTGGGGGGTGGGATAAATGGAACTGACTCCAAAAACAGTTTATAACATATTGTGCCAAATTTTATGTCTACTGTACGATAAATTATCGTTACAGGTGTGCTGTCTAAGCTTAATAATCCTAATGGATTCTAAAATTTTGTGTAGGTATGGATTCTTGCACGGAATTATGTTTCTTGCTGCATCAAAGATAACTCTGCTTCCATCATTAGCAAAACAAAATCTTGCGAGAGCTGTATTTTGTTTCGATTGTGAAATGTCCCGCTTGTTCTCTTTCAACCTTTCTGAAAATCTTGTTTTAGTTTCGCCGATATACACTAATCTTTCTTTATTTGGGAGGGTAATCGGAATTTCATACACACCAGCTTTTTGATGATTCAAGATTTTATCTATATTATTACTAGCAGTTTGGATCAGGTATGGGTGGGGGGAGAGATGCTAATTTTATCTTGAATGATTGAAGGATCTGCTTTAATTTTTCATGTAAAATGGGGACATAATGCATACTCCTGTACTTGATAGGTAAAGTATTAACATACCGCTAGACTGACTGTGGGGGGGGGGGGGGTATAAAACTGAAAAATAATCCGGTCAATCTGGAAGCTTTTATAACCATGATCTAATGCAACTTCTTTAATGAAATCAATTTCAGTCCCAAGCTGACTATCTGAACAAATCTTATAAGCTCTTCTGATAAAGGACTGAAACGCAGCAATTTTATATTTAAAAGGCAAATTCGTACAAAAAGGTATAACTGCATTCTCTTTTAACGGTTTTCTGTAAACTGAAAAGGTAAAATGCATATAGCTCTGGCTAATCTGAACGTCAAGAAAAGGCAAACTCTCATCCTGTTCGGTTTCAAGGGTAAATTTGATGCTATTACTTAACTTATTGACCTCATGAAGAAAAACCTCTAAATCTGGAAGAAGGTAAGTGCATAAGATGAACACGTCATCCACATATCTTAACCAACAAACTGGCTTCTTACAACGAGGTTTTAAGTTATATTTTTTCATTGATAGATTGTAATCCTGGATTAACGGATGAAAATAAAAACTTCATTAAAGGCTGGTTTGAATCTAATTGTGTTCAGTAATATTTGTATATGTAATGGAGTTATTTACAGACAGCTTCATGGGGCACCAATGGGTTCGCCTGTTGCAAGTCTTTTCGCTGAGTTTGCACTCAGACCTACGGAAGAAAAATTCAGGAAGAAAAATTTTTAGTTCATTTAAACAGAAGCCAGTTTGTTGGTTAAGATATGTGGATGACGTGTTCATCTTATGGACTTACCCTCATCCAGATTTACAGATTTTTCTTCATGGGGTCAATAAGTTAAGTAATAGCATCAAGTTTACCGTTGAAACCGAACGGGATGAGAGTTTGCCTTTTCTTGACGTTCAGATTAGCCGGAGCTATATGCATTTTACCTTTTCAGTTTACAGAAAACCGTTAAAAGAGAATACAATTATATCTTTTTGTACGAATTTGCCTTTTAAATATAAGATTGCTGCGTTTCAGTCCTTTATCAGAAGCACTTATAAGGTTTGTTCAGATAGTCAGCTTGGGACTGAAATTGATTTCATTAAAAAAGTTGCATTAGATCATCGTTATAAAAGCTTTCAGATTGACGGGATTATTTCGCAGTTTATACTCCCCTCCCCACAGTCAGGCCAGCGGTTTGTTAATACTCATCAAAGGAAGATGCATTATGTCCCCATTTTATATGAAAAATTAAAGCAGATCCTTCAATCATTCAATATAAAATTAGTAGCTCTCCCCCCATACCTGATCCAAATTGTTAGTAATAATATAGACAAAATCTTGAATCATCAAAAAGCTGGTGTGTATGGAATTTCGAATATCCTCCCAAATAAAAAAGATTAGTGTACATCGGCGAAACTAAAAGAAAATTTTCAGAAATGTTGAAAGAGCACAAACGGACCATTTCGCAATCGAAACAAAATACAGCTCTCGCAAGATTTGGTTTTGCTAATGATGGGAGCAGAGTTATCTTTGATGAAGCAAGAATTATAATTCCGTGCAGGAATCCATACCTAAACAAAATTTTAGAATCCATTAGGATTATTAAGCTTGGACAGCACACCTGTAACGTTAATTTATCGTACAGCATACATAAAATATGGCACAATATGTTATAAACTGTTTTTGGATTCAGTTCAATTTATCCGCCCCCCTCTTCCATAGCTGGATTGGCTCCCTCCTTTTCGTTGCCTTGGCAACTTTGTGACGCTTGGGGCGCCCCCTCTGGACAAGGTCGTTAGGGGCTCTGAGATGTTTGCCTCCATTCTTGAAAAATTTTAGACTTGTGTGTGATATGTAGACTGGTGTATCATCCTGAAGACATTCGCAGATGCGAAACGAAATGTTGATGTTTTAATGTATATTTTTAATGTGTGTATATTCTAGCAAATAGTGTATTGTATTTTAAATACATATTTTTAAGAAGTAATATCTGTTGGATAACTCTGTAAAAACTAATGTAGCAAAAGCGTTCAAACTCGAGATTATTAATAAGTGGCTTACTGCAATATACTGCGTTCATTTTTATGAGGATAGCATGTATACTCGTAGAGAAATTAAGGTTTTTATGAAAAAAGTCCCAAATTTTGCCAATTTTTTTGCTTATAATTTGCACAGTTCTTAAGGGGTTAGGATAACTTTGAACACATCAAAAAAGTAAAAAATATTACTGTGTTCGAAGCTTCAAAACTTGTGCAGTAAGTCAAAAATAAAAATCAAACTTCATTTTAATATAAAGCTCATATTTAATTTTATATTTAAAAAAATATATATACTTGTAAATTCATAAATAAATATTGAAATGATAAGTTTAAAAATATATGATAATAAGAGAAAAAATCTTGTGCGCATGATAAAATCTGAAAATATGCATATAAAAAGAAACTTTTGGTGAAAACAAATACATAATATAGTTACCTTTATACTAAAACCAGAATATTTGTAAAAAATATAGACTAAATTAAAAAATTAACAAAAAATTAAAAATATTTCACTTTTTGAAAAACATTTTCAAAGTAGAAAAACAGGAAAAAAAATAAAATTTTACTTTTTTGTGGTTTTAAGTTGTAGATAATACAGAAATGAATCTGTGGTAAAAATTTCTTTTGATTGCCATGCATAGTTTTTTAGTAACACTGCGCGCAGTATCAAAATCTATCGTTTTGAATAAACGCAATGCAAAGTTTAATTCACCTACGTATTCTTAATATGTAGTCATATTAAAACTGCCATAATTTGTAAACTAATGGGAATTTTTTAATGCAGTTTTCTGCATACTGTTCAGAAATGATTACGGAATCAAAATATGTATTAAAAAAAATCGAAAATTTTGATGGTTTAAAGGTTTAACACCTTTAAAAAAAGGTTCCTTTCAGAAAACATAACAAACAACATTGTGCACAATAATCTGCAATCAGAATTAAAAAATAATAAAAATTGGATGAAAAATAAGCAGGTTTACTAAAATATGTTTCACTGCGCATGCGCGAACGCAATCAAAATATAATGTGCGTAATGTATTAGCTAAGGATATGGAGCAACTTTCGTGAAAGTCAAAAAATCATAGCTTGAAAATTCTGAAAATTATCGTCGATAGAATAAGCTCGAAATCCGTCGTTCCCAAAATGAAGCAAAACGATGAGGAGTTGTATCCAAATATCGTAGTACGTGCAATATTGTGTACGCTATCCTGGCATTAATCAACAGATATTTCATACAAACCCTCATCTTTTTGCTTCTTTTTGGGAACAACGGATTTCGAGCTTATTCTATCGACGATAATTTTCGGAATTTTCAAGCTATGATTTTGAGACTTTCACGAAGATTGCTCTATGTACTTAGGTAATACATTAGGCATATTATATTTTGATTGCATTCGCGCATGCACAGTGAAACTTTTTTTAATAAACCTGCCAATTTTTCATTCAATTTTTATATTTTATAATTCTGATTGCAGAGTATTTTGTATAATGTTGTTTGTTTTATTTTCTGAAAAGAACATTTTTTATATTAAGAACTCTGCAAGTTATAAGCAAAAAACTTGGCGAAATTTAGGACTGTTTTTATAAAAATTTTAATTTCTCTACGAGTAGGGGAGAGTAGTCAAATTTGGACCACTTCACTTATTTTCAGGTGAAACTCACTTAATTTTTGGAATATCTGCAAAAGATCATTACACAGGGTCAATCTATTCATCTACAAACTAAATTAATATTTAGATCAAGTTCTTTTTGAAAATCTTAAATTTTATTTTAATTTGAAAAAATTGTCAGGAGTGGTCCAAATTCAGCAACTGGTCGCCTAAGTTGGACCCACAGCCTCCTAAATTGGACCACATAATATCAGGTTGTTTTAATGACTAGGAAATATAACTAATTTTATTAAAAGCAAAGTTTGCGATAAATGAAACAATCAAACAAAGTAACAACAATGAAATATAATGGAATGAAATATCTGAAAATAAGAGTAATTGTTTTAAATCAAAATGTATTCAAAATATAAATCAAAGTTATCAGTAAATAAGAAAAGAAATTATTTGTCAAAAGTGGTCAAAATTCAGCAACTGGTCGCCTAAGTTGGACCCCCAGTCTCCTAAATTGGACCAGATAATATCAGGTTGTTTTAATGACTAGGGAATATAACTAATTTTATTAAAAGCAAAGTTTGCGATTAATGAAACAATCAAACAAAGTAACAACAATGAAATATAATGGAATGAAATATCTGAAAATAACAGTAATTGTTTTAAATCAAAATGTATTCAAAATATAAATCAAAGTTATCAGTAAATAAGAATAGAAATTATGGAACTAATTGTCAGTTACTTGAATATCATGTAAGGAGTAATGCAAAGCTTATACATGAATTTTGTTTATTGTTTTTGTTTTCTAGCGCACACAACATGGAACCGTATATGGCAATCTGAACACTGAATCCTTTCTGCTATTTTATTTTCTTACAAAATAGGCAAAACCAATCATCGCTGTCTAGGGTTTTCTTTTTAGATTCTGAATTATCGGACTTTTTTTTTGCAACAGAAGTTTTCTTTACATTATTTTTGTAGTTCTTCTATTCCATCATTTTCTTGCTAATTTCATTACGCCTATTTTTTAAAACTCGATGTTCCAATTGCTTTTGTGCTGTAAAAGCTTCCTTTTTGTCTTTTTTTCTTTTCATTTTAAGTTTTAGTTTATATGGCGATGATGTTAATACAACTGTTTTTTGGCTCCCTCTATACTTTGCTTTAACTGAATTTAGCAAGGGAAATAACTTTTCTAATGGTTTTTTTTTTTTTTTTTTGCTTTTGGGGAGGATTTGTAGCTGCCGCCTTGTTGCAGGTCAATTTCTTCACAACTTACTGTCTGCTTTTTCTTTCCTATATATTTAACAGCTTTTGCAGCCACGGGTATTTTTCTTCCAGACAGTTTGTCTATGTCTTTTTCAACATTTTCATCAAGGTTTGAGATTTTATGCGTTTTAAAAGTAAAAAAAGTATAATGCCACCCTCCAGAACTGTCTTCCATCACAAACATCCTGCACGAGGAAAATGTTTGAATTTAACTCTGGAAATCAAATATGCCGCAGGAATAAAGAATTTAAAGAAAATAAATAAAATTACATACAAGATAAAAGACATTGCAAACAAACTTTATTCCATAGATGTGTAAAAATATTTTTTATGTTTATATAGGCCTAAACTGTATAAAAAATTAATCCAGATATACAAAAAAAAAAAAAAAAAAAAAAAAAAAACCTTGCATGGATATAGTAATCCATTATGAAATTTAAAAAAGTCCTTCTGGCCAGTGCCGGTAGGAAGAGGTAGCTTTCATATTCCTTATTTTTAAAAAGTCAACTTATATTATTCAAACACACGAAGCTCAAATTAATGGGAACCGAATATAGGAAATTCAATACTAATTTTTATCAATACTAAATCATTATGAATGAGAATTACGCAAAATTAGTCAGCTTTATCCAAGCTGCTTTTATTTAAAGTAACTTATATTTGGCTGCAAAATTCGGTGATTTCTTAAAGTGCCTGCCATTTTAAGACAACATGGTGGATGAGGCTAACCAGTGAACCTGGTCGAGACCTTAGTAATTGCTGTGCACATGCTCACTCACATCGGAATCGATTGATATATACGAGTGCTGTCGCAGGCAAAAAATAAGATTTTTCAAAATGTCACCCACATTAGATATTGAAATTGCTATATCTGGGCCATTTTTTAAGATAAAGACAAACAAAAAATGCTGCTGAATCCTTATATCAAGGTCAAATACTTAAGAAAGAAACCTTTTACAATTTCTGATTTTTTTGCACCTCACTTTAAATATAATTTTTTTTTTTAATTTAATGGCCGCCATTTAGAAACAAGATGGCTGATGAAGCTGGCCAGCGAACTTGGTCGAGATATTGATGTATACTATCCACATGCCTTCATACATCGAAATAGGCGAATACGTGTGTTATCGCGTGACAAATACAAGATCGTTTCAAAATGTTAGCCATGCTAGAAATTCAAAGTGCTATAATTCAACCATTTTTTAAGATATAAAGAAAAGAACAATTTTTCAGAAACAAAAACTGCTCCGGAATCTTTGTATCAAGGCCAAACACATAAAAAAAATCTTTTTAATTTTCCAATTTTTTAATACCTCATTTTAAATTTTATTTTTTTTAAATGGCAACCCATTTGAAACAAGATGGCGAATGAAGCTGGCCAACGAACTCGGTCGAGACATTGGTATGTACGATGTACAGGTCATGATCGATGAAAATATACCAAAAGTTTTTGAAATCGCTTTCCTCCGAACGGCTGCAATAGGTAGCTTTTTGTAATGAAAGCTACTTAAAAAAATAGTGTACAAAACGATCTTCGAAGTCTTCGAAATTCATTACTTACTTTTCAACTTTATGATCGCATATCTGGTCCAATTTAAGCAACTTAAATTGGCCCAATTACGGCAACTACGCCATTTTTAAAACAGTTAATTTCGAGACTAACAACAAAAATGAAATCAAACAAATCCGCGTGAAACATATGCGCAATAAACAGATGAATTCATAGATGTATATGAAAACATAAAAACTTACGTTTGTTTTAAAATATTCACTTATGCTTAGTAGGAAAAAATTAGATCAAAACAGTTAACTTTAGGGGTTTTTTTTAATTCACTGAAAACAGCACGTGGTAGGCGGCTGCTTCTTCTAATCATGAGTGGAGTCTTTCTCATGAGTAAGATTTCAACGGTAGATGGAGTATCTTCCTGTAATTAAATGCAGAATGGCAACGGTCCAACATTAAAGCGGCGGTCCAAATATGGCTACTCTCCCCTATACATGCTATCCTCATAAAAATGAACACAGTATATTACAGTAAGCCACTTATTCATATTCTCGAATTTGAACGCTTTTGCTACATTAGTTTTTACAGGTTTATCGAAAAGATATTAGTTCTTTTTCAATTTGTTAGCGGTCCCCTGTGGGGCTTCGAGAAAAAAGTTTTGCGGAAATATATGACCTGTACTATACTATTTACACACCTGCAGTTTCAGATTAATTCTTCATGTACAGGGTCATCGAAAAATAATGCCTAGATTTTAAATAACTGTCACAAAAATCTATGAAATGTAATTTATTGGTTTTAGTCTTATAATGTGCGACAAAAAAAAAAACTCTTTTTTTCGTACCTTAGTATGTTTCAATGTGAGCACCGTTCGGTGTGCACCAGAAGCAAATGTTTTCAATGTGAGCACCAGGAGCAGTTTGACCTGGATAAGTTCTCCGAGAAAGCCGTTGTACACTGACTAATGACTTTGACTCCACATACCAAATCATGCACTGTGCTTTTTGTTGCACGGTCAACATCGTACTGAGCAGCTGCATTCTGGCGCGTCGGCTGACCTTGACGACTGCGAAACTAATCCGCGCATAACACAGACATGCAAACGAATTCTGAGGAACTAACACCAAACTTGCGTTCACCAGTTATCGTGTAGTGAAAGAATTACTCATTTAACATAAAAGGTTTCGATGTTATGATTTTTTAAATCTAGGCATTATTTTTCGATGACCCTGTATTTATCTAGGTATTTAAGAAAACGTCTAAAATCTCAAGTGACCGGTCACCTTTGCCAATATAGTGTATTAGCTCTAGTGGACGGATTTACTTATCTGCAACCAGATAACATGTCCTGTCCATCCGATTATGTGTTACATAACCCATTTATTAGGATGTTAAGAAGAATATCTGGAACTGAGAGTGTGACTTCTTCTGAAGCAACTACTCGGGCAGGGTATCTCAGACAGATTTATAGGATTTTCCTAATACGAGAACGAAACTTCTGTCTTTTATTTAGTTCGTATTTCCCTCTTTCAGAAACTTTTGTATAGCATCAGAGAGAACAAAAGTGATTTACTTAATAGATATGCTGCTTAAGGTTTAAACTGGTCGGATTACACATTATAGATGCTAATTTTTACTGCCAGTGCTAATGATGAAGGTGTTTCTTCATCGAAATATAAATGTATCACAAGCATGATCCACTAGTTTATGAATTCCACAAGTAATAGCTGTTCAAACGAATATGTCTGCAATAGCATATTACATCAACTCTCATTTTATTTAAATGTATACCAGTTTGCATAGACTTAATTCATAAACGTTTTATGTATAAAAAAATAAAAAAGAATGTGATCTTTTTGAGTGGAAAAGAGTAAATTTTCTGATAGAAAATGCTTGATCGATGATACAATTTTTAATAAACTGAAATTATTTCGACAAATGTTTTCCATTTTTACAAAATATTAGTTCAGAAACTTCGGCGCTGTTTTATGTCATTATTGATATTTACATTTTGTGATAATAAAAAATTCGTTTGAAATCTTGAATTTAAAACTACAGAAACTAAGCTCGAAAACAAGTTGTTTTATGTTCAAGCTTTTCTTTTACATAACAATAAGTTCAAAATATGATTTAAAATATGTTAAAATACTTACAAATTCTAAGAAAATAAATACAAAAACATTAAAAATTTAATCTGAAAAACGCATTTTTTCTTTTATTTTGTTAAAAACTCTAACTTCTTAACTTAACATTTCTTTGAAGTTTAACTTAAGTCCACACTCAAACATCAAATGAATATGCTCTTTAGATATAAAGCAAAAAAATCATGAATGTTTCTCAGTGTAAAAGGATAGAAACTTCGTACAAAGTAAATATAGAAATTTCCATAATATAAATCATGTAAATGTTTAAAAATTTTTGAATAGACTTTTAGTAAATTGACCGATGTTTAATGAAAAACAGAATCAACAGAATTACATAAAATAATCAGAAAATGCAAATTAAATAAGATTTTATGCTTTAAATTGTATTTTCTTTATGCGTTTACTAATTATCTTTGTATTATATTACAAAACAAAATCTGCACTGAAATATAAATCTATGAATGTGCCTTATTTTGATAAAAAGAAATATAGTTGTCTTAGAAATATTAATTTAAACCAAAATTAAATTAAATATTTTTTACATAAAATGTTATATATATTTACCAGTCGAAATTAATAGCTGCATAACAACAAAATATGTTAAACATAACCTCGGATTACTGATTATATTTGTAATTAAAAGTTAAACGAAATAAAGTAAAGTAACGAAATTACAATAAAGTCTATCTAGGGTGTAATCGATTGGGACAGAGAAAAATTTCTGTCGTTTGACAGTATTTAGCCTTATGCAAAATTGTAATATATATATATATATATATATATATATATATATATATATATATATATAGGTATATCATCACATCTTTTTTTTTACGCACGTAATCATCAGTACCATTTTTTAAAATGAAGATATTAAAGGAACTAAATTTAATGTTTTCAGAAATCTTGAAATCAGTATTTGAATAATAGTGCGAAAATAAATAATACCAAAACCAAACTGCTTCAATTCTGAAATTTAATGGTAAGCATTTAATTAAAAAAATACATACCATGTTATCTAAGGTGTATCTGAAAAAGTAGGCAAAACTTTATGGGGTGATAGAACACATCTATACGAGTAAATCTCCTCATAGAATGTATGGTCGGAACGCAAGTGGTGAGAAGTTAAAAGGTAGTTTTCCACTGTCCCCAGGGTAGTAGATTGGTCGAAGTGGTTCCATAGCTTGGCCACCAAGATCGCCGGATCTCGCGTGTTTGGAATTTTTCCTGTGGGGCGATATGCAATACCTAATCTTCAAGCGGACCATTGAAACAAATATGGATATAGCCGCGAGGATTGCCGTTGTTGCCAGTGATATTCGAGAAATGTCTGATGTCTTCGCAAATGTGCGTCAGTCCCTATTCCGCAGGTGTGAAGCCTGCATTACAGCTGGCGAAAGATCTTTTGAGCAATCTCTTTGAGCATGTACATTGATTACATTCATGAAGTATCTCCTCTCATTCTTGTGTTAATTCTTTAACTGCGACTGTGGTAAACTGCTTTTTAACTCCTAACCGCTTGCCTTCGGACCATACATTCTATCACGAAATTTGTTCATATAGCTCCGTTCTATTACCCCGTAAAGTTTTGTCCTCTTTCTCAGATACAGCCTGTATACATTCCTCATTTCTTACATAGTAGTTTAGGGAGTCGAAAAACAATTCTTTATTGCTGTTCTGTTTAGCGGCTTCAGAAAAGGAAGACGTCCTTCGTCGTTATGTATGCGTGTATGTAAATAATCATGACCAAAGTGTATTTCAAGAACTAGTGAACGGATTTAAATCTAACCTTGGCACTACAATTATATTGCACCATTTCAGGCTTTAAGCTAAAAGAAATCGCCGTATCGTATATAGTGTTTTCACAGATCCTGTCAATTATTTTTATCTGTGTGATTTATACTGTGATTACACAGATTATTGTGATTGTATACTTTGTTTCAAATCTGAGCTATAAGCAATAGATTGTCTTTATAATTGTGAGAGAGGTCACATAGGATAAATTCATTTTATTAATTGAAAGCGTTTTGGACAAGATCTTGAGCGATAATTAACCAGAGCGTCTTTATAAATAAGAAATTGGAAACATTACGTGCAATAAAATTTCATTGGTTGAGATGATTTTGGACAATATCATGATGAGCACCTTGTGTGCATTTATATATGAGGGCGCCAGAAACCAAGAGCTATAAGTGACAAAATTGAAAAAACTGAACTATGTGCTTAGGCTATCTGGAAATAAGGCTATTTGTTTTGGAGTAAAGAGATATATGCAATTTCTTATTATGTGCTGCTTTGTGGAGGTCAACTACTTACGATCTTTAAAGTACTTAACTGCTTAACTTCTTTAATATCTACTTAAAATTTTAAAATATTGTATTTCCCTTTTCTTTCACAGTTATTGAATTTAAGAATGAGACCGCAATGAAATAAGCATAATTTTCACATTTAAATTCAGTCAATTACTGTTTATGTTGTCTTGTGCTCAATTGTCTAACTTTGAGCCCAGTTTACTCCAAATCAAAATTTTGTCACTTGTATTGCTTGATTTCTAGGATCCTCATATAAGATTTAGGCCACATATGTGGAATAGAGTTTGTTTGGATATGATGATTTTGATCAAAATTTTTCAAGCCTGTTATTATCGCTAAGGTAGTATTTCTTGGCTTCTCTCATTCGTTTAACAGAATTTGTATTAGCCATTATTGCAAAGCTCTATAATGTGGGTCGCAACAGTTCGAACAAAAAGTTAGATTCAGAGCGTGCACCATTCAACTACATTTATATGAAAATTTCGAATTATTGGTAATAATATTTGATTGATTGAGAGGGTATTGGACAAAAATGAATTGCAGATCATCTTTACCAGCCTGCTATTATCTTCAAACGAATGTTTCTTATGTTATTTCATTCGTACATCGAGCATAGCCAAGTTCAAGAATTCGGTTTTGCCTAAGTGTGAGCACGCGCGTGTGCGTATGACGCCACTCACAGATACAGACGCGCAACGCACCATGTGTGTATGTTACCACTCTTTCCTTTATACAGTTGCTCGAAAGGCATCAATATAGATTAAAACAATCGTAGTAGTTTCGAAAAACTCTCACTTCTGCAAAATCATCCTCGCTAAAATATGCCAACTGGCGCTCGATAAGTAAATATACGTTAAAGTTAATTACATGAAACTAAATTAATAACACGAATTTTTTCAACAATTGCAAGCAAGTAGTTTATAAGAAAAGGTGACCTGAAGTCGCGGTATTTATTTTTTCGATAATTATTTCTTTTCTTTTGTTTACCAAAGCGTTCTTGTAAGCATATGGTACATCTACCAGTTTTAAAATTTCATAAACCAAGTGCCTTTATTTTTTATACATCGTTTTTTCCATCTTATGCAAAACTTTTGTTTCGGTGGGACCTTAAAAAACTTTCCGTATTCACGTTAGGCAGATTCCAGTTTATGCAGCATGGATTAGTGTTATCGTCTATGGATTCGACGGGACTTAAAAATCATTTCGTGTTATACAGATTTCCGGCTTACACTGAGTCGTGTTAGACAAAGTTTACTGCAGTAATTTCAAAGATATCGTGTTTGTAAAATGTGCAAAAAATTATGGCACATGAATCAATTTTGCCAAAATTAGTTTGATGGAAAGGTATATGTTATCGCTGAATGTATTATAATATATATCTTTTAAACATGTTTGAAAAGTCCTTCCGGCCAGTGCCGGGAGGAAGAGGTAGCTTTCATATTCCTTATTTTTGAAAAGCTAGCTTATGTTATTCATACTCAAGAAGCTCAATTTGGTGGAAATCGATTATTTAAGATCCAATACTAATTTTTATCAATACTAAATCCTTATGAATGAGAATTTCGTGAAATTAGTCAGCTTTATCCAAGCTGCTTTTATTTAAAGTAATTTATATTTGGTTGCCAAATTCGGCGATATCTTGAAGTGCCTGCCATTTTAAGACAGCATGGTGGATGAGGCTAACCAGTGAACTTGGTCGAGACCTTAGTAATTCCTGTGCACATGCTCACTCACATCGGAATCGGGATATACACGAGTGCTGTCGCGGTCAAAAAATCAGATTTTTCAAAATGTCACCCACATAAAGGAATTCAAACTGCTATATCTGAGCCATTTTTAAGATAAAGACAAAACAAAAAAAGCTCCGGAATCCTCATATCAAGGTCAAATACTTAAGAAAGAAATCGTTTTCAATTTGTAATTTTTTGCATCTCACTTTAAATATATATATTTTTAATTTAATAGCTGCCATTTTGAAACAAGATGGCGGATGAAGCTGACCAGCGTACTTGGTCGAGACATTGCTATATACTATCCACAAACCTTCTTACATCCAAATAGGTTAATAAATACGCATGTTATAGGGTGATTAATATCAGATCGTTTCAAAATGTCAGCTATGCTAGAAATTCAAAGTGCTATAACTCAACCATTTTTTAAGATATAGACGAAACAAAAACTGCTCCGGAATCTTCGTATCAAGGTCAAATAGATAAAAAAATCTTTTTAATTTTCCCTTTTTTTTTATACCTCATTTTAAATTTAATTTTTTTTATTATTTAAATGGCTGCCATTTTGAAACAAGGTGGCGGATGTAGCTGGCAAACGAACTCAGTCGAGACATTGGTATGTACTATGTACACACCAAGTTACATCGAAATCGGTTCATAAATACGCCTGTTATCGCGTGACAAAAATCAGGTCGTTTCAAAATGTCAGCCACAATAGAAATTCAAAAAGCTATAACTAAGCCATTTTTTTAGATATAGACGAAACAAAAACTATTCCGGAATTATTGTATTAAGGTTAAAAACACATAAGAAAAAATTCTTTTTCATTTTCCAATTTTTTGGTACATCATTTTAAATTAAAAAACTTTTTTAATTTTTTTAAATGACCACCATTTTGAAACAAGGTGGCGGTTGAAGCTGGCCAACGAACTCGGTCAAGACATTGGTATGTACTATGTACACACTAAGTTACATCCAAATCGGTTCACAAATACGCCTGTTATCGCATGACAAAAATCAGGTCATTTTAAAATGTCAGCCACAATAGAAATTCAAAATGCTATAACTCAGCCATTTTTTTTAGATATAGACGAAAGAAAAACTGTTCCGGAATCTTTGTATGAAAGTCAAACACATAAGAAAAAATCTTTTTCATTTTCCAATTTTTTGGAACCTTATTTTATATTTTAAATTTTTAAATTTTTTTAAATGGCCGCCATTTTGATACAAGATGTCGGATGAAGCTGGTCAACGAACTCGGGCGAGACCGTGGTATGTACTATGTACACAAGAAGGTACATCGATAACTGTTCATAAATAAGCCTGTTATCGCGTGACAAAAATTAGGACGTTTCAAAATGTCAGCTACGCTAATAATTCAAAGTGCTATATTTCAGCCATTTTTTAAGACATGGACGAACTAAAAACTGCTCAGGAATCTTTGTATCAAGGTCAAACAGATAAGAAAAAAAAATATTTTTCCATTTTCAATTTTTTGATACCACATGTCAAATTTTATTTTTTTTAAATTTAAATGGCGGATGGAGCTGGCCAACGAACTCGGTTGAGACAATGATATGAACTATGTACGCACCGAGTTACATCCAAATCGGTTCATAAATACGAGAGTTACACTGTGACAAAAATCAGATATTTATATATATGTAAATATATATATATATATATATATATATATATATATATATATATATCAACTTTACTTTTGAACGGACGGTGGTTTCGGGGTCTGGGGTCATGATCGATGAAAATATACCAAAATGTTTTGAAATCGCTTTCCTCCGAACGGCTGCAATAGGTAGCTTTTAGGTAGCTTTCATTACAAAAAGCTACTTATTGCAGCCGTTCGGAGGAAAGCGATTTCAAAACAATTTGGTATATTTTCATCGATCATGACCCCCAGACCCCGAAACCAACCTCCGTTCTAAATTTATATATATATATATATATATATAACCATATATATATATATATATATCTGACATTTGTCACACTGTAACTCTCGAATTTATGAACCGATTTGGATGTAATTCGGTATGTACATAGTATATACCAATGTCTCGACCGAGTTCGTTGGCCAGCTTCATCCGCCGTTTTGTTTCAAAATGGCGGCCATTTAAAAAATTTTTAAATATTTTAAATTTGAAATGTGGTACCAAAAAATTGAAAATGGAAAAATATTTTTTTCTTATGTAATTGACCTTTATGCAAAGATTCCAGAGCAGTTTTTGTTTCGTCTATATCTTAAAAAATGCCTGAGTTATAGCATTTTGAATTTCTAGCGTGGCTGACATTTTAAAACGATCTGATTTTTCTCTCGCGATAACACGCGTATTTATGAACGGATTTGCATGTTACTTGGTCTGTACATAGTACATACCAATGTCTCGACCGAGTTCGTTGGCCAGCTTCATCCGTCATTTTGTCTAAAAATGGCAGCCATTTAAATTTTTAAGAAAAATTTAAATTTGAAA
Organism: Maratus speciosus; assembly: GCA_963932465.1. Lineage (NCBI taxonomy): Eukaryota > Metazoa > Arthropoda > Arachnida > Araneae > Salticidae > Maratus > Maratus speciosus. The sequence goes on from OZ010787.1 coordinate 244,035,327, forward strand.
TGTGGTACCAAAAAATTGAAAATTGAAAAAATATTTTTTTCTTATGTATTTGACCTGGATACAAAGATTCGGGAACAGTTTTTGTTTTGTCTATATCTTAAAAAATGGCTGAGTTATAGCATTTTGAATTTCTATTGTGGCTGACATTTTAAAACGACCTGATTTTTGTCACGCGATAACAGCGTATTTATGAACCGATTTGGATGTTACTTGGTCTGTACATAGTACATACCAATGTCTCGACCGAGTTCGTTGGCCAGCTTCATTCGCCATCTTGTTTCAAAAGGGTTGCCATTTAAAAAGAATTAAATTTAAAATTTAAAATGAGGTATTAAAAAATTGGAAAATGAAAAAGATTTTTTTATGTGTTTGGCCTTTATACAAAGATTCCGGAGCAGATTTTGTTTCTGAAAATTTGTTCTTTTGTTTATATGTTAAAAAATGGTTGAATTATAGCACTTTGAATTTCTAGTATGTCTAACATTTTGAAACGATCTTGTATTTGTCACGCGATAACACACGCATTCTCCTATTTCCATGTAAGAAGGCATGTAGATAGTATACACCAATATCTCGACCAAATACGCTGGCCAGCTTCATCCGCCATCTTGTTTCCGCCATTAAATTAAAAAAAATTATATTTAAAGTGAGGTGCAAAAAAATTAGAAATTGAAAAAGGTTTCTTTCTTAAGTATTTGACCTTTATATAAGGATTCAGGAGCATTTTTTGTTTGTCTTTATCTTAAAAAAATGGCTCAGATATAGCTGTTTCAATTTCTAATGTGGGTGACATTTTGAAAAATCTGATTTTTTGCCTGCGACAGTACTCGTATATATCAACCGATTCCGATGTGACTGAGCATGTGCACAGCAATTACTAAGGTCTCGACCAAGTTCACTGGTTAGCCTCATCCACCATGTTGTCTTAAAATGGCAGGCACTTTAAGAAATCGCCGAATTTGGCAGCCAAATATATGTTATTTTAAATAAAAGCAGCTTGGATAAAGCTGACTAATTTCGCAAAATTCTCATTCATAATGATTTAGTATTGATAAAAATTAATATTGAATCTCCTATATTCGGTTTCCACTAAATTGAGCTTCGTGTGTTTGAATAACACAAGTTGGCTTTTTTAGAATAAGGAATTTGAAATCTACCTCTTCCTCCCGGCACTGGCCGGAAGGACTTTTTGTAATGAAAGCTACCTAAAAATGATGTTTGTAATCACGTCAAAAGATAAATTCTTCTCAACATTTGGTAAATGCAAATGTCTTCTGCATCGACACAAAGCATGATTAAAGTTACACAGAGATGAATTCTCTCTGTCACTTTAAATGAAATGATAAGCTGATCGAGTAAAAAGGACTTATTTAAAAGCACTTTTTACAAAACACTCTGTTTGTTATTATTCATAATATAATAGAAACATTTCTGACTTTAACTGCTAATAAAAATTTAATGTAAATCTCACAAAAGGAGTTGTGCGCGAGTATTTTAAAAGTGTGCTTTAATAATGTTATTATTGTTATCGTTTAATACTTAATAATGCACTTGGCAATATTAAGTTTATTTACGAAATCTAGCAAAAGCTTTTTCTAATTAAAATTTCCAACGAAGAACAAGAGTTATTATGCGATATTCTACTTTTTAATTAATTTAAATCTCGGATCCATTTAAAAATTATAATTTATATTTTCTATTAATATTTCGAATGGATTATGGATTTTCGTGCTCAAATGCATAAACACACAAATTTGCACGGTTCAAAACCTCCAAATAGAGATCAATTACCATTTAGACAGACACCCTTCTTGATTACTATGTGTATACACTAAGTGGTCAGTAAGACATGTTAAAGCCAGAACAGAGTTATATTATGTGTATGTAACCTTTTCTATAAAAACGGTCAAATGACTGCAAAGTTTGCTGAAAACGTTTAACAGTTTATAATATGCTTTTAAAACTGTTTGAATTAGTATGCTAATGCATTTTAACGCTGAAAAAAAAAGTAGGTGTTTATTCTTAAAAAATTGTAAACAATTGCAAACGAAAAAAAAGTTACTAACAAGAAAACAGGAATTCTCCTTTTTCAAAATTTAGTGTCGCCCCCTATGAAAAAAAAAATATGTATATATAAATAGTAAAAAACATATTTCAATTTTAAGATTTACAGCACATGCTTTTATTTTATGTAAAATGACGTCATTCGCATCCGCTTAAGAATTCCACATTTACGAACCACTCTTAAACATCTACAGTAAATCATGCATAGGATGTCACTATCGCAAAATAATAAACAAATGTAGCAAAAAGATGCCGTCATTCAAGAAATTCGACAAAAAAAAGGCTACATAATGATTCATAGGCCTTCATTTGTTTGTGACATTAATGTACACGATTTCAGTCGTGACGTCAGTCATGACGTTTTGGTTGGAAACTGACTCCAAACAAACGGTTGATATGTTGTGTTTTCTATTTTGTTTATATGTTGCAGCTATATCTTATATCTATGTCTCACATCTGTTTTAATACTTGATATGTACTGGTAAAATTTTCCACGATTTATATTTAAAAAGAAATGATGCATGGCAACCGTTTGTTTGGAGTTAGTTTCCAACCAGAACGTCATGACTAAATGCGTCTATAGATATTTAAAATTAAATATAGTTTATAATAGCTCCATGTTTTAACAGAAACTATACGTTTATATATTTTTTCAAAATAGCATGTATTTTAATTACATTTTCTTTCGGTTGTTATGAGAAAACGGCAACAAAAAGATATAATTGCTATTTTTCAACTATTTTCCCTTTACTTTCCACATAAATGTAGTGCTTGAATTGCCAAAATGAAACAAATGGTGCTAAAAACTAGAACAGTTCAATATTTCAAAAATAAATGTAGATGCAGTTTTCAAACAAATTGCATTCAAAAGTAATTTTTTTCCCAATACGACTTTATAAGAATTGAAAATGTGCAATGCTTAGAAATTAAAAATGTGCTATAGAATATTTAATCGTAAAGCTTTACTTTACGGCTAGCTTCTGTAAGGTAACGTTATTTTTTGGAGACGGCAAAAAATAAGCTGGGAGAAAGAAATAGCATACCGTACCGGGGCTAACAAATACTTAACAAACAAAAACAGCGTACATTTTCTGACTTCTTTACTTTTCAAGTCATTCATAAAATTGCAGAATTTCATATTTTAAACTCCCCAATAATGTAAATAAATAAGTCAGTACATATGAACAAAAACATGAGTTTTTTATTTCTTTTAAATTTAAGTAATTATGTATATATTTTTTATTGTGATTCAAAAATATTTGAATATTATTTTGTTTGGATATAATAGTATGTTTGGAAATCAAACTCAAACTGAAAAAAATACTCAATTTTTGACATTCGTAGTGCTACCAACCGTGCAACGTAACCGCTCAGAGAAGATGGCCATTTATCCGATTATACAGGGCGTCCGGTCTCAATGGTGTCTAATGGCTAATTCCTAAACCGTTAGTCATAGACATATAATTCCAATTACAAAAATGTTTAAAATCAGGTAAAGAAATATTTTAAAAGCGATTTGGGTCAATAAAAACATTTCTTAAAAAATTACGAAACTTAAATTTTTATACGGTTCCCCAGTCCTATAAGTCATATTTAGTAAAATTTTCCTGTTACACTGACAAGAAATACGCAAAAAGTCATGTTATTCTACGATTAAAATTGACCGAGTAATAGCTTTCTTAAGTTGGAGAACATTTTTTGCTGCAAATTGGGGGTCACTCACAAATTTAGTCGAAGTATAATTTCGTCACATATATTAAAAAATGGTTGATATTAAAATTAACATTGCAATATAAATTTGAAATCTTTAATCATTCAGCCATATTAATGCAAAATATACAATTTGTAATAAACATTTAAGAAGAAAGAAAAAACAGAAATTTTGTTAAATTAAATGATGCTAAATTAAACAGCCTCAATTCTTTACAAAATGATACGTATTATAAAATATTATTAGATTACAGTAACCTACAAAAGTTCGGTTATGTTATGTTTTTTTTTTATCTTTTGATAATTGATTCTTGGGTATTCTGTACCGCTGAATCTGAAATTGACCTTCATTTTTAACCATCACATTAGAATTTTTCGCAAATTTTAAAGTTAAAAAGTTAAAAGTTAAAATTCAATCTCCTCCCTCATCTCATGGGATCACTCAGCTATTTAGCTGCAAGAATCCCAGGATAAGCAAAAATATCGAATAAATTATTAGATAAAATAAAATAAAATATAATAAAATAAAATAAAACAAAATAAAAGTCTTACATATGTTTTATAGTATGAGATCTTTGCTATATTTTAACTTACACATTTACGATTTGCAAACAAATTCTAACGTGGTGGTTAAAAATGAAGGTCATTTTCAGATTCAGTGCTAAAAAGTACGTAAAAATCAATTATCGAAAGTTATAAAACACAACCATCTCATTTACTGTATAGTATCCGATTTTTGATATTCTTTAAATTTGCAATTTATGATTTACGAAATATCCTGACATGATGGTTAAAAATTAATGTAATTTTCGGATTCATTGCTAAAAAATACGTAAAAGTTAAAAAAAAAAAACAATCGCAGTCTTATATTATCTAATCTAACACTTTTTCTTAAACTTCTTGGCGGTAAGCTATCCGAAATTTTTTGTGTTATCCTGTAAAATAAGTATAAATGGTAAACACCGAAAATCATAATAATATTTGATTGTTATTGGATTTGCGCCAGTATGTAAAATGTAATCTCGATCGGATATTTAAAAGTGAGTTAAAAATCGAGTACAAATTTTGAACTGGAAAAAACATGCATATGATCGTTGAAGTAACATAACATCTTATAAAAATAGCATAATTTTTGTTAAAATAAATCATAAAAGAAACAGTCTCAAATCCTGACAAAATAAAACATATGTTGTTTTAGCAAATCTGAAACTTAATAAATGTTAACTTAATCTTAATACTTGTACGATTTATTTCAAAGCTCAGATACACATGAAATAAGATCTTCGAATACTTTAAGCACTTCGTATGTGACCCCTCAAAGTCAAGCGGAACTCATTTGTTTTCAGAGCAGAAAAGTGGCATAAGTCATGCATTTTTAAAGTTTCATAACTCGCTCAATTTTAGTGTTATATGAATGGGACTTTTTTTGTCTTACTTGTCAGTGTAATAGGAATTTTTTTTCTATATATAACTTATCGGACCGGGTGACCGTATAAAAATTTAAATTGCGCAATTTTTTAAGATATGTTTTTATTGACCCAAATCGCTTTTAAAATATTTCTTTACCTGATTTAAAACATTTTTGTAATTGGAACTATATGTCTATGACTAACGGTTTAGGAATTAGCCATTGGACACCGTTGAGACCGGACACCCTGTACAGTAAATGTAAATAAAGAATTGACTTTGGGGCTTGTGCTCTTAACACCGAGTGGCCATCTGAGTTTGTAGTTTTAATTAATATTACTATATTCTATCCATACACAAAACCTCCTTCTTTATTCCGACTGCGGAACCTCCTCTTCTATACTATTAAGGACAAACTGAGGTAGATGCATTTCCCTCAGATAAACCTTTTGCATAAAAATCCGCTCTGCGATACATGACAGAGTATAAAAGATTAAACCTCACGTAATACAAAATGCATAATAAATGTTGAACAATTAAAAATCCGTATAAATCGATCTTAGTTTGTGCAGCGTTGATGATTTCTGGGTTCAACTGCATATGTGAACATTTTTTCCCTAATTGAAAAAAAAATAACTTGCATAAATTCTTTATAAATCGATGGAATTGATATTAATTAAAACTATACTTTTAAATCTTACCAAAAGTCATTATATGAAATTTTCCTGAAATCCGGAGAATGCCCAGCAAACACATACCTTTCGGTACATGATCGGACCGCAGCCAGCACAGTCGGTTATGTGTCGGCATGGGCACAGTTGTTTCGGTGAAGCGTCGGCAGCATATCGGCAACTGAAACTTAAGAATCTGCTTTTTCGACTGCCGGTTACCGTAATCGGCCCCCTTATGGTTACATATTGGCAAGAGACTTACACCGGGTAATGACGCAGGACCGAAATATGATTTCTGATAATGGCTCGTATAGATTAGGAAAATCATAAATTAATTATTTTCTAACTATGTATTCATCTTAAAAGCAATAGCTTTTGTTTCTTATTTTATTTAAAAATCAAATTATTAAAAAAGTGTTTAAAATTAGTTCACAAGCCATAAAAATATAAAAAAACTACCCAACATTTTAGCATTAAAATTTAAAAGAAAGATTCAGAAATTTCCCACTTCTAAATAATTATTTACCAAAAAAAAAAAAAAAGATAAATTAATATTTCTGTTTTATTTGATGATTAAAAAATGTTGATAAGTAGAAGAATTATTACTGCTACATAATCACTAAAAATATATTCTATATTAAATCATCAAATGACAAAAAATGAACTCTTATTCTAGTTAAAAGTGATTGATTAGCAACTTATTTTTTTATTAAAATTAGTTTTTCTATGTTACAAATACATATTTCTTGAATTAACACATTTAATTACGTTATAATTCCTAAAGAGAAAATTATATTAACAGAAAACCTCTGAGAAACAATTATTTTATTTAACAAGCATTTTAAATTTATAAGAAAGATTCAGAAATATCCTTCATTTAAAAATTATCTTCCAAAAGAAAAAAAAAAATATGTAAAATAATATTTTTATTTTATTTTTAAATTAAAAATATTGATAAGTAACAAATTAATACTGCAACATACTCATTAACCTTCCGTCTACCAGACGGGTCCATTGGACCCGACATGTACATTCAAAATATTTATTCAAACCAGAAATTTCTTCAAAACAAACTAAATGTATAAATCAGACAATAATAAGTTAAATAAACAAATTAAATAGTTTTAAGTAAAAATTCTGGTGTAGAATGTTTCTATAAAACTTGAGTAAAATTTCCGGTAGTTCTAGGGTTAAATATACTTTAAATCATCAAAACGACATAAAATGAATTTTTATTCTAATTAAAAGTTTTTAATTACCAACTTTTTATTTATTAAAATGAATTTTTCCATGTTAGAAATATATATTTTATAACTTAACGCGACGCATGTAATTACATTATAATTCCTAATAAGAAAATTTGATTAACTGAACAAAACCTCTAAAAATAATTTTTAGTAATTAATTATTCTTAAATTTATAATCTATTCTTAATTATATCTATATCTTAATTATTCTTAAGTTTATTCTTAAACTCGTTTGCTTTAACGAATTCGCTTAGATATTTATGTCATTAATTTGAATATTAAAATAACTTTTAAATACACGCGTTTAAGACAATTACAAATAAATAAATAAAAAATAAAATAAAACACTTCAAAATTCTAATTTTCCCATCTACCATTTACCTTCAACGACAAACCATTACGTATCGGTAACTATTCCCCTTATTACCTCATAGAATCCTCCCCTAATCAAGTCTGTGTGATCAAGTGGTTAAGGCGTCTACTTCCTCTCCTTCGGTTCGGCGGATCAAATCAAACCTATTCCGGCGCCGAAACAAGTTCCTTTCAAATATGCATTCCACGATGGCGCCATCAAAACAATTTTTTTTTTCAATTGATGCTGGTGTCGGGCTGTTGTCGTCATTTGTATGGATAGCTATCGGAGGGCTGTCGGCATAGTTTTTGCCGATACCGGGCCGGCTACGTGCCTCTTGAATTGGACCGCATTCGCGCGGCGTATCAAAAAAGATACGGAACCGATATCGGCAACCAGTATCGTGCCAATACGGTAGTGGCAAGCGGCTGTCGGCCGATTGCTTACCGATAGCTCTTTGTTTGCTGGGTGATGTACTAAAGATGATATCTATTACAATCAAAAGCTCTATAGAGTACGACAAGAAATGGAAATTAAAAGATGCGCATAAACGTAAACTTTTCAATAATATTATTAATTACCCCATCTTATTTCCGTATAAAACAATTGACTAAAAAATTTGTTAAATTCGTATAAATTTTAATAATATTAAAATAAAGAATGATTTGCAAATATAATGTTAAAATATCACGATCGCCAATGCATTTATTTATTATTTTTCTTTTAAACCGTTCTATGTGACCGAGAGTAATAGTAACATATTTAAAGATAATCCTGATATATATTTGATTTAAAATAACATTACCAGGAATTATTGGAAGTAATTTATCTTTATTTCGTAACATCTGCAAATATATATGTAATATTTTACTTATTTTTTTATTTACTTTTTAGCTGTGGATGCATTTCAATATCTAAAATTTATTTAACATTCTATATTCAATGCAGATTTTTTTTTTAAAATAATTTGTGTGTTGTATGCATATTCAATTTTAAAAAATGAAAATTTTAATAAGGTAAACACTAAAACACATTTTTTTACAACACGGATATTTTAGTTACATTTTCTGTAAAAAGGATTTAAAAGAAATATCTCTCTCAAAAACATTTAGTATACTAAGCACTTTTTTCGTAAAGTAACAAAAAATTACATATATGGTTAAACTGCTGACAAAGAAATCAGCCCCGAGTAGTTCGTACTTAACAAAATATGCAAACACTACTTTTCTATTTGAAAAACGATGATGAACTTTCCGTTAATCAATTTTATAGAAATTTATAGAAATAAACTCACATTTTTTCATAAGCAAAAGACATTATTTCTTGTATTTTTCTCGATGGAAAAATAAACACAAACTTTTCAGAAAGTCAAATTTTATCACTGTGACCTAACTAATGTCGAAGGTATTTTTTGAAAAAGTAGAGAACCCTTGAGATAACTTCTATTTAAAGTTTCAAAGATTTTCAATTGAAGTGCAAAACACGGTCAAATATAATAACTGAAATTATTATTTTTAAACTGAATTTTATCTGTGTTTAGTTGTATGAAAATAAAAACATTAAATACCTAATGCTGAAATTAAAGTATAAAATGCAATTAAAACATAGTGATTTTATAAGTAGGAGATTTTTCTTTTAATTTCGTTTTTTTTATAATTAAAATTCGTATATTAAAAAATTGTTGAATTTTAATATAAATAAAACTAAAATTTCAAATTGCTTTCGTTCATACAAAAAAAAATTAGTTTTTTAAAGAGGAAAAAAATAGGAGACTTTTATGCACTAATTCATTCCAGAAAGATATTTTACATCATTCCGAAATTTATTCTGCAAAACGGAAAAATGTGTTTTCAAATGTAAATTTCTTAAAAAAAAACAAAGGAAACAGCCTTCAAATTTCCCATTAATATGATTAATAAAATGTAAACTATTGGGAGGATCTGGGCTCTTTAGAGAAAACCGCTCTAACAATTTTACGACCAACCCAACAATCCACGGTGCTCTTAAACACACTAAAATAAGCACCTTAACCTACATTCTCATAGTTATACGGTAAATTAAATTAAAATAAGTAAAGAACCCTTGAGATAACTTCTATTTAACATTTCAAAGATTTTCAATTGAAGTGCAAAACACGGTCAAATATAATAACTGAAATTATTGTTTTTAAACTGAATTTTATCTGTGTTTAGTTATATGAAAATAAAAACATTAAATACCTAATGCTGAAATAAAGTATAAAATGCAATTAAAACATAGTGATTATATAAGTAGGAGATTTTTTTTACATTCGTTTTTTTATAATTAAAATTCGTATATTAAAAAATCGTTGAATTTTAAATATAAATAAAACTAAAATTTCAAATTGCTTTCGTTCATACAAAAAAATGAGTTTTTTTTTAAAGAGGAAAAAAAAAAAATGAGACTTTTATGCACTAATTCATTTCAGAAAGATATTTTACATTATTCCGAAATTTGTTCTGCAAAACGGAAAAATGTATTTTCAAATATAAATTTCTTACAAAAACATGTAATATAAAAATTTTTTTAAAGTCAATTCCTACTTAGGTCATCAAAGAAAAATTTAATATAATCTCTTAAGCTAATATAAGTTTTTGTTGCATTAAAATATCTCAATTTGTTGATTTTCTATAAGCAAGTAGATTTACAATGGAACTCTATGGGAATTTGGCGAAATATTAGAGATATCGTCAAGTTGGCGTCACTTTTGGCGACTCATTTTGACCGCCAAATTTGGCGATATATCGCTAAGTTGGCGACAAACTTGGCGGTATTTGGCGACAGAACAGGGTCCCCCCCTATGGTAACCCCTTATTGAAAATAATTTAATTTATCTTCAACAACCAATGGCCGCCATTTTGTTTCCCATGCAAAACTAAAATTAATTAATAAAAATTTAATTAATTAATTAATATTTGAAAAAACTGTATTAACATCAATTGTTATCCAGTACAAATTTAAAAAAATTAATTTCAACTTGATAGGATGAATAATGAGTATTTTATTAACGATTGAAAATTTGAACAAGATAAATATATAAATAAATAAATAAATATAGAGAGAGTGTGAGCTAATAGTAGGAATTGAACAAAGAAAACAGCCTTCAAGATTTCCCATTAATATGATTAATAAAATGTAAACTATTGGGATGATCAGGCTCCTTTAGATAAAACCGCTCTAACCCTTTTACGACCAACCCAACAATCCACGGTTCTCTTAAACACACTAAAATAACCCCTTAACCTATATTCTCATAGTTATACAGTAAATTAAATTAAAGTAAATGAACAAATTGCATGATCGCTAAAGTGTCCTCGATAGCCCGAAGATAATAAATAAAACTCTTCCCTTAAATCTTAACTCTTACTCTTATCTTATCTTAAATATTATCTTAAATAAGAACGGGAATTAAACTTCAACCGCCCAATGCGTTGTGATTATTTAGTACACGGAATAATTTATAGAGCGCATATTTACACGTTAAAAAATACAACACTATCTCAATCGAAAGTAATTAACATTGTTTTAAATCTTACAGTTACTTAATTCAGTTACTATTCTAATATCACCCTTTTGTGTTAATCGCCTTAATTTGGCATGACCACCCTACTGTACACATCGTACTATTTTACATTTGATAAACAAGGAACAATAAACAATAAATTACAAATATCTTTAAAAACCAAGCAAGGTGATGACAGGTAGCACGTCCAATAACTGGAGATTGTATGTTTCCGAGAGATAGAAATTTCCATCACTTATTTTTATCATTCCGTAACACCACGCACTGTCTTAAAAAATCGAAGATTCACTTTAAATATGTATCTAGTCGTAAATGAGGCCATGACTATCAATCCAGTCGTCGTTAGTTATCCCTGACTTTGTGCCAAGTCCGTTCACAAAAACCGGACTCATGACCAAGTCCGTGATTGCTAGTCATTTTTGCTGAACCCCAGCATACTGCAAGAGAATACCTGCTCTGAAGGAATGATTGAGGCTTACTTCATGACTGCTGATGAGAGACTAACTCATAATGATACTCGAATGCCTCTAAAGATCTACTTCATTTCTCATATATATAAAACTTATTTTTTCTTAGAATAATAGGGAGGCAGGGCCCCGAATAAACTTAAACAACCCGACCAATCTTTAGATCGACCCTTTGCCGCATTTTCCCATTCGAGAACTTGGACACCCGGGTTTCCGGAAACTCCGCCTTCTACTAGCGGTCCGTTCTCGCCACTGTTCGGGACCCCTCTCGACATGTGAGGTCCAAGATATAGCCCCAATAAATAAAGCTATAAACTATCCCTGACACAAACTATCAAAGCTATTGTAAAAGTCCAGACAACTGTACTCACATCGTAAATTCTCAATTTTGGTGGAACTAATTTAATTGCATCGTAAGACCACCTTGTCCGTCATCTAAAACCTTAGAAAAAACAGAACTTTACTTTTGTATATCTATATATTAACCTTTTAAAAAATAGTACTTAAATATATAAAATATATCGGTAAAAATAATAATAATTTCCGAAACGTAAGTGAAAGCTTACTGTGGAGGTTTGGTTTGATTTTTGACGGCCAATTGTCTGCACGAGGGATATAGGCCCAGGGGGAGTGCCCTTCGTGGGGGTCTTTCTAAGGGAACCTAACCCGTATTTACGCATGGAAATCCATGGCTCGAAGAAAACCACGAAAACTCCGAACGATTAGGCCGACGGGCGCGATTGGGTTCGAACCCAGCACCTCCCGTCTACCAGCTTCGAGGGCAGAACCTCTCGGCCGCTGGTGGGGGCCTTACTGTGGAGACAAGAAAAGTTTTGATTTCCGTTATTCTGCCTATTAATCTGTCTGTCTGTCTGATCCGCGATAACTGCCGCAAAATGCATCCAATTAGCTTCAAATTAAATGGGTATATTGGTGAAGTACCCGGATTTAACTGTATAGTTTTTTGTTATATTTGGTTCATTTATTCGGAAAATATAGAATATTTTATTTTGCGCAATAATGCTTTTCTATAGCAATTCAGACGATTTTTCCATTTTTATTTGTTGAAAGGAAATGGTTTATATGATTAAAGGATTTAAATGGTAAATTATGGATAATGAAACTTCCTAATTAGAACAATACATTATTCATATCAGTTTGCAATTTTATGTATACGTTTGTCAGTTTTGTGTATACATATGACAGTTTTTAAATTCGGTGTATAACTTATGGAGGAATTTTATATGTGTTCCAATAATATCAAATATTTTCTTTTACAAATCATCTTTTTTGAAATGCACATATTTCATTGTTTTAATTTTGCTTTTAACTGTTACCAAGCAATGGAACTACACCTAAAAATATCGTAAATTTGAAAGTATGCGTAATTGTTTGGAGTCAAATCAACATCAAAAGTGATGAATTAATGCCTAATGAGATGCATAATGAAATATAAATATTCTTTTATATTTAATTGAAATTTATGCTTAAATTGGCGGACTATGTTCAAAATAAAGTTCGAATATAGCAAATAAGTTTTAGATGGTTAAACGTAAAGTTTCCGAACATGTCCACGTATCTACCTATACTGAATTGGCTATCGCTATTCTATATACCTATATCTAATATATCGAAGGAGAGGAACTGCACCACTCCTAACGCAAAATTTTAGAATGTACAAACCTGTCTCGAAGATTGAGTAATTGCGGGAAAATCAGTCAATTTCATAATGGTTGAATGTTGTTTATTTAGTATAAAATGATGTCTTACATCTAAAACTCCCTTTAAGATACACAGAAACGAGGTTTTTCAATATCCAATTACCTTTTCAAAAGTTTCAAGCAAAGTACACTAATTTTAGTGTTCCGTAATTAAAAAGTAAAAACGGAACCACTATAAGATCACTCCTGTGTCTGTATGTCTGTCACAGCCATTTTATTCGTAAACTGTGGAACGTAGAAACTTCAAATTCGGGGAAGTAAAAAAGACTATTGACCCATATATTTTCAGATTACTAAACATTCATAAATATATTTAGTAAAAACGTAGAAGGGCTAATTAAGCTACTTGGAAAAAAAATTCTTTGTATATCGTGTGGGATGTCATGTGAAAGCTATCGTAACGCTCAATTCAAAAATACATTTCTTTTAACTTTAGGTATTACATTTTCAAAAATACTGTCGAAAATGTAGTGCAAAAATATCTCCCCCCTCCATCTAATTCCAAATCCACTGAAATTAAATTATGAAAAAATTAGAGGTAGTAGATGTTAATTTAAACCTAGAAGGAAAATTATAGCGACTACACTAGGTCACATAGTTTTTTAGAAAATCGCATTTTTCCGTTACATTCAAATTTCGACTTACGGGCATTCAGCAAAATTGTTGAGCAGCACTGGAGGTACCTATCGTAGCAAAAGTATAAAAGCATTGTTGATAATGATTTTCGAAAAAAATCGTCCGTAATTAGCATATATATTAATCATTAAAATACATACGGTTTGGACATACATAATGACAGGGGCGGCGTACTCTATGTACCATCGGCTTTTAAAGCCTAGCTAGCAATTTTTAATGATATTTATATGCAATATAATAGCATTAACGTCACACATTTAAAAACAGACTAATTTAAGTGGTTTCAGGACTCTACAAATTGAAAAAAATGAAAAAAGGACCATTTTTAACATTTAATGTCTTAAAATGCATATGATTTTAAAACACAATTTATATTGTGAAAAAAATATATATAAGTATGTTCTTTCATTTCATGTATTTTAAAAAATCGCAAGATGCAGAATTAATATTTATAGGGGTCTGGAAACTGTCAGACATTTGTTGAGCAGAAAATTGCTATAACAGATTATGCGCACGATTACAAAATAAATATTACCACTAGAATGAAAGTTTTGGTGCCTACGTATGCTACAGATTGTAATAAATTACTCTGAACCTAAATAAATTTGTATTAAAGCGTTTTTATATTTTTAATGCAAAGTTGTATTTACCTAATACAAAAATTTAAAAATTTCAACAGTATAATCATCTAAAAAATATTTTTTTAATAATAAAAAGGAAATTTTAGGTTCAGTTTATACAGACTAATAAGGAAGTGTATGTTCTGAAAATTTCATGAAAAAATATTCATAAGTTTTTGAGGTATCCTGCGCGTTGTGCCCAAAAACGTCATTTGGAGAAAAATGACTTCAAAATTTTGGAAACGCCGCTTCAGCTATTTAGCGGGTATAATTCTAAAAGCCAAAACTTCTGTTCTAATGGGAATTTCAAGGAAACAATTATATCAAATATTTCAGAACAGATAGGAGTTTAACATCTAAAAAAATTAAAATTTCTAAAATTTTGAATCTTTAAGACCCTTAATTAAAATGATCACAAAAATACCGTGGGATTCTTGAATAGTTTGAATTAAGTAGATCTTTCAATACGCCTCGAGTGACTTTAAGAGTCAATTAAAAACCTATCTGGAAAAACGCGATACGAACCAAAGCGGCGTTGCAACTTTGCGATCTCCTTTCGAAACGCACTTAGCACAATGTCAAATTTATACTTTAAACAAAGGTTATGTTTTAGCTACACTGTAGAAAGAAAGGTTATGACTTCGCTGACTTAACTATTATGAAATGCCAAAAGAAGTTTAAATACTCACTGCTTTTATTGTCAGTACCGAATTAAGTTCATCATAAACAGTTTAGGATAATATTAAAAAGTGAGTTATACAGAATAGCTATATTTGATATTATTAAGGTTCCATATCTCTTTGAACTTTAATGGTATGTTTATTTACGCCTTTCTGGTATATACAGTTATACCAACCCTTTGTTGTATAGATTTTTACAGTCTTAGTATTCTTCTAACAACGGTTCTTTAATAATACAATTACACATTCATATATATATATATATATATTCTATGGAACCTTCCGTGCGCGAGTACTACTCGCACTTGACAGTTTATCTCCTGTGTATGTCCATTCCAAAATTCGAGACAAATATCATACTCTTCTGATTGAATACCAGAATTGCCGTATGGTTTTCTTTCACCTTTTACAATAGCGGGATTTTATTTCAAATTCTGCCATTTCAAAATACGAAGGAATCTAAATGAAAATACTGATAGTCGGAGGTTAAGATATTCTATTTCTGTCGAAATTTAAGGTCCACTTATACAGCGGAAAATGCGATGATATTGTAAATGAAATGCTGAAAACTTATGAGAATTTATAAATAAATAAAATGAACACACATAAATGCTTTTTATAAACTGTATATATAACATATCGTTACCATTCAATTGATTATATACATTATTAATTGCGTGAAGATGTAATCGCATTCTAAAGTAGATGCACTTTCACTAATAAATCTGGCCCATGTAAGTTAGATATATTCTATCATAATAAGGAAATGAAGTAAACGATACCCAATGTTCACATCGTCCCTATCAATAAAAAATGAACTGACATGCATACATAACATTGCACTGATGGACAAAGTGGTAGTGCTTAGAACCATATTCGCATAAAAACAAATTTACCTTGGTTGCGTATGCTGGATTTATTAGTAACTGAGTATGTGCTATACAATACCACACTTTTGTATTCTATTAATGATGCATTTAAGCGTATGATTGGATATACAAAAACCAATAGTTCTAGGAATCAAAATAAAACTTATTTCACATGAACAGAATAATTTAATTCTAGCTGGAGAACGTTCTTAATATTTAAAATTAACTTTATTTCGTTATCATAGGTTTCCAGATAGGATCCATATTAAAATGTGACTAGTACTCATCGATTATAAATATAGTTTAATGCTACATGGAATTTTTTCTCATGGGTTAGTCTGCAAATCAAAATTGCATAAAACTTTAAATTTTTTAAAACAAACTTTAAAATCATATTTGGCTATAACTTGGATATTATAATGGGATTCTTTGGTTAATTTGATCATCAGCTATAAAACAGAAAGTCAATCGGGCAAGCGGTTTAGGAATTAATAAGGATTAAAGTTTGGAAATCCTATAGTTAAAATATATTTTTAATCTTTCCAAAATGTATTGTAATGCGGATAGTTTATTAAGTATAACTCAGAAACTCTGTCATAGAATAATCTATAACTTTCGATTCACATATTTGAAGCTTTTAGAAATCAATTAAAAAAAAATAAAATGTTAAAATTGATATAATTTTTCAACGTTAATTAATAAAAACATATACATATATGCATACATACATACAAACTTATATATATATATATATATATGTTGGCTTCAATAAGAAGCTGTAAAGCGAATTTTGTCTGGTGTTTACTGCGAAATAGCACACCAACCAGCAGACCGCGTTTGCGTCATGTGATAAGAACCAGTTCTGCGTTTCCAAATCGACTCAGAAATTGGGAGAAAAATGAAAGTAATGTTGAAATTTCGAAGGTGAAACATGTCATACGATACGTCATTCATCGCGTCAAAAGACGATTCGTTCTACACTGCTGGCATTCGTCAACGGCGCAAGCGATGGCGGAAGGTGTTAGATAATGATGGAGATTATTTGGATTAATAAAGGCATTATTCTCAGCTCTTAATTGCATATGCATTTCTCTGAAAAGCACTTTAAAAATTTTTACGACACCCAATATATATATTCGCATCTTCCTTTAATCAATTTTAAACAATTTTCTTCCTATCACAACGTTTTACTGTAGCTTTACAGAATAAAATTACATTATTTTAACAATATACCCATGAACCCTTCATTATGTACAGTCGTGGAAAAAAAAGGAAACACCCCCTACTAACTCCTCAACAAATTACGGTTATTAATTATTAGAAATTAATTATTTAAAATGAGTGTATTTTAAGGGCTGTATCCAAATTGAAGTTCGGTACTCGATTGTTAACCGAGATAGCTTCCTTCTTCATCAAGGCGCCTACAGCACTCAATTAAACCTGTTAGATTACAGGATAGCATAAGAAATTTCAAAAAAGACCTTCCGGACAGTGCCGGGGAGAAGAGGTAGCTTTCATATTCCTTATTTTTAAAAAGCCAGCTTATATTATTCAAACGCACAAAGCTGAATTTAGTGGAAACCGATTATAGGAGATTCAGTACTAATTTTCATTAATACTAAATCATTATGAATGAGAATTTTGCGAAATTAGTCAGCTTTATCCAAGCTGCTTTTATTTAAAATAACTTATATTTGGTTTCCAAATTCGGCGATACATTGAAGTGCCTGCCATTTTAAGATAACAAGGTGGATGAGGTTAACCAGTGAACTTGGTCGAGACCCTAGTAATTCCTGTGCACATGCTCACTCACATCGGAATCGGTTGATATATACGAGTGTTGTCACAGGCAAATATCAGATTTTCAAAAATGTCACCCCCATTAGAAATTCAAACTGCTATATCTGAGCCATTTTTTAAGATAAATTCAAAACAAAAAATGCTCCGGAATCCTTAAATCAAGGTCAAATACTTAAAAAGGAAACCTTTTTCAATTTCTAATTTTTTTTGCACCTTACTTTAAATGTATATATATATATATATTTACTGGCCGCCATTTTGAAACAAGATGGCTGATAAAGCTGGTCAGCGAACTTGGGCAAGACATTGCTATATACTATCCACATGCCTTCTTACATCGAAACAGGTTAATAAATACACGAGTTATCGCGTGACAAATATCAGATCGTTTCAAAATGTCAGCCATGCTAGAAATTCAAAGTACTATAATTCAAACATTTTTTAAGATATAGACGAAACAAAAACTGCTGCGGAATTTTTGTATCAAGGTCACACACATCAAAAAAATTCCTTTTCATTTTCACATTTTTTGAAACTTCATTTTAAATTTTAAATTTAAAATTGATTTTTAATGGCAGCCCTCTTCAAAGAAGATGGCGAATGAAGCTGGCCAACGAACACGATCTAGACATTGGTATGTACTATGTACACATTAAGTTACATCCAAATCGGTTCATAAATACGTTTCTTATTGCGTGACAAAAATCAGGTCTTTTCAAAATGTCAGCCACAATAGAAAATCAAAATGCTATAACTCAGCCATTTTTCTAGATATAGACGAAACGAAATCTGTACCGGAATCTTTGTATTAAGGTGAAACACATACAAAAAAATCTTTTTCATTTTCCCATTTCTTGGTACGTTATTTAAAATTTAAATAAAAAAAAAATTTAAATGGCCGCCATTTTGAAACAAGATGGCGGATGAAGCAGGCGAACGAACTCGCTTGAGACATTGGTATGGACTATGTGTACACCAAGGTACACCCAAATCGGTTCATAAATACGCCTGTTATCGCGTGACAAAAATCAGGTCATTTCAAAATGTACGCCACGCTAGAAATGCAAAGTGCTATAACTCAGCCATTTTTTAAGGTATAAACGAAACAAAAACTGCTCCAGAATCTTTGTATCAAGGTGAAACACATAAGAAAAAAATATTTTTTAATTTTCAATTTTTTGGTACCACATTTTAAATTTAAATATTTTTTAAAATTTTTAAATGGCCGCCATTTTGAAACAAGATGGCGGATGAAGCTGGCCAACGAACTCGGTCGAGACATTGGTATATACTATGTATACACGAAATATCATCCAGATCGGTTCATAAATACGAAAGTTACAGTGTGACAAAGATCAGATATATATATATGGATATATATATATATATATATATATATATATATATATAAACTTTTGAACGGAGGGTGGTTTCGGGGTCTGGGGGTCATGATCGATGAAAATATACCAAAATTTTTTGAAATCGCTTTTCTCCGAACGGCTGCAATAGGTAGCTTTTTGTAATGAAATCTACCTAATATTTCGTCACTTCTATCATAGACGGCGCCTTAAATCATCATTTTGCCGTTTTTTTAAGAATCATTTGAAAACTACTTGGAAGAAAAAAGTGAAATTTTTAATTTCCATAAAGCAGGACTTAATTTAAGTCCATCAAAAAATTGTAGGTTGATATTCACATTTTTTTTTATATTAATTTCATAATTCATGTCGGAAGATTATAAAAATTGCAAATTCAACGTATTTATGTTTGGGTATATTAGTATTATTGCTACACAAAAGATTAGAACATTAGTATTATTTATTCAGAAGTTATAATTAAAAATATGAATATGTAACTTAACATTAGAAGCACTAAATTTTTAATGTTGATAATTCAAAGACTTTGATTTCTATGCATAGTTTGAACCAAAGATTTGAAATATCTCTTTAAAATTGGGTATTGCCATTGAAAAAATGAAGTATGGATTCGTTTTAATATGTAGATGGCCCCCTAAGCAAATTTTATCTACGTCATTTACAAGTAGACTTTATTTCCAATAGTTCGGTTATTTCCAATCATAACTTTCGTCTACGATAATTTGTTGAGGAGTTAGTAGGGGGTGTTTTTTTTTTTTCCATGACTGCACAGTGTATAACGAAACTATTTCCAAAAAATCTTAATTAAGGGAGCTTTCAACTTCTGGTCAACACTCTCTCAAACTGATTGAGTCAACCCTCCCCATATAGCTACTTTTTGAATTATAGCACAGGGTTATGTGTAGCCTCATATACTGTAAAACCTTTATACCTGGAATGAAAGCTCAATAATTCTCCAATACTTAAAACCTACACACTTCCATTTCTATGATTTATTTTATGTGACAAAATCTTACAATTTTTTTCTAAAAAATACCTTTTAAGCTGAAAACACTTCACAATTTATTTTTCCAAACTTTTTTTCAATTATCTGCATAAAACAGACTATTGTTTGAGCATTTCAGTAGTTTTGATCGCCATTTATTTGCAAAACTCTGAAATTATTTTAAATATGAAAACTTAAGGGTGAGTCAAGCCACCCATTGGTCGGCCCTCCCCAGTTTACCCTATATATATAGTTGAACATATTTAACAAAATATCCAATATAATGTAAAAATTAGGTGCTCGATTTGAAAAAAAATTATATTTGGTATAATTTCTATATGAAGCAAAGAAACCTCTAAAATTACTCCCTCTAAGCAGAAAAATTACCTCTAAGCAAAATTTCAGAATAGCATAAATTAGTATACATTATTACTAATATATTCATAACATTCACATTATTATATGATGATTTACCACAAAGTTAGTAAGGGGTGTTTTATATTCTTTTTGGAGGATAACTGCTTCATAGAAACTTTTAAACTAACAAAACTTTTAATTTTATTTCTAATATACAGGGTGATTCAGCTCGTCGGTGACAAACTTTAAGGATCGATAGAGCACACCTAGACGAACATTTTTGAATAGGGAATGTAGGGTCCCTGACGCGATGGTAAGGCGCTAGGCGCTTTCGAAAATTTGGGTGCCGAAATTCGAAACGTCATAAAAACTAGGGAAATGGTTAGATTTTCTTGCTTGTTGCGTCGAAATGATTCTGTTTGTTTAGACTTTCTTCAGTACCAATTTGATAAGCGTATCTCTTAAAACATGGATAGGGGGCGCTGCAGACTTTGGAGAGCTAGACAACAACTTTAAGCCCGTTATTTTGATAATTTAACACATGCTCGCCAAAGTTTATACTCTAACTTAAAGTTTGAACCCAAAAGTAGAGCCCTGCAAAAAGCGTAAGAGCCGGAATAAAATGTCAAAGTACAGGGTGGTCGAAACTCGAAGGCTCCTAGGAGATAAACAAACAGATTTCTTGACTTATAGCATGCATTTTCATGATTCTGTTTGCTGGGGCTCTCTGAAACTCAGTTGAACGGTACAAAAAGAAACATCGATAGGGGGCGCTTTGGGCAAAAAACATAATTCGTTGACATTTCGGACGCTAACTGGAAACGGGGCGCTACGATCAGTTAGAAACAAAACAAGAGAGTAATTTACTTATCATAAGAAGCTATTAAAACTGCAGTTTGTTTGTTTTTTTTAACAAACATAGCTGGTTTCAATCATGCACAATGCGCGCAATAAAATTTACATAAGGTGCTTTTTGCTGATTTATGCAAAAGATATCGTACCATATCGATATGCAAAAGATACGTAATGCGTAGACGACAACGCGAGATGACGTAGTTGTATGCGCAGACACGTCTTTTGAACGTGCGGTACCTACTTAAGCTTCGGGTTACTTGTCTGCAGATCGGTAGTAGGATGGAACGGTACACAAACTCTGAATTGGCTGACATGCATTTGGCGTATGGCGCTGCTGGTTGTAATGGACGAGCCGCTCAGCGGTTGTACGCCGAGCGTTACCCCAACAGGCAAATCCCCTGCCATGCCTTCTTCGCTCGAGTACACCAGAGGTTGTCCACAACGGGATCTTTCGACGGAGGCAGGCCTGAACGGGAGCGATCAGTGAGCACCCCCGACAACGAAGAGGCTGTGCTTAACCTGGTTGAGGAAAATCCAGGTCTTAGCACGAGAGATATCGCCAGACATGTTGGCATTTCGCAAGCAACTGCGTGGCGCATCTTACGTTCCCGGAATCTGCACCCCTACCACATCCAGCGGGTGCAGTTGCTCAGAGAGCAGGATTTTGGCTCTCGAGTGGAATTCTCAAGATGGTACTTGGCGATGAGATCCAGGGATCCCCGTTTTGTAAACAGCATTTTGTTTACGGACGAGTCCACCTTCAGCCGGGAGGGAATGTGGAACGCCCACAACAGTCATGTGTGGTGTGATGAAAATCCACATGAAACCAGAAGCCGAGCAGCCCAGGAGCGTTTCTCAGTAAATGTGTGGGCCGGCATTCTGGGGGATTGCCTCATTGGCCCTTATTTGTTACCTGAACGGCTGACAGGTGGAAATTACCTGATTTTTCTGGATCAAGTGCTGCCGCAGCTTCTGGATGAGGCGCACGTACCCGAAGGTTCGCGTCGCCAGATGTGGTTCCAGCACGATGGAGCTCCGGCCCATTACACGAACGACGTGCGTCTCCATCTAAACGCAAGGTATGGCCAGCGGTGGATCGGGCGTGGGGGTCCAGTTCACTGGCCTGCCCGATCACCAGACCTCACCTGCTTGGATTTCTTCCTTTGGGGTTACCTGAAGGCCGAGGTATACCATACACCTGTCAGCAGTGCTGAAGAACTTGTGGCGCGCATTGTGGCAGCTGCAGGGCAGATCAGAGATACTCCTGGCATTGTTGGAAACACACACTCCTCAATGCGACGGAGGTGCGAAGCCTGCATCATGGCCCAAGGTCGAAATTTCGAGCATCTTCTGTAGTGTTATTTTTTGTAAATAAATTTCCAGTATCATTGATGTTTTTGGTCTAAATTTATTCAGAAGTGTTGAGCAGAGGTAGAAAATGTGTTTTCATTATTACTAACTGATCGTAGCGCCCCGTTTCCAGTTAGCGTCCGAAATGTCAACGAATTATGTTTTTTGCCCAAAGCGCCCCCTATCGATGTTTCTTTTTGTACCGTTCAACTGAGTTTCAGAGAGCCCCAGCAAACAGAATCATGAAAATGCATGCCATAAGTCAAGAAATCTGTTTGTTTATCTCTTAGGAGCCTTCGAGTTTCGACCACCCTGTACTTTGACATTTTATTCCGGCTCTTACGCTTTTTGCAGGGCTCTACTTTTGGGTTCAAACTTTAAGTTAGAGTATAAACTTTGGCGAGCATGTATTAAATTATCAAAATAACGGGCTTAAAGTTGTTGTCTAGCTCTCCAAAGTCTGCAGCGCCCCCTATCCATGTTTTAAGAGATACGCTTATCAAATTGGTACTGAAGAAAGTCTAAACAAACAGAATCATTTCGACGCAACAAGCAAGAAAATCTAACCATTTCCCTAGTTTTTATGACGTTTCGAATTTCGGCACCCAAATTTTCGAAAGCGCCTAGCGCCTTACCATCGCGTCAGGGACCCTACATTCCCTATTCAAAAATGTTCGTCTAGGTGTGCTCTATCGATCCTTAAAGTTTGTCACCGACGAGCTGAATCACCCTGTATAATGGAACTTGCATTTTGTGTTACTCTATGGATATTTGCTCTGGTACTTTTTTTCAGCCGAGCAAGAAAGCAAAACAAATATACTTTAACAAATCGGTAGCTTAACAAAATACTTAAATTTTGTAATAATGTATTCATTTAATACATTTTCAGTTACTTACATGTTTTAATTTTTACTTTTGAATGACATTTATTCAGGACAATGAAAAACGCAGTAATTACAGCTTTTCGAATTAGAATATTTATTAAGTAACACGAAATTCTAAAACAATCAAACAATGTAACATGCAGTACTAAAAAATATATATAAATAAATAAAATCCCCATTTACTTTTTAATTTCATATACACTATATGGCCAAAGGTGACCGGCCACTTACGATTTTAGACGTTCTGTTAAATATCCAGAAAAATGCATGAAGAATTATCCTGAAACTCCAGGTGTAAAAAGAGTATAGTATAGGTCATACATTTCTGCGAAGATTTTTCCCCGAAACCCTACAGGGGGCCGTCAACAAATTCAAAAATAATCAATATCTTTTGGATAACCATGTCAAAACTAATGCAGCAAAAGCGTTCAAACTATAGACTAAGATTAAGTGGCTTATTGTAATAATTTGTGTTCATTTTTATGAGGATAGCATGTATACTCGATGAGAAATTCAGATTTTCATAAAAACAGTATCTAATTTTGCCAAGTTTTTTGCTTATAATTTGCAAAGTTCTTAATATAAAAAAAATGCTCTTTTCAAAAATATGACAAACAACATTGTACACAATACCTTGCAATCAAAATTAAAATATTGAAAAAAATTTATGAAAAATAAGCAAGTTTACTTGGTAATGTTTCACTGCATATGCCCGAACGCAATAAAAATATAATGTACCCTAAAAACTAAAAGTAAAACTAAAAACTAACTAAAAAGTAAAGTAAAAACTAAAACTAAATCTAAATGTATAGAGCAAAATTTGTAAAAATCTCAAAAACATAGCTTGAAAATTCAGAAAATTACCGTTGACAGAATAAGCTCAAAATCCGTTGTTCCCAAAATGAAGCAAACAAATGAGGAGCTGTATCCATATATCCATTGATTAGTGCTAATACAGCATACACAATATTGCTCGCACTACTGTATTTGGACACAATCCTTGATCTTTTTGCTTCCGTTTGGTAATAACAGATTTTGAGCTTCTTCTATCAACGATAATTTTAAGACTTTTCAAACTATGTTTTTGAGACTTTCACAAAAATTTCTCTATGCATTTAACTAACACATTATGCAAATTATAATTTTGATTACATTCGGGTATGCGCTGTGAATCATTATTTAGTAAACGTGCTCATTTTTCATACAATTTTTATTATTTTCTAATTCTGATTTCAGGGTATTGTGTACAGCATTGATTATCATATTTTCTGAAAAGGACTTTTTTTTATATATTAAGAATTATAAGCAAATCACTTGGTAAAATTTGGGACTATTTTTATAAAAACTTTAATTACTCTATGAGTACACTTGTTATCCTCATGAAAATGAACACAATTTACAACAACAAGGCACTTAATCATCTTCTACAAATTGGACGCTTTTGCTACATTAGTTTTTACAGAGTTGTCCAAAAGATACTTGTTCTTTTTAATTTGTTGATGGTCCGCTATGGGGTTTCGGAAAAAAAATCCTCACGGAAATGTATGCTCTGTACTATTCTGTTTACACACCTGTATTTTCAGGATAATTCGTCATGTAGCTTTCTAGATATTTAACAAAACGTCTAAAATCGCACGTGGCCGGTTACCTTTGGCCATATAGATTGACTCACAACCACAGTACACCACGTCCATTTAAAAAATAAGATAGCCTACTTAAAACGCGCATAAAATCTGTTTTATCTACTCCCACAGTAAACGTAGCTTGTAATCAGATGACATATAAGAGAAAGTATGTGAAAACAAGCTTGGTTCGCCGTGGGGGTGAAGGATAACACAGATTTCGTGTACTTTCAAAATGAACTATCTCATTTTCTTTTCAAATTGACTTGGTCTACTATGATTGTGAACTCCTCATATATAAGGGCCTTTACGTTAAATCGGTATATTAAAAATAGAAATTTGAAATCAAGCTGTGTGGTTAACCTTAACTGTTGGAAGATCACTAATGCTCGTATTCACCATCTACCTCGACCTAGAAAACCTCGGTCGAACGCGCAAATGAAATTCTCGATAACATTTAATTGGACATTATCAAGGAAACGTCCAATCAGGATTAAAGGTGCATACCGTTTGAGCGTTCAACCGAGGTTATCGGTATAACTCGAGGTCTAAGTAGTTGGTGAATACGAGCATAAGTGTTCTAATGTAGTATCTAACGCTCACTCACGGTAGAGTAGAAACATATTTTAATTATTCTTAGATTTTGGTGCAGACAAATTTGCTAACACACATCTGACAAATTTTTTAAAAACTAATTTCATTATATTTTTCCAAGGAATTAACTAAATTTGAGCAAATCCGTGAATATTTCTAGCTTTTAAGACTGCTGGATGTTGACCTGTTTCGATAATGTGAAATTAATTTTCAAAATATGCTTTACAATTTTCAAAATTTGCTTTTTCAATATTGTAATTTATTATGGAACAAATTTAATTAAATCAATAATTGTATAAATAAATATACATAAACTTATTGATATTTTATCGTAATATTTATCTTAATATATCGCTATTTAATCTGTCCACACACTAATTGAAATGGGAAAATGTACCATTAGAAATAAAAAAAGATAAATCTCCAATAAAATCTCAAGCATTCCAAAGAAGGGGAAATTTTCTTATATGAAAAATAAGCAAAATGGAGTTTAATATAGCTTCGCATAATGGATCGTAATATAATAAACCAAAACATAAACCATTTGTAAAAATGAGAAGAGAATTTAACTTTTTAGAAACACTACTAACGTTACTACCATATAAATGAAAGCTAATCCTAAAGCAGTGGATCATTAATTGATAAAATATTTCAATTTCTATTAATACATTTTTTCTTTTAAAATTGTTACATAACAAATTGTAGGTATCAAATTATATTATTCAATTCTATGTTAAAACGCAATTTTACTTAAAACCATTATTTTAGCCTTCATAAAACTTTTCATTTATTTAAAAAACAATTTCCTATATTATTTTGAATAAGATGTTTCGCAAAATTTTCACTATGAACAATTTCATAAAGATAGATTACAGACGGATTTTCGAAAGTAAATAAAAGACCCAGATTTGATTAATATATTTTTCTTATATGATCTATTTTATCTATCTCTCTTTAGTCGATCCACGCACAGGTTTAAATGCGGAAAAAATATTAGGAGAAAAGGGAAAAGATCTCATATAATCTTAAGCATTTCAAAGAAAACAAAATCCTCTTAGATACCAGAAAGCAAAGTGGGTTTTTATATAACTTCCAGTAGTGAATCGTAAAATAAGAAATAAAATCTCAAAAAACATTCGTAAATGTGAGAAGAGTATTTATTTTTTCGAAGCACTAGTTGTAACGTTATTCACCAGAAAAAGAAAAATAATCCTAAAGAAAAGGAGTATGAAATATAATGTATTTAACTTCCACTTGTATATAACAAAATTATAAAATATAAATATTAAACAAATCGTTGCTGTATATAAATTAATATATAAAACTTATTCACATGAGGTTTCGAGTAAATGAATGAATACTTTATCTTTTTAAACTATTTTGCTTTAAATGGAATTATTTTCTATCGTAATGAAAATTATGTGTTTAAAAAATGCTTTTTTATGTACACTTACGTTCAAAACAATTTGAGAACAAAAATTAGAAACCTATACAGAATTCCAAGATTTGGTTGTTTTTTTCTATGTGATCTATCCGAATCTATCTCTCGTTAATCGACCCACGTCCTATCTGAAATGATAGAACATAGCATAAAAAAGGGGAAATTTTCCACATAGAATGAAGCATTTCAAAGAAATATAAATCCTCTTAGTTGCTAAAAAGAAAGTGAATTTTGATATAGCTTTGAGTAGCGGATCATACAATAAGAAAAAAAAAAAACACAGAAACATTAGTTACAAAAGTTAAAAGTGAAATGTATCAATATATCTTTATAAAGAAACTCTTTTGACGTTATTAAATATATATAAAAGTTATTCTAATGCAAAGCATATGAAGTGATAATATATTTTATTTTCCGCTAATAAAAAATTTTCATTAAAACATTTTATAAAGGAAGTCGTAGATAATTATTTCAATTCTTTAAAAACGTATGAAAAAAAATCAATTTTGAGTAAATCCATATGAGAACGTGAGTTTCAAAACTCGCCTTATTCAAAAAATCAAATTTTCAGAAATAACGAAAAACCTGTAACTGCGACCCCAAGCATCGAATACCTCCATTTTTTTTGTATACTTATAGCTAGGGAAAATCTACTTTAATTCATTCAATTAATTAAGTGAAAAAAGTTTCGGATAAGAATAGTTTTGTTGCCAATCGTCTATCATACTTGCTGAAAGAAATTAATATTTTTTATTTTTGGTCATCGGATGATAATATTTTGGATTAAAAAATAAGTATAAGTATGATTAAAATAAATTTTTTTTTAAAGAATTCAATATAATATAATCTATATAACATATAATATTATATATATATACACCATCTCCTTCTGTTCTAGTTCCTTAGAAATAATATTTTTATAGAGAGTAAGCACCTCCATTTCTGACCAGTTTTCATCAAAATGTTTTTTTAACAATCCGTGGAAATCCTTAAGTTTCTCTTGCTTCATGGGGATTTCCTTCCCCTTCTTTTTAAAAAGAAAGTCCAGTTTTTAGATGGCTCTAGCACAACTTTTACATTCTGAATTTTAATATTCCAAGAATCCTCCGAAATACACTTCCACAAATTTGAAGATAACCATGGTTCTTAGTCTTTATATAGTGCCTTATTGTAATGCCTTTGAAAGCGCGCTTAGATGCACTTAAAAAAAACTTTCAAGGTGAAAATTTTACTTTTCTGGATGTTTTATGAAAGGAAAGAAACCTGGACAGTTTCTTGAAGGAGATGTTTGAGATGTGAATTTCAAAATAAAGTTATCTTTTGCAGTTTTGTCTTTGCTTGAAAAAAAAAAGCTTGCTGGAAGCGTCATACATCTTGCATTGAGAGAGTTGAATACTCGAGGTTCTCTTTCTGGTGAGTGCACTTTGAGAGGACTGGAAATGGCTTAGGTTTATGCCTGATAATGAAAATTAAATCTTTTAACACCTTCTGACTGTAAAAAATATAGAAAGCGATTCTTCATTTTGAACTTACATTTTAATCTTGTTTTGCGTGAATTCTTTTCTAACCCTTATTTTCGTATTTCTTTTTTTTTTCTCCCCCCTTCCCCTCAGCTGATAAGCTAGTCGTCTGTTGGCCTTACGCATGCGCAGGGAGAAAGATAGTTTTGTTGTCAACTCCCTAGTGGATAAGGCGAGTTTTGAAACAAAACCAATAGTTTAAGAACCCAAAAATAAAGGATAAAAATATTTATTTTTTTTACAGATTATATTGTTTTTTCTGTGCCGGTTTACCAATAGAATAGATTGGTAGAGAAGACTCGATTTTTTTAAATTTTGGATAAGTTGAGTTTTGAAACTCACGTCCTCATACACTGAGGTGACAAAAGTCATGGGATACTCTACTAATAGCGTGTCGGTCCTCTGTTTGCCCGGCGAAGTGCAGCAACACACGCGGCATGAATTCCATGAGTCATTGGAAGTTCTCTGGAGAAATATTGACCCATGCAGGCTCTATAGACGTCCATACTTCCAAAAGTGTTGCCGGTGGAGGATATTGTGCACGAACTGATCTCTCGATTATGTCCCATAAATGCTCGATGAGATTTATATGGGGCGATCGCGGGGGACAAGTCATCCACTGGAATTGTCCACAATGTTCTTCAAACCAATTGCGAACAGTTATGGCCCGGTGACATGGCGTTTCATTGGGTACATGAAGTCCATAAATGGTGGCAAGTGGTCTCCCAGTAGCTGAACGCAATCATTTCCTGTTAACGATCGGTTCAGTTTGACCTACGGACGCAGTCCATTCCATGTAAACACAGACTACGCCTTTATTGAGCCACCACAAGCTTGCACAGCGCCTTGTTGACAACTTGGTCCCATGGCTTCATGGAATCAGCGCCACGCTCTTATCCTTCCATCAGCTCTTACCAATTGAAATCGTGACTCATCTGACCAAGCCATATTTTTACAGTCGTCTACCGTTCAGCTGATGTAGTCACGAACCCAGGAGCGCCGCTTTTGGCGATGTCGTGCACTGTAAAAAAATGTTTGCATGGTTACTAAGAATTATCTAGGAAACTGGGAGGCCTAGAACATTTTATGTAACCGCAACAAAAGAAAATCAGGCAAAATTACAAAAGATGCTTTAGTAACTGTTACTAAATATTATTTAGTAAACGTAATAACGATTTTTAGGAAATTTCCCAAAGAATGTTTTGTAAATTCACTAAATATTTTTTAGTAAACTTACTAGCGATTTTTGAGGGAGTTTACTAAAGAATGTTTGGTAAATTTACCAAGGATTATTTAGTAAACGTACTGACGATTTTTAGAGAGTTTTCCAAAGAATTTCTTGTAAGTTTACTAAATATTGTTTAGTAAACTTACTAACGATTTTTTAGGGAGTTTCCTAAACAATATTTTGTAGTTTTTCTAATGATTTTAAGTACACTTACAAAGGATTCTATTGTACATTTATTAAGAATTTCTTTGTAAACTTGCGAGGGACTTTATAGTACATTTACTGCGAATTTCTTAATATTGCACGCAAAACGTATTTACTTTAGCATTTTTTGTAATTTTATTAAGGTGCCGTCAGCAAAATTACCAGTGATTTTTTTAATATTGTATCTAAAACAATTTTTGTATTCTTTTCAGAAAGTTCTTTGTAACCATACAAGAGCTATTGCAGTAAAGTTGCTAATGATTTCTTAATATTGTAAATAAAATATTTTATTTACACTCAACAAAAGGTTTTTTAGCAGCACAAAATTTCTCCAGTAGTTTACTAATGGTAATTAAAATAATAAAACTTTGTAAAAAATCACCATAAAATAAAACAATACACAGGACACATTTCGGGCTAAAAACATAACAGCTCGCCATCAGCTACAACAAACACGTGTCCGCAAGCGAACAAGGTCAAAAATGAAGTTCATTTTTGACCTTGTAAAAAGTTCACCATCTGTTCACCATCTGTAAAAAGTTCTGAGTGTGTCAATCAAATTGCAAGTTTGATGGTAGCGTACGATACACCTTTCTTTCGAATCTTAAAATTAATCTTTACTGATTATAAGACGACTTATAAGACGAAGAAAAAACTGATTACATATTATTGTTAAATTTTGGATTCGTGACAATTATATCTCCAGTCATAAAACGGAGTCTGGATTAATATCTTCGAAGTACTTAAAGTCTATAAACATAGAAGTGCACACACGCTGAAGTTCATAGTCTAATAATATAAAATAACAGTTTTTAAACGTTGACACTCTCTAACTCTTTCCAATTGTTCTAGGACAGATATTTGTCATCATTAATTATAGTTCAAAGTACGCTCGTGTTGGCCCCGGTGATTCTCCACTCTCCGCAGCTATTTTCTCTATCACGTCAACATATTTTTTTCCCCAAAATCTTTCTCTCGCTCCAAGAGAGCTTGTTGCCACTCTCTCTCGAGACCTTTTCTGCACCCCTTAATTCTCTTCTCAACCCCTCTCCAACGGGAGGCGTTTATCTCGTCCACTCAAATTGTAGCCAAAAGGTGAGGTCACACATCATCAGACCCGTTCCTCGATCTCTACCTAGGAAACACGAAATCGTAGTGCACCTCTCACCAAGGTGATATTTTTTCCTACAGCGGTCATTTGTAACCGAGGTCTTTTTCCTATCAGGGTGCGATACTTGGAATTATTTTGTTCAGGATTCTTCTCAACACAAGAAAAAGCAGATGATCAACAAGGTCGAACAAGGTCTTGTTGAAAAAAAAATCAAAAACGAACAAGTTCAAAAATGAAGTTCATTTTTGACCTTGTTCGCATGCCGACACGTGTTTGTTGTAGCTGATGACGAGCTGTTATGTTTTTAGCTCGAAACGCGTCCTGTGTATTGTTTTATTTTATGGTGATTTTTTATTAAGTTTTATTATTTTAATTACTTCAAATCGCCAGTTTTCTGTGCTGTTTCGCTAGTTTACTAATGGTTTTTCACCAGTATTCCGAAAAGATTTTACGTAATTGTTTTTGTATATTAATAATTATATTATTAAGAGCTGTTGTTATGTTATTCTTTCAATATGAAGTTGAATTTTTACAGCTTTAAATAGATAGCATGGAGTTTTCATCATGTAGCAAATACTTCGATGCAAAATAAGCAATATGGCCTGACATGTGTTTCAGTATTACCACAGCAATTGCCATATATTTGTATGTTATGCATGAGAAAACTGACTGAAACTTCATAGCAGATATTTAAATAGGTTCGAAATCATTTTGACATTAAATGAACATTATAACAACAGCACTAAATGAGCAGATAAGCAGAAGCAGTTCTTGCGGTTTTTAAACTAAAAAAACCAATAGAAACAATAATGTGAATAAAGTCTCGTTACTGAGTTTATAAAATATGCCTAAAATTTAAAAAAAATGTTATTGATGTAATTGAGACAAATCCAATTAACAATATTGAAGGACATTATTCCATTTATATAGGTAAAAACTGCGCCTGATCTAATTCAATACATGATTTTAAAACTTTTGTATTATGAGAAACACCACTTATTTATTTTATGTACGCATGGTTTTAAGATAGAATTGGAATTACAGTAGTCTTGTGATTTTTTTCTTTTATTTTTTAATGGAATTTTCTTCAATTCTAAGATGATAGGAATTTCATTAACATGTGTCTTCTGCTAGGGCCAGGAGGGGTAATTATGAACACTTTTTACATTTTACATTTTTTTTTGCTTATTTCTATTTGGAAAAATGGCGTTTTTAGTACATGGGAAGTAATTTTGATCCTTTAAGAACACATTTTAAAAGTTTTAATTCTCATAGCTGTGTTTTTTAAGTTAAAAGGATGGTTATAATTACCTCCACCAAAAACTCAAAATCAAATAAGTTTGGGTTAATTAAGACCACAAGTGGGTGAATTATGACCACTATATTTTCTCTTTATACTTGCCAATACACATTTTTTTTTTTTTTTTTGGGGGGGGGGGGGGTAATTGAGACCACATTGAACTCCAAAGTGACAAATCCGTTTATCAAAAATTTTGACAGATAGATTAATTACATTTCAAATTGCTATTAGAATCTCAAAAAGGCTTCAGACTAGTGATAAAAAATATAAAAGATAAAATATACATTATGAGGTTAATATCTAAGCTTGAAACAAAATTTTACCATACACAGTTTTCTCCAATATGACGGCGGTCACAATTACTCCTTGGTCATAATTGCCCCCACCTTACCCTACATATATTTGAAACACTGTACAATAACTGATTCAATGGCTGAAAAACACATGTGACATCTATAAAAATTTCTTTCCTTGAATGTGACATTCAAGGAAATATATATATATATTTTTTACCTCTATTACTCTTATTTCTGGTGGATGTGACGTACATTTATCACTGATCAATAGGATCCTTCTTCCTTTATTGTAATTTTTTTATTGTCTCTTTCCTCGACTTTCTCCTGACGAATTTCTTACACCATTCACGCTTAATACATTGCACATTTTTTAAATACTTTATTTGCTTGCGAGTTATGATTCAAAGTGAAATATTAAAAAGGAAAAATTAAATTATTGATGGGACCACAATTTTGAAACTGTAAACTGGCTTAAAGATCCGAAAGAATGTATCTAATATGTGTGAAATTTGTAGGATTCTACTGTGGTTACTTAAGGTCTGATATTAGAATATCTAACTCAAATAGCTACATATACGAGAGATGATATACACACTTTAACCTTATGCCTAAGAAGATTTTCTAAAAGCAGAAAGGCAATGGAAACTAGAATGGAAACCAACAGAAAGCTATGTTGCTTTGGAAAGCATTATAAGCTGTCATTTTTATTATAAATGCAATATGCATATCTGTACAATTAATAAATACAATATGATTAAATTACAATTCAATGAAATATGAATTTTTTTATTTCTAAATAACAATTTATTGCATGTTTTACAAGAAAAAAAACATATTTCTAAATATATACATTTTTTAATATGAGTCGCACTTGACAAAATATTACATAATTGGTATTCAACCATATATTGGTATTCAACCACATCATTCATATATAGGTATACAAATGCCTATGAATTTCATACTTTCTTGAAATTATTTTTGGAGCCATGCTCTGTCAAAATATCAATATTAAAACCCATATATTTGTTAAGATAACAGTAGAAAATCATTTTTAAAGGGATATTACAATAAAATAATTGGAAAACTACAGGGATGCAGCTTCTTGTTCCTGGATAGTGCTTCTTGTTCCTCATCGGACTTAAGCAAATTTTCGCTGTCAAGGAAGCTCACACTGTTTTTAAATTGAACACCTGTTTCCTCACGCATCTACAGAGAAAAGTTTAATGTTAAAATAAAAAGTAAAATAATAATAATAAAATTCATAATCAATATACTATTATTTTTTTATAAGCAGGGTGAATTTTGCCAATTTTAAAAAGAGC
Organism: Maratus speciosus; assembly: GCA_963932465.1. Classification (NCBI taxonomy): domain Eukaryota; kingdom Metazoa; phylum Arthropoda; class Arachnida; order Araneae; family Salticidae; genus Maratus; species Maratus speciosus. The sequence continues at coordinate 244,069,563 of OZ010787.1, forward strand.
AGGGTGTTGCAACACTAAAAATTAGCCTAGAGGGAACAGTAAATAATTACAGAACTAATAAAAACTCCAAATAAATATATTTTCATTAGTTGGCAGCACAAATAACAAAACAAACAAATCATTTGCAGCTCGTTTTGCATTTGTATTTAGAAAAATTAATGTTAATTGCCTAAATGTAAATTTATACACATGATTTTTTTTATACCAGAAAAACATTCATTCAACCTCTACCGAAAAGGCTCTTTCTGTTCATAACATTTTTTACCAATTAGTTATTTTTCTCTTATACATTCTTTCTTTTATAATAGTTGTTGAACAACTGTCACTTTTCGTTCTTCTTTAGTCCCAATTGGCTATAAATTTATAATTGCAAAAGTAGACTGCGAAAATAACATACTGACTACTTATTTTCTTACTTGCAAAAATTTAATATACTTGCTCTGCTTATTTTATATAAAAGAATGAAAAACTTTATTAGTTAAGTAAATTATGTTATAACAAAATTATGTCAGATTTAAATACCATTTTTAACTGAAATGCTTTTATGCTAGATGAAAACTTGCTTTTTACAAAATTGTCGTACTTAATTTTTTGCAAGCCTAAGGAATAGTTCAAGCTTAAAAATTATTATTTATAGATTATTTTTTGTTTATTCATAAAGCAAAATACCTACAGAAACTTTCCGAATTATGTTAATCTTAAATTTTAATACTTTATCTAATTTTAAACAAATCAGTTGTTAAAATCATGATTTAATCACCGATTTAAATCTTTTGATTAAAATCCTTGACACCCTAGTGAAAAATAGCATAACAATTATATTTAAATTCATGCAGAATGATATTTTTCTTTAAAGTAATGGTACAAAATATAGCCTGAGTATAATTAAATATAAAGAAAAAATTCTCACAAAGAACAGAATTGTCTTCTAACGTGGTGGGCGGGTATTTTGCAAGATAATTGATATGCATGTCATGAAAATAATTAACAATTATACCTACATCTTCTAAGAAGTAGGACCACTTTTTTTTTTAAATTTGGGGGATTGGTTGAAGAATTCCGTCTGCAGTTTTTAGTTTTTTTTTTTAAATATTTACTAGTCCATTATTTTCTAAATTTCTCTACTTAAAATAAGAATATATTTGAACATAACTACAGTGATCCCGGCCCAGCCCGAGTCTGATAAAAAAAAAATGAGCCCGGGCTCAGACACTTTGTAACTGCCCGGTGACGATGTCGAGTATATTCGGATTGTCATGCAATTGATATATGTTATCTATGTTTACTATGACATTTTTGGTATTGAAAATGATATACGTAGCGTTAAATGTTCATGTACAGGAATGTTCAAAATAATTCACAGTCTATTCATTTTCAGGGAAAATTCATTTGCAGTGTGTTTTAATGATGTTACACTATTTCAAACATATTGAAATTGGTACACATCATTGAGGTGTACTAGAAGATGCGTACTATATGATGAGGATAGCATTCATCGTTGATTTACGGGGTCACACAAAAGAATTCAGTTATAGTATTGTATGCATGAACAATAATTGCGGGAAGTTCGTTATCTGCTTGTAGTACGAGATTTTTAAAACTAATTTAGTTACTTCGTGTGTATAAAATCAGTAAATTGTATACAGGGCTGCACAAAAGATGTGTACATTTCCGTTTGTTAACGAAATATGTAGAAGGGGAATTTTCAACTGTGCTAATGCTATTCTTAAGTGAAGTAAAGTTTAGAATACTTTTTAGTATATATACAAATCTATGATCATATACAGCATTACACAAAGATATTTGGATATTTTTCCGATGATTGACAATAATTGCTGAAATTGAGTTTTCAAATGTGTTACGCATTTTGTAAATTGCTTACTTATCCGTCATATTTAACCTTATTAAACGGTGAAATTTTTTTACATAATTCTGAATGTGTTCGAATGTGTTTTATAATCTATGGTTGAAGCATGATTTTACGTTCTTGTTTAAAATATTTCTATTCTGTATATTATATGCATATTTAAAGGATGCTGTAAGAGCAAAGAGTATGAAACATTTATTTGCTGTTTTCTACACCTGTTTGTACTGAAATTTTTGCTACCATGTCATTTATCTTTTGAAATTAGCAATTTTTCTATTCCCATACATTTGACGGTAGTTATCTCGATATATCATCAATATCAACACGTTGATATATTTCGATACTAATTTTTCTGATATCATCCAAAAGAGTTGTTTTTAAGAAAACGTTTTTACCCCTTATCGAAACTTATTCCAGGATGCTATTTTAGAAATATCGGCAAACAAAATATATGCTCTAAACGTTGAAATCTTCTGACTGATGATTTTTTTAAAATATGATTTTAAGTCATTCAAATACACTGGCGAAAGCAGGTCACTTAGCACCTCACGGAGACTATGTTTTTTTTCAACTCTAAAAGCAACTAAACATCCGTATTTTAACGCAATCTTTTTAGAGCTCCTCAATAGACCAGATTTACATTACCTACGAAAATTGCGAAACATTCGGACAAATAGAAATATTTTTTACAAAATAAAATGTGCAAAATTTTCGATAAAATTAGTAAAAACCTGAGTTTTTCATCACAGTAAAAGTCTTCTTACCAGCCCTTTCCCACTAAATATCAATATTTTTCCCCCAGGCTACTAAAACGATATGTTTTTATCTCCTAAAAATTTCAATGAGTTTCGATGATAATGACAAATTTTGTAAGCTTTTAAAATAACGGAAGACCCTTGTGCCCCTCCCCTTTCGACATATTTCAAAATTTCACATAGACACCAAAAATCAAATTACACTGCAAATTATACAGAATAGTAAATACCAAATAGCATATACTTTCTGTTCTCTTTGAAATATTGCAAAACATCTCAAAAAATGCAAATATCTTTAATAAATATTCATTGTTCGAAATCACTTTTCCTTTTTTCAGCGCATTTTACTGTGCTATCTATTCACATTACGTACATTTTAATTAGAAATATACACTTAATTTTATGCAATAGCTCTGAAATTCTAATATTTTATACTAACTTTATAGCCAATGATCGAGTATTGTTTTGATTCAGGTATAAGCGGATAAGGGTGAAAAAATTATTTAGAAAAGCAAAAAAATTAAATCAAGATTTTGATATGAAAAAAAAATCTATATATCTATATTATAAAAGACAAACTTATCTGTTCGTAACGCTGACGTCATTTAGAGAATGGGAACACTTTGAAATGAAATTTCAGTTTTGCAATTTTCGCTACTGCAAAATTTTAAACTCCTAAACATCGCATATTTTAAATTTTTAGAACATCGTATAGGGAAAAAAAATCTACTTTCAAATGAATTTTGTTTATAAAATATCTTGATTGATTGATTATGTTTTTAAAAAAATATTTTCAAGCATGATTTTTTTGTAATTTATCTTATCACGTGCCGGCTTCAATACATAATGATACACATTTTGCTCATAAAGCAATAAAAATTGTTCAGAATTTATTTCTGACTAGTTTTGCATAACGAAATTAATACTTCCTTTATAAATAATTGAAAGAATAATATTTAAAAAACACAAATTTAACATATGTATAATCGAACATTTTAAATTTTTAGACAGCAAAATAGGAAAAAAAAAAAAAAAAACCCTTTCAAATGGAATTTGATTGCAAAGTGCATCTCAGTTTATTGATTTGTATGGATTTAAAAACAATTTTCAAGAGTGAAATATTTTTAAATTTATCTCTATCGCATGGAGCTCGATTGCTGAAGCCATTTGCCCTTAAAACAACATAAAGAGTTCATCATTTTATTACTGCTAATAATTCATAAAAAAAATAAACTTCCTCTAAGAATAAACTTATAAAATAATAAAATAAAACACAAATTTAAGAGACATGTCATAGAACTATGCGCATAAAACTTTGAAATTATCAGAATGTAAAAGGATGCCCCAAGTAGCTACATCTTGGGTTAATAATTCTTAGCATGCGGCTAATACGTAACTATTGCTTTTTATTAATTTCAAAACTTTTATTTCATTGTATACATGTTTTTCATGTGAAAAATGCTTTTTTTTATTGTTAATGGGCAATCTAAAATATATATTGCATGTAAAAAAAATATTAGTTTTCAATTATTAAAAAATGTTCACACCTATATTCTGCAACCCGCAAAGCCCAGGTAAGATCTATGAAACTACAAGTTATTCATTAAAGGGAGATAAAATTTTGCATTAATTAGATTTTTAAAAAATCCTTAAAGAGTTCAATATGCAAAATTATCAGCATCAGCAAATTTTCAGAAAATATACAAGTTTTTTCTTAACTTTGGCATAATTTAATATGCTTTTAGTTAAACATATGAAAATTTTAAAAAGCAGTGATGCAAACCCTTTTCCTAAGGCGGGGGAAATTTACAATAATAAAAGAAATGCCTTATCTTTTGAAAATGTAGAACGATTGGTATTCCTGCACCATAATTTGCGATCTAACAAATTTAGATATTCATTTTTGTATGTGTGTGTGTGTTTCCTGTTATTACAAAATTTTTCACGTTTATTCAGTCTATTAAAATGATTTATTTTTATTTATATAAATGTAAAATATTAATTTTGATCTGCATAATTGTGCATCTTTTTTTTATTACTTTTGTATATTTCGTACATATTTTAATGTATGCAAAAAAAAAATAGTTAAGAAATATTGGGTATATTAGGATATTTATATCCCAAATAACTTTTTTCAGTACAGATGAGGATAAATTTCTTTGTAATTAATAATGCTTAAAAAATGAAAATGGGAAGTGAATTTTTAGAAGGGGAGGCAATGTGGGATTTTTTTTTTTTTACTCGGAAATTAGAAGAAATGCAGAAAAGTTTCACCTCCTGATTAAGAAATAATATGACAGTAAAATTAAGCCCTTTTAAGAACTTTTTGTAGATTTTGCATGAAAATAAATACTTTTAAGCACCAAAAATTCCTTTTGAAAAATGTAAGAAATTTTAAAGTCCGTACGAGCACTGTTATATTGAAAATATCAAATAAATTTAACAATTAAGATATCAATAATTAATAAAGTATTTGAGAATTCATTGTTTAAATTATTGTCATTATTGATCAATGTTTTAATTACCTTAGATAGGAAAGATTTAAAATATTAAGTGTCAGAAAACTAGAGGGGTTAGTTAAAAAATGTGATAAAATTGCTTGTAGTGTAGTGCAGGAAATCTTATATTATTCATTACTTTTAACATTTAAAGGGCCTGAAACTAATTAATATATTACTTATTAGTATTGAAACTATGAAACAGATTAAACTGCTGGTTGAATGTTTTAAATACTAAAAATTATTTCAAAATAAAATTGCATGACTGACGTTTGATGTCATTGATCTGCAGATTTACTATTTCATTACTAGATTACTAAGATATAAATTCAACATTACAGTATTTTTTTATGTACAGAGAAGAACGATCAAACATTTAAGACAGAAATTAATATCGGGTAGATGTGCCAGTAATGGACACACTTAAGGAATTACTTTTAAAATTATTTTTATTAATAATTATAATTATTACATTCCATTTTTTTCAATATTATATTAATTTATGAAACAATATTTAACAATTCTTATAGTCGCATTTCCCAATATGAATGAAAATTTAATTTTGAATAACAGAAATATATCAAAATACCCAAAATAGAGTAAATGACACTCTCTGATCCAGTAATATATACCTCACAAAAAGTAATAGATATAATTGTTTTTATATCTATTTAGAACCAGAATTTAATGAAAGCATACAAATGAAACAAAAGATATATTTTCAAATAAATTTAATAATTAGGTTATCAATAATTAATCAAATATTTGCGAGAATTATTCACCGTTTAAATTAATTACTGTGATTATCACATGATTAATATTTTAAGATAGATATTATTTTTAATTGATGATTTAAAATACTAAATGACAGGTAATTACAGATATCAAATTATTGAAACAGTGGAGGGTTTAGAGGATAAATTTAAAAAAAAAATCTTAATTTTTTTTTTTTTTTTTTTGGGGGGGGGGGGAGATATTAGTGCATAGATTTCTACACTACTTTCCATTATTTTGTATATTTAACAGTTAAACGCTCCGAAACTACTTGATATATTACTTGAAGCAATTAGTATTACAAGTATGAAAGAAATTATACTGCAGGATAAATGTTTAAAATAATTTCAAAATAAAACTGCAGAACTGATGTTTGAAGCCACTGATCTGCCAGATTTAATAGTATCATTACTACTGTAAATTTAATTAATGTTACAATAATTTTTTTTTTTGTCAGAAATGAATAAGCAAGCGTTTAAGATAGAAAATAATGGAATTTTACGAACTTTGTTAGCTTAAATGTTTTTTTTTATTTAAATGGGGAGGAATGGAGCACTATGAGCCCCTCTTTTTTCCTGTTCCCTTAAACATTCTTTGCTTCCTAATTTGTACTATTTATTGAAAGAATTTTCTAAATGGCCATTAATATTTAAAATTTTAATTGCAACCAAAACAAAAGCATTTAAATTTTGCAAGAAAAAAGAATATATAAATTTATTAAGTTAAGCCAGCTCTTTGCATGTTCACAAACATTTTCAATGAAAAACAGTGGAACTTCGAAGGATTATTTTTTGCTTCTTGATTGGTTTAATTTAGAGTATCAATAAATAACCCATATTATACAACATGCGGGGGGGGGGGATTATGAAAGCAAAATTTAGTGTTTAATTTTTTTTATAAACATAAAACTTTGAAGGGTGTCCATTACTGGCACATCTGCCCTATACCTAGATTTTTAGGCTGCAAAAAATATTTTGGACATTCTTTTGAAAAATCGGGTCAACCCAAACCCAACCCGAAAGAGTCAGAATCCAATCCGAAACCGACCCGATCCGCAGCAAAAAATAGAAGTAAACCCGACCAGATGTAGGAATTTTGTACAGCAAATACCAAATACTCGCTACGACTGTAATATTAAGTAAGACAATTTTACTTACCATTTCAAACTAACAGGTTTAAATGCAAAATAATAACACTTTAAAAGTGGATTAAATAATTAAACACCAATCAAAACAAAATTTTTATTTCATTCAAAACTGAAGTTTTGCTATATCATGTTACATTATAACACAAAGTAAAACAGTCCTTACTGTGTTGTTGATTTTTACATATTACGAATCAAGTAGAACGGAATTATAACAATATTTAACTAATAAATAATAAATATTTACTTAATTCTTAACTAGAAATCATTATCAAGAATGGATTCAAGATGAATGCCTTTTACACCTCTGTGGCTGCGTGAATAGCCATTACGTCATCACTGATGCCCTTTCTGATAGTCTGACAAATGAAACTAAGATATTTCATGTATTTGCACAATGCAAGTTATAAATATTATACCTGGTTACAGATAAAAATTTAGTAAACATGCAGATTTCTGTAGTTTTACTAAAACTAGTTTTGTAGATTTACATATTTTTTTTTTACGGTGTGCTGTTCGCAATGGCATCCGAGTCAGTCTTCTGTTGCCATAGCTCATTAAAGCCAAATTTCACCGGATTGTCCTGACGGACTCGCCCTTCGGACGTCCCACATTCATTTCTGCGGTTATTTCACGCAGTGTTGCTTGTCTGTTCACACTGAGAATTCTACGCAGACGTTGCTGGTTGCGGTCATTAAGTGCCGGCGTTCGACCATTGTGTTGTCCATGATGGCAGGTTATGCCTTGAATTTAGCTATTTTCAGCACATTCTTGACACTGTGGATCTCAGAATGTTGAATTCCGTAACGATTTCCAAAATGGATTCTCCCATGCGTCTAGCTGCAACTAGCATATCGCGTTTGAAATCCGTTAATTCTCGTCGTGTGGCCATAATCACATAGTCAACCTTCTCAGACGAAGCATTCGAAAACAAATAAAAGTCCTGTCCAGGCATTGACCATTTATACAATGTGTAAGCGACACTACCGTCATCTATATATTTGCATATTGCTATCCCATGACTTTTGTCACCTCAGTGTATATTGTTTAGCAGAATTCTTTAGGATTACAGCTTGAAAGTATAACGTAAAGCAAGGAGAATCTGCGCACATTTAAAAAAAAATAATAATAGAAAATCTAAATATTAATTTTTTGCTAAACTATGCATGAATATTTTTGAATTCATTTGTTTTTCATGCATTTCCATTGTTATTTTCTTGTTATGCTGTAATTTACTAGAACAGCAGTAATAAAACCAAGGAAACTATTTTACGTAATCTCTCCTTACAGGGTAGGAGAGATCGCGCACATGGGTAAAGAGATTGCGCACATGGATAGAAGAGATTTTTATTATTAATAAATACAATTAAATTGTTAACAATAATAACTACACTTAATGACAATATTGTAAGGTTTTTGTGAGTAAATATTATTGTATTAGGAGTGAATATTTCAACCTAATGTTTAAATAATAAAAAAAAAGAGAAAAATTTTAACAACCGTTAAGAAATTTTAATTTAAGATGAAGACTGAAATATCAGTAAAAGCAAGCCCTTCTAAGATTACAAAATAACATTAATCTACTTGATACCATGTTTACCTTGAAAATTACATCTTTTACATTTTCGCAGTTTCAATTATTTTGTTTGCTAACCGAAGTTGTCGTCGTCCACAATCGATGCACTTATCGTTGTAAATAATGCAGCTTTCGTACAATCACCTGCCAGAAGCAATACATTGAATCTAGTCAGTGGTCGAAGTTGTCTCCTCGTACAGTTCCAGACATTCAGTGCACTCATCCCCATTGACCTTCGTTTTTTCTCTTTAGTTTTTTTATCCCATTTTTCTGGAAGCACCTTATCTTCAGCTGTTCTTTTTGCAGTGGCATCCTTCGTCTTTTTTCATGTATATTTTGTGGATCAGTAACATTAGTTGCACTCTGTTTCCTTTTGATTTTGATGGCACTAAGCTATTTGGAATGAGTGAAAGCTTTTCAAAAACATTGCAGGTGTTATTAGAAAATTTATTTTAGTGAACAAAATTAATTTATTAGCAAATTAATTGTTCATGAATTAATATATATATATATATATATATATATATATATATATATATTTAATTAATTTGTTACCAAATATATTATTTATTAACAAAAATAATTGCATAAAATTAATTTAATAACAACTGTATTATTAATTTATTAATAAAATTTTTATTTGCGAAAGAATTTTTTTGCAAATTAATTTGTTGCCAAATTTAGTTTCGATAATTACGTGTTTTTCCGAAATTATTTCAAAATTGATTCATTCACATGTTTTACACGTAATTTGCAATTCATGTAAATTTATCAATAAGCTGCGTAATATTTCCTAGCACTGAAAGGTAAGTGGAAATACGCCATCTCTCCTAAGTACCAGATGCGCAAACTCTCCCATTTTTGTAGGAGAGATTACGCAGCCTTTTATTTAAACATGGCCAATTCTAAAATGAATTGTTGGTGTTCGCGTCCTTAGTCTAGGTTAGTAGTTTATAAGAAATCGTTTAAGTTCAAATATTTTGTACTGCTGACATTCTATAAAAATTCTGACGAATAGATATGAAAATTCAAGTATTTACTTTTGAAAAACAAAACAAAATAGTGATGCTTCATCCAAGACTCTTGGAAAAATGAATGTGCACATTCATGTAGACACTATACTAATGTTGCTGTAGAACTACTTGGAATCGCTGCGCGCTCACGCTACTCCTTCCCGTCGAATCTCTTTGTGTTCGATCTCTCTTAGCTTTACGTTATATAAAATTTCAAGTTTTTATTGTTTTTTTTGTTATATGATGAATTCTAATAGATTTCTCTTTAATGAAACAATACGCTATATAAATAAGAAAAACTTTTACTAAGGAAGAAAAATGGAAAAAGCTCACGTTACATCAATTTTTCCAAAGAGAAAGAAATTATCTTACATTCCAAAAAACAAAGAGGATTTTTGTTTACCTTTTTGATTCGTGGATCGTAAAATCTGTATTAATAAGACAGAGAGTTTGTGAGTCTATCTGTTTGGATATGCTCTCACACTGTAATGTATAAAGACAGCGCTAAAACATTGGACAAAGGACAAGGGTATCCTTTTTTAAAATTCGATTGCTATTAAACTAGATTTTGAGGGATTTTTTTTACCAGATTTATGCACTATATATTATTTTAGAAAATAACATGCTTCTTACCCGATTTCGCACGATTTTAGTTATAACATCGCAAAACAGAACAAAACATGCGCTTCTAGATAACGTTTAGCAAAAACTGTCAAGAAATTTACTGATTTTCAATGATTAATTAAATAAATCTTTCAATTTAAAAAATTTGTAAGCATGAAATTTCTTTCTTTAAATTCCAAAGTATGTTAAATTTCTAATGATTATTTTGTTCTTCTATTTATGCGACAACATGCGCACTTTTTTTATCATTTTAAGGTAAATATAACTGGTTACTAAAAATAATATTAAAAAAATATACAACCCCCACCAAAATTAAAGATAAATACTGTGTGGCACAAAGAGAAATAAACAGACAAGTGCGAGTATTACTCGCGCTCAGAGGGATAAGTACAATAAATATTTTAATTATTGAATGTATTATTAAAAAACTCGTTCCTAAAAGAATAATAAGAATTTGTAAAAAAAAACTTTGCTATGTAGGGTTGGGTATAGCTGTATACACTAAAAATATATGAATGGATATACACGGCTCAAAACAATTAGGGGAGCACATGGTTTTAACAAAATTACACCAATATTTACACCAAAAAGTAACGTAAATTAAAACATCCATAATTTAAAGCGTAGTAGAAAACAGATAAAGAAAATATCACATGCAAATTAAAGTTTATGACGTCAAAAACTAGAAAAAGATGATAATTGCAGAAATCGTGATTTTTCAGAAACGTCTGTTTCTCGGTCTCAGTTGTAAAATTCAATTGCTCAGCTTGTGTTTTGAGAAAAGGTGACTTCATAATATCACAACAATGTGATTTACCGGAATCCATGGCTTGGCGTGTTGTCGGGACTGTCGAATCTAGGGAAACACGACGAAGTGTAGCGGTCGCTGTTGGGGTCTCAATAAGTGTCAATGCGAGGCTGTGGAATTGATTCAAAGACACATGGAATGGTAGACACTGATAAGGGCAAGGTCGGCCATGTGCTACTACAGAAACTGATGACCGATATATCCTGTTAATAGCTCGTCGAGACGGAACGGGCAATGCTACTCTGATGCAAACACAGTTGTTCTTGGCCACAGGACAAAGAGTGTACAGCCAAACAGTCTGAAATAGGCTTCATTTGGGTAGTCTCTATGCACGTAAGCAAAAGGTCTGCATACCGTTGATCACAAGCAACTGTGCGGCCCAAAGAATGTGGGCAACTGAACATCGAGTTTGGAGGCAACGTTGTTGGAGTGAAATTCTGTTTACAGACGAGTCCCGATTCAGTCTGGATGTAACATGTTTTTTGGCATGGAGAGAAAGATACAATCAAAATAATCCCACATTGGTTCGTGAAAGATCACATTACAGACGAGGTGGGTTGATGCTATGGGCTGAAATCAGTATAGTTGGACGCACGGGCCTGCATATCTTTCGGAATGGCACTTTGGCGGCCGAAAGTTATACAGACGAGATACTGGGACCTCATGTTGTATTTTATGTTGCAGCAATTAGTGTTTTCTGTTTTTTTCATGCATGATAATGACAGATTTCATGCAGTTCGTCTTGTGGAAAAAATGCTTGAAGCTAAAACAATACAGCGTATGGAATGACCAGCATGCTCTCCTGACCTAAATCCAATCGAGCATGTTTGGGACATACTCAGGTGACGCATTGCTGTGAGACCAAGGCCTCCTTTTACTGTCCGGGACTTGGAGATTGCAATTCTTGAGCAGTGGAACAGTATCCCCCAAAGTCTTATCGATAACCTCATCGCATCCATGGAAAACAGGTGTGCAGCAGTCTTGGCTGTTCGACGATACCATACGCCATATTAAAAATCTCGCATCATTTCTAAACAATACTTTTTTTTTATCATTTACATGAAATCCAATTGTTGCCCTAAACCCTCCTTTCATGTTCATTTCATCTTTTCAAAAAAAAAAAAAAAAAAAATCTTCCTTACAATTGTTTTGCGTATTTTTTTCTGTATTGCACACTGATACACGTGTACTATCCATTTTATGGCCATACATGGCTGTCTTGCACTGTTCTCTTCACTTTTTTGCTTGCTTCCCTAATTTTTTGATCAGTGTACATTAAAAGTTCGAAGAGACGTGAAGTCTAAATTATATCAAATATTACTATTCTGTAAAACTTTTTTTTTAATCTTATCCTAGTCTGTTAATGATGAACTTAATTCGGTACGGAAAATAAAAGTAGTGTATATTTAAACATAATTTGGCATTTCATAAAACTAAATTCAGCGTAATATTTTCTTTACAGTATAGCTAAAACAAAACCCTTGTTCAAAGTTTAAATTTTGCATTGTGCTTAGCACACTTCAAAAGGAGGTCGCAAAGTTGCAACGTCGTCTTGGTTGGTGCCGCGTCCGTGTTTTACCGCGTTTTACCGCGGTCCGTGCCGCGCATAAAACTAAATCCATCGTAATCTTTCTTTACTGTGTAGCTAAAACAAAACCCTTGTTCAAAGTTTAAATTTTGCATTGTGCTTAGTACACTGCAAAAGGAGGTCGCAAAGTTGCAACGTCGTCTTGGTACGTGGCGCGTTTTTCCAGATAGGTTTTTAATTAGATTTTAAAGACACTGGAGCCGTATTGAGAGATCCACTCAATGCAAACTAGTCGCGAATCCCATAGTATTTATTTGATTAATTCTTATTCAAATAGTCTGTTTTTAACAATTTGACGTTTATTGCTTTTATACTGCTACTGCGCATTGCATTACACACAAATTTCACTAATAGTTGTTATTTAGGATTTAAAAGCCGGTGGTACATAGAGTACGCCGTCCTTGTGATTATGTATATCGAAACCGCCTATGTATTTAAAGGTTAATATCTCTAATTACCGAAGATTTTTTTCAAAATCATTATCAACAATGCTTTTATATTTTTGCTATGATATGTGCCTCCAGCACTCCTCAACACCTTTGCTTAATGCCCGCAAATCGAAATTTGTGTGTAACGGAAAAATGTGCTTTTCTGAAAAACTACGCAACCTAGGGTAATCGCTATAGTTTTCTTGCAAGGTTTAAAATATCATCTACTACCTCTAATTTTTTCATAATTTTAGTTTCAGTAGATTCGGAAATAAACGGATGGGGACATATTTTGGACTGCATTTTCGACGATATCTCTGAAAACATAATAGCTAAAATTAAAAGAAAAATATTTTTGAGTTCAGCGTTACGAAATCTTTCACACGATACACCACACAACATACAAAGGTTTTTTTCAAGTAACATAATTAGCCCCTCTACATTTTTTCTAAATATATTTGTGAATATTTAATAATCTATAAATATGTGGGTCAATAGTCTGTATTACTTCAATCACTTTGAACTTTCCACGTCCTATAGGTTACGGGTAAAATGGCTGTGACAAACAGACAAAGGGGTGATCTTATATTTGTTCCGTTTTTATTTTTTAAGTACGGAACCCTAAACACTAGTTGAAAATGAATTAGAAGACTATCTTGTGTTTGTGACACCTACTTAGGTAGTTGTATATCTTATGCGATTAAAAATAAATTGTGCAACTAAATTTACAACCATGATAACACATCACCATAAAAAAAATGTAGGATGTCATTCCCAATTTGATTGGTTTCATCGAATAACGATTGGTTTCATCGTACGTAATGGCTTTAAGGCGTGAACCTGTATACACAAATCTTTATCACAATAATTAAGAAAGAAACAATGCTTTATCAAGGTGTATGACCTTTCGGTACACATTTATATGTAGTAAATCATTATAGATGTATCACCTTATGATAAACAAAGAAGGCATTATCGCACTCTCTATAATAGAATGAAATATTGTGAGGTGTTTCTTGATCAGTTATTTTATTGTAAGGAATTAAGGTTACCTCTAAGAATTAGATGTTAACGAAGCGACAAACTTACAAATTTCGAACTTTAAATTAGTGAAACATATGAAAATTTATGTAAACAAAATTGTAAGAAAGGATAATCTCATGATTTCTCTAAAACTTTGCATATTTGAAAAAAAAATAGTATGTCCATTTTCATATAATAATAAAGAGGTTCAGGAAAAGAAAAATGATGACAATTTAGAAAATAAAGATTAAGTCCGGAATAATGTCTTATGTTTAACCGTCCCGCTGAGAACGTTCTCTTTTCTAAAATTCGAATGTTTAAAAATTGAAAAACAGGAAACAATATTTTCTTTTCAGGGTGTATTTGCTTTTTTATATACAGTTTTGACAGTGTTGCCAGATTGGGAATTTTTTGTCCCCAGATTGTTGATTGTCAATTTATTTTTTAAAACAGAAATATTCGGCCTATATAAAAATAGATTAAAAATTCTGAAAAGTAAGGCGAATTATACTATTTTTAAAAAGTGGTGACAGTCAAATAATCTGAATTAAAGTAATAAACAAATAATCCCCAATCTGGCCCAATCTGATTCCCCAATCTGGCAACACTGTGTTTTGGAGCACTATAAACACATTTTACGGAAAATGACTTTTTTCAAACTGGGCAGGATCAGAACAGAAAAGCTATTAAACCTATCTTGCTATTTTTTTTTTAAATAAAATCTGATATAATTTATTAGATCTTAGACTACTTTTAGCAATCTTTTCAAAAAATAAATATTTTTAGAAGCATGCCAATGTGCGAAAAAGGTGTCAGAAATAGACTTTTTCCTTAAATCGCTGTCACTTTTTTCATTTTCAATTTTTTGAGTTGAACCTCCAGAAAATGTGCCCACTTTCGTAATCCTTAACGGAAATTGATTGCAAACGAATCTGCCGATATATCGGATCCCGCCGATTGGAAATGTACGGTGCTTAAACTAGGGCATCCACCTGCGCAATTCGTGCCACATGACCAATTTTTTACTTAAAAATTTTTGAAACGTTCTTCAAATAATACAAATAATATTGAATAACCCCGGAGCTAAAACCTCCATTCCTGTTCCAGAGAAACACTGCTAAATAATACCCTTTTTCGGCCTTCTAAAGGCAAAACCACCCTTAATGTGAGACCCAATTATACATAGATATACAGAAATTGTCCAAAGCAACAGAAAGAGATGATGTACCAAAAATTATAACAACAAAAACATTAATTACAAGGAAACATTATTGGAAATTGTATAGAATTTTCTGATATTTTATATTTTTCTAAAAATACAATTAGATATGTCGTGTTTTTAAAAATAAAAATTTTTGACAAAAGATCTTACAAGGTTTTTGTATCGTGTTTTTTCACATTGATTCTGTAATTTATTTCCCATACACTGTAAACAAAATCCGTAAAAATCCGGTATATTTTCCGTTAAATTTTAAGGAATAATCTTCATTTAAAAATAGTACAATTTCCGTAATTGGATAATTTTTCAGTTCTCGGATCAAAATGAAGAAGGTTTTCCGTAAATTTTACAAAAACATTTCATCATTCTTTCAAAACAATACAATTTCCGAAATTGACGTCTGTGTTGTATAGAGTGGCGCTGTGTTTAGTTGGAATGCGGAATAATGAATTGTTGTAGTGTGAACATATGTTACACTTTATGTTTAAGACTTGGTTAGTCACTATTTCTCTTTTCTTTTCTTTTCTTTTTCCCCTTTTTTTCTTTATTTTAAGTAAATATGAATTAATATCTTTTCATATATCAGTTAAAATTTAATATAATTTATTTTATCTTTAATGCCACGTAGAATGCCGTATAAATTCCAATTTAATTTATTCAGTTGTTTTTTTAATTTGTATCAAATAAAATATTGGAACGTGGAAACGTGGGATTTGGAAACGTGGCTCGAGTCCCCGTGGCATGGTGGATAAGGGCCCTAATCTGGTACACTCCGGTTCCCCAGTTCGATTCCACCCTAGGTAAGTGTTGTTTCATTACTGTTATTTGAATAAATTAGAGGTACGCTACCTTGATAAACATGTCCGTTGCAATTCATAAAGGTGTAAGTTTCTTGAAAAGTTGTATAATTTTTTTTTTTTTTTTTTTTTTTGCCTTTGAAACAAAAAATTTTAAATACGGATATACGAAAAAAAAAAAAAAAAAAAAAAAAAAAAAAAAAAAAAAAACGGAAGATTTTCTGGAATTTACGGAAAAAATTTTTCCGTTAAAAAACGGAAATAGTACTGGCGTCTGGATTGCCAGTACTATTTCCGTTTTTTAACGGAATTTTTTTTTACAGTGTGCCAACACTTGTTATTATAATAAAAATCCAATCGCAAGTTAGCTACACTGTAAAAAACTCCCGATTTTGTATTCCTCCGTTTTTAAGATTGAAGTTATCTGCTATTCAAGACGGAAAACTTCCGTTTTAGATACTCAAGACGAGAAATTTCCGTTTTCAGAAATTAATGAGTGCGAAATTTTGCAAAAATATCTAAATAATAATTATATATACTGATGTATATTTACAGTGAAGAGGTATTTCTGTTAGACATTATCAAACCTGTTTTTTACCGTCTTGGTGTGCTCCGAATTCGAAACTCAATAAACGCCATTAAACCTCTGTCACCTACACCAACTGGTAATGTCTAAAGAAGTATTTGATAAATGTCATACTACAAACGATTACACGGTTATTTCATTTATACGCCATATGTTTTGGTTCTCTTTTTTATTATTTTAAGATAAATTTAACTGATTACTAAAAATTATTATTACAAAACATTTATTTAAATATGCCAAAATTAAAGATAAATACAGTATGACTTAAAGTAAAACAATGAATATGTACTAAACCATTCCAGAGTTGACTGTTTTTATAGAATGTTTCGTATGTAAGGTTGTTAAGGTGTGAACCATTATAAACAAATCTTAATTAGAATATAGTAAAATGGGGACAGACGCCGCGGTGAGACAGATGCCGCAGAGATTACGTAGAAGACCCCAGCGTTCCCTAGATTTAGAAGTTCGTAGTGTTCCTCTGTGCTGTGTGATGTGTTGTATGTTTTTCCACTACTTAATTGCCAGTATTTACATATTTTTGCCAGTTTTTATGGCTCGAACCCGCGTGGTAATTTGCAAAAATTATTCTAATGAAGTTTTATTATATATTTTAAGAAAAATAAACAGAGATTTCATCCCGAAATCGATTGAAACTATAGACTAGATCCTCGTAAAATACAGACATGTGCTTGCCTTTCTCTCGCGTCGCTTACATGACACAAGATGGCGGCTCGTCATCTTACCCGTCCCTATGGGACAGATGCCGCACCGGAGTTGAGCGACAAATGCCGCAAAATATATTTTTGTTTTTCGATTCAATAAATTCATCATTACGATTTAAGTAGAGCTTACATTTAAATGAATGTATATTAGCGCATTCTGCTGCTTATCAAAATATTCTCAACAACAATGTTGGTTCACCATGTGTGAATAAGGAAAACGTAGGCCGTTTACTATTTTCACCATCTAAACTCTTAAACGAAATCTCTCCTACCCCAATGGTCAAAAGACCTATACAGCCATGTAAGAGAAAGTAAAAGGATGCAAATATTACAAGCACAGAGATTATAAACAATAAAAAAGAAGGAAATGAAAAAAAAGAAACTAGAAAGCATAAAAAAACGACAACTTGGCGGAAGTAAAAGGTGTAAAAAAAAGAAGGGAAATATCAACTTGACAACGCGTTATTTGAGGAAAAAACTAAAATATGAGTCATCTTCCGACAATGGGTAAATTGTTCCTCTTATGGATTCTGATGGCAGAACTGGGATGGAATTTGATGACTCTGCATATGTTGAGTGTCTGGAGTGTTCTCAAGGAACAAAGTCTAACGTGGACAGGATTCAGTGCATCAAATTCAATCGATAGCTGCATGAAAAACGCTTACTTTACTTTTGCAACGGGTAGTGTGGCGTGATTGTGGACGAATGGAAATACAAAATCAAAGAATGAGAAGAAAGGCCAAAAATAAATACACTAGGGCCTAAACAGAATAAAACCAATACTTACATTAAGAGCAATCTGCAATATTCGCTTGGATGTAAACCAATGATTTATATATTTTTTTGTAATTATGCTGTCTATTTTTTCCGGTAATTATGCTATCCATTCATGTCAATTCAAGTGATTTTCTTTTCATTTTCACTTTTTGTCTTAAGTTGTGTTTAGAGATTATACTTTTGCATTTTCGTTAAACTTTTCACAATTTAGTGATATATATAATTTTTGTAAGTTTACTGGTATTTATTTTCGTTTTAAGTTGTTTGAGAAAATAAAAATGTGATTTGCTTGAAAAAAAAATAAACAGCCTAGCATTTTTCTCCATGCGGCATCTACCCCACACCCCATGCGGCATCTTATCCAGCACATAAAAAATGATGTTAAAAAAGGACCTGTGGGAAAATAATTTTGCCTACTTTATTAAGAGGGTTTTAACTTGTTTAACATAGAAATTAGATTCTAAGGGGTTCGATCAATGATTTCTGGTACTTAGTTTGTTGTTTTTTGGTTTATTGTAAATTTTACAAGAAGAAAATAAACTGCGGCATCTGTCCCCACTTTACTATAGTTGAGAAAGAGACAAGTCTTCGGTTAAAAGTACGAACTTTCCGTACATATTCGTATGTAGTACAAAATTACGGAAGTATCATGCGAATTCAAAAGCAAAAGCGTTATCCCAAACTGTTTTATAAAACTTAGATTCGATGACGAATTGCTTCATCAATTCATTTTTCGGTAGGAATTTTACCTCTAACAATTAGATGCTAAAAAATCATGGATTTTACAAAATTCAATCTTTAAATTTTGTTATACTGAAAACATTAATGTAAAAATTTAACTGGAAGTTTTCAGTTAATTCACAAATAAAATGGAACTGCCTTGGGAAGAACATTTAGTTTTTAACATTCAGTAGGTAAGTATAAAGAAAACAATCCGGTTTATCCCACGAAAATTTACGATTTCCACTCAAAATAGAAAGTTTCGGTAAAAAGTTGGAAATTTCATATGAAATCATCCGTATATAGTCACCCGTACGTATTTGTTTTTATACTGAAATATAAGTAGAGGATGTTTCCTTGGCCAGTCGTGGTCCATAATATGATTTTTTAAAACTTTTAGACTTAGAATTTCGACGAATAGCCTTGCTAGGAAAAAGTTTGCTTTGTTTATGTTAAAGTTTGCTGTCTAATATGTTTGTGAATTTGTGCACGTGAAAGCAAGTGTTGGGGAAATATATCTTCATACGCGCAAGTGGTGATACATTTCTGTAATACGGTCCAATTGGAATGTACAGTAGCTGGCAAAAGTTTTGAGACGATATGTTTTTCTGTCCTAACTTTTTCTGTAAACAAAATTTCTTAATGATGTAAGTTAATAATTAGTAACACCCCTTTTAGAGTTCAATAATATGCAACATTAGAACAATTGAGACATATGTATGAATTAAAAACGGTTCTAAAATTCTCAAAATTACTCAAGCAAAAGTTTTGAGACGATTCAGTTTTTCTAAACTTTTATTGGAATTAAGCGTCTTAATGAAACAAAATACAGCAATATTTAATATTCAGTTGCATATCCTTTTGCTTTGAGGACTGCAGCACGACGTCTGGCCATGAAATTAACGAGGCTTTCTATAATGGACCTAGGGATTTTTGCCCATTCCGACTGAAGATGCTGAAGGAGTTCTGCCTCTGAAGAATGCTTCCGTACCCGACATTTCTTCCGATGTGTTCCCAAGGATGTTCAATTTGATTGAGGTCGGGTGGCTGAATCGGCCAATCCAAAACATTCTTTCTTTTCTGTGAACCAATTCGTCAACATTTTGGAGGTATGCTTGGGATCCTTATCCTGCTGAAGTATCCATCCACGAGACATCTTTTTACGAGCATTAGGCAGCCTACAATCTTTTAAAATGTTTTTATAAACATTTTGATCCATAATCCAATTGATGTGTACGATGGGGACGATGCCATCAAGATGGAAAGTTCCTTACATCGTAAATGATCCGTTTCAGTGCTTCACTGTTGAATGTTGGAACCGATGATATATTTTGGACGACGAATATAACGTCGGTCATCACTTCCAAAAAAATTGAATTTTGATTTTTCGTTGTAAAGGACCTTCTTCGAATCTTTGGTTGTCCACGTTTCGTGCTCCTTAGCGAATTTCAATCGGATTTGCATATCCTTTGCCCGTATGAGAGGGTTTTTTTGCAAGGAACCGTGCATACAATCTAGCTACATCTATCCAACGTCTTATGGTGTCCTTACTTACTGCAAGTCCATGTTCGGTGGCCATTTCCTTACATATTTGAGCAGCGTTCTTGTTTGGATCGGCAACCGACTTGCTTCAGACCAACTCGTGTTGAAGTTCTGTCCTTTTTCTTGATACTCCTAATCTTGGAAGATCGCGCACACCTTTACCATTCTTACACTTCTTTGTTCTATGGCCAACAGTTATATTTTCGATTTCCCAACTTTCTGGCGACAGCAGAATATGCTCTTTTTGCCCCGCTTCTTTAATAATTAAAAGAAGAATACCCAAAAGCGTATTTTTCCCTGTCTACTTACTGAAACTGATACAGATACTAACATTAAGATTTTCACGTACGTTCACGCACAAGCACGTGTCTAATGCTTTAAGGATTAAGCAATTGAGTTTTGCACACAGCATCCCGACTGAGGTATCGGGTTGTTTCGTGCTTTATATATGAAGTATCGTATATTCTAGAACATTCTGGAAACATTACTACGTAAAGCTGCTAATTTGCTTATCTGCACAAAGCTATCGAAATTATAAAGTCATTTGTATATTGGTCGTATAGAAAGAAAATAACTAAAATGCAATTAAAAGCCAGGGACGGGATTCGAACCTACATCTTCGGTGTTGAAATGCTCTGCTCTAGCTACTCAGCTAACGGAGCCCTTGTGTGACACAATATCACATGTATGTAGGTCAAGAATTAAAATCTGGAATTTTATCAGATCGTCTCAAATTTTCGGCTTTTAACTTTTCAAACCCCCGTTTGTTATTTTTTTATTAACAATTTTCGCACATACCATTAGTTGCGCATCATGTAGGATGACTAAAGCTACAAATTACTCTTTACATCATTAAGAAATTTTGCTTACAGAAAAAGTTAGGACAGACAAACTTATCGTCTCAAAACTTTTGCCAGTAAGTGTATGGTTTAGAGAATAATTACTCCATTGTTGTAGCACAGTTTTAACCACATTGTTGCCAGTATCATTCAGACGTGAGCATTAATAACGGGCATGTTTGTGTTTCATAAAATACCTGTTAGTTCCAAATATCTAGCGAGATTTATCGATTATTGGTTATTTTGTTCGTATTTGTTGAGGAAATACTTTGCTTTTTATCGACCTAAAATTAAGGTTTTATGACTGCTTCTGGACATTCGGGCAACATCGGGAAATAATTTGGCTAAGAATTTAAATAACGTACTCATCTTACAATGTTAGATTAATTACAATTTACATTTTAATATTTTTTCGTGTTTACCTACCTTAATGTCAGCACATGCGGAATCCAAAATAAATAAAATTTACGTTATTTTTGACTCAAGTATTTCGCATGAACGATTCTGCTAAACGCAATATCACTTTCATCACGGAAGACTTTCGTTTTTTTTAAGACTAAAACCGTAAGTTAATATTTAAACATATTTCTATTTGACGATGCAAAATTTATAGGAATATAAAATCAATATATATTAAAGATTTTAATCGGATAAATTACGTGGTGTTAAAAAAATCTAATTTCTCTTATAGCTTTAGTTTTGTAATAAAATGTAGCAAGATATAATTTTTAAAAACCTATAGAGAGTCTGGCAGAACAAAAATGTTTTTAATTTTCACATTACAATAAGATTTCTGAGACTTAAGGGTATATGACTCCTTTTCGTGAAGTCAAATGTAAAATGGTTCAAATTCATGTATGAAATGTACACTTCCTTTTAAAAACGACTCAGTAAAATGACGTATTTTCGCTTTCATCGTTTCTACCAGTTTAACTGTTTTAGCCGTAAAAGTAATACAATTTTCCTTTGGGATTATCTGCATGTCATAATCTAGAGTGAAAATTATAGTGAAAAGTGAATCTTCTTTAAACAATCATTGTATCATGTTTGATTTTCTAGATGAAATTGACGATATACTTTTACATATATCACATGGATGGAAGCGTTGCGTCTTTCTATGTTTATGGTTGCATATCGTTTTTTTTCCATTCTCTCAGTATAACTCGGCAGGACGCGTGCCTTGAAACGTAACACGAGAACGGGCATGAGGTATCAGCACACCCCAAACATATTGAATGGTATAAATACGAAAAAAAAACTTTAGAATTCGGTCTGTTAGTGAAATTCATGATAATTACACTCTCGTGAAAAATGATAAATGAAATTTTAAATTTTCGTTAATTAAAAAATTAATAAACAATAAATTAAAAGCACTCACCGACAGCAGATGAATATTTTCGGGCGTGGGGTGTCAAAACACCCCGTGCCCGTCCTGCTGGGTTAAAGTACAAATTTACTTAGAGTAACAAAATAAATAACCCAAAACCTTTCTAAAAGTGAAAAGAGTAGAGGAAAACGTGTAAAAACGGGCACAGGTGTAAATATGGGTAAACCTCCCGAAGTGGCCATTGGGGGTGCTAGAGAATGGCGGCCAGGGTTGTACACGATGCCACTTGTTGATGTAAGATAATAGGGAGCAGTTGGAATCATTTTTTTTCAAATAGTGTCAATGCAGTGTGAGTTATTGTGCAAATTGCTGTTTATTCGAGACTGCAAACTTTTGACAGGCATCTGAAATCGTTTTCTTTTCATGTCCTTATAGTTAGTTTAAGATAATTTTCGAGTGAAATCGGGAAAGCGAAGATCCTAAGCTACATTCAGAAGCACACCTTCAGTCATGCATGTCTTTAGGTTACATGCGAAAGTGGTCATCTTTCTTAGTTGGGGTTGATGTAAATATGAGCACACATTCTTGATGTAAATATGGACCCCCCCACCCCTCTTTTCTGAATTACCTTGATATACAAGCACATTAAACTCTAGCTATGCTAATTGATGAGGCTGCTGAAACATCGTAATGTTCCGCGGGAACTTTCAATGTAGTTACTTCGGTCGATATATCTCCTGTCCCCAACAAGAAGAAGAGAACCACTATTCGTGGACGCAAAGCGGCAAATATCAGCGTCATCACCGGATCACCATGCAAGGAGCAGTGGAACAAGTGGCTTGACAAAAGTGCTCTCAAGGAGACATCCTTGAGTTTTCCCGGAGTAAGAGACCGGTCAGGGGGCAGGGGTGGGAAGACGAAAGGCCTTAAAAGATCGACACACGAAACGATACGATTTATCCTCGGACTCATCACTGACCCTCCTCTTGTATACAGTGATGATGATATGAACCTGGATATCAACGATGGGACTAAACCAGTTTCGAGTGATGCAACTTGCATCTTTTGTGATGGAAAGTTCGAAATGGATGTTGTGATGGAAAGACACTTGCAAAGAAGTGTGGGTTAAATGTACTATGTGCCAAATATAAGCACACTTAGATTGTACCGGGCCGAAAGAACCAGTTGTGTTTTCGATTTCTGAAAATAATTTTCTTCTGTAATAAATTCTCTAGAATTTGTATTGCTTTATCCTGTTTTAAAACATTTTAAACTAGTTTTTGTGACCGTTTTTGGAGAGGACCCATATTTTCACCCCGTTTTTTTCTTGTGCTTTTTTCAAAGCTATTTGTAAATCTTACTTATTGAATTGAACCAATTGATATTAATCATTGTTTTGCATCCTCTCATTTAGTGAACCTGTTATAGTTGTTGATGAAGGTCAAAAAGCTAAAAATGTTTAAAATGAAAGTCACTTGAAGTCAAAAACAAAAGAAGGTGACCATATTTACAAATTTTCCTCTATTATTATCTTCATGGTACTGAATATGAAAACTTGTGCTTGCAGAATACACAGCATTAGTTTTTAAGTCCTCATTAGTCATCGTTATTAATTATTGTGAACATAAAAAATCAGGAGAAATATTGCCTTTCTTAGCAGGAAGATTAACATTAATAGTTCACTCATTAACATGAAACACATCTGTTAAAGTAGATTTATTGACAGTAAAAATGTTAATTCACAAATCATAAATATTAGCTTAACCCTCTTTAGGCCAGTTATCGGTGAGTATGTTGCGTCTAGAAGTATTTATTAATTTAAAAATTTAAATTTCTGGATTTTTAACTTTTTATAAGCCTGAAAGGCATTTGGATCGAAAGATGTTTCTGAAACAGAAAAATGCCAGATTTTTTAAATGCATCTTAAATTTAAGTATTTTCCATTTACCCAAACATTATAACAGCTGCAAACGTACAAGATTATCGAATAATTCAGTGACCATATGTCTTTATTATTCGCTTAAATGTATTTTGATATTCTTACGTCATATTATTAATTAAATTTCGAAAGACACGTATTTTTCTATTTTAATAATTTTACACTTAAATGTAATTACCTAGCCGAATAAAAACACTAGTGCATGATCATGTCGAAATTCCTAATTATTAATTCAACAATACTTAATTAAAAACAATAACTGCTTCAAACATAATTTTAATACATTATGTAAAAATATTAATATATACAATAATTTCTTTCAAATCACATAATTTAAAAAATGTAATTTTCGTAATTTTCAATTAGTTTAAATTGAAAACTTGATTTTTTATTATAATATGAACTAAAAAACGGGGGTTGAGCACATCCCCCTCTAATTAGAAAGCGGTAGCTTATCGATTTTATATCAAGAGAGCTTTTATAGTTTGCACAGAAAAGCTATTGAATCTGAATTGAATAAAATTAGAGATATAGCAAAAAGTAATGGGTTTTCCGTAAACTTTATTAATAAACTGATTTACAAAATTAAATATAAAAGGAATAGAACTAATAGCACATTTAATCATAAAGAATTTAAACTCCACAAATTCAATATATTCCTATTTTATTTAAAATATTAAAGTATTACTTACTGAAAAATTGAGTAAATTTAATTACAATTCCTCCAACGAAGCTAAAAGTAATACTGCATAACAGTGCAGACTCAACATCCATGCATGAAACTGCAGGCGTCTACTTTAAACCAGCAACTACAACTGATGACAACAAAGAAAAGTTGGGACGAGAACTTCGCTTGAAAAGTGTCAGCTCACTGTTTTGTATTTTATTTCAAACCTTGGTGAGAGGTACGTGTGTATTTGGAACTTTGCGGTTTTTAGATGTACAATTTTTGTATTTTATGTAATTAACAACAATTTAAATACCTTTTAGTAAATTTTGACGAAATTAATTTTGTATTTAATTCAGGTTTTATATTTTAGTTAAGGTGAATTTACGGATTCGATTTTGATATATTTCTTATTTATATCGTACATTAGTTTAGTATAAATATATCAAATGTATTATTAAATTGTAATAAATATAGAACAAACATGCAGTGTGTCCATAATTAAACGACCCTACTTTAAAGTTGTCTACAGACAAAACTATTGTTCATAAAGTTATGAAATTTTGGGAAATACATAATAAAAAGATGGGCATTTGTTTAAGCAAAAAAGAAAAATAAATAAATAAATAAAATATAGAAGTTCAAATTTCGCTAACAGAGGGCGATTTTAATAAATTACACATTTTGCATTACGATAGTTTAGAAATTTTATTTATTAACTTAACCTGATTCTAAAGACAGCATTTACCGACATTTTCCTAGCATTTCCCAGAACACGCTGCGGTGAACTGTGGAACATGATATCTTATGATTCGAGATGGTATCTGCAAATGATGACCGTCATGTGGAACATGTTTGGTTATAAGAAAAATTGTTAAACTATCCTAAATGTATCCTAAATATGTAATTCGTTAAAAAACGAAGCCTCCTATTTTTTTTCGCTCAAACAAATTTATATACCTTCATTATGTCCTCCATGAAACTTCACAACATTCAGAACAATATTTTCGTCTGTAGACAACTTTAAAACAGGGTTCTTTAATTATGGACAGCAAAAAATAAAATTTCTAAACTATAGTAATGTAAATGTGTAATTTATTAATATCGCCCTCTGGTAGCGAAATTTTGAACTTTTTTTTTTTTTTTTTTTTTTTTTTTTTTTTGCTTAAACAAGTTCCCATGTTTTTATTAGGTCTTTCACAATATTTCACAACTTTATGCACAATAGTTTTGTCTATAGACAACCTTAAACTAGGGTCGTTTAATTTTGGACACCCTGTATATAAAGAGAACGAATAACTTAATTCTATCTTTTTTTAAATATATTTTTTAAAATTCTGAACAATGATATGTTTTATTTTATTACATACATTAAAAAAAAAAAATGTTGTATATATATATATAATCAGTAATAGATTTTTAATTTGAAAAGAGTGAATACTGATGTTTAAATCTTTTGATATCATGCGAAGGTATGCAGTGGCGTGGCGTGAAAATTTTCGGTGGTCATCGCAATTATTTAAGTTTCTGGTGAAAAATTATTAACTCTAAAATTCAATGGTTGAATGTTCAAAAAAGAAACTTTAAATCTTACCTTCACTTATACATGAACTCCAAATGTTCTGCTAAAACTGGATCGTAGAGTTTTAAAAGCTTATTAAGAGTTTTAAAATACTGCTTGGTCATCTCCGCATCCAGCGATGACCGGACGCCACGCCACTGAAGGTATGCTACAGGATTTGCAAACGTAGATCAAAATACTGAATAAAAACTTACATATTTCAAATTGCCTTCCAATTTTTTTTTTCTATACATCTTTTTCTTAGTAATTTGTTTTTAAATCTGAGCAGCTGATGATGATAGAATAGTCTCTATGAGCTTAGAAGTCTGTATTATACCCATTGAAATATTAAATTACACAATTTATCTGTAATAGTAGTTTGAATGAAATTTGTTTCATTCCTTTACAAGAAAAGTGACGGGGCGTCATTTGAAACTGAAATAGTTTTTTTATTTTGGAAAATAAATTCGCAATATTTAATAATCACCGCTTCTTTTAATATAATCATTAAAATTCTAGCATTGAACATCCAGTTTATTTTCTTTATATTGTGTTACAAACGAAACACACGAAACATACGAAACACAAAAGAAATTTCAGGAAAATCATTACTACACTACAGTGTAGTAATTTCATTATAAAGCAAATAAAAGTGATACATAACTACACAGGTGAAAAGTAAACAAGACGTTTTTCTCCAACACTTCAACTGTTAAATAAAATACGTACACCATTTACTTAAAACAGCTAGTCAGATTTCTTTCTAAGAATATAATGAACACATAAAAAGTAGAACACTTATCTTATGTCCTTTACTATGTTTGCAGCAATAAAAAAACAAGCGTGACAATCTGTACAAAATGTCGGCACAAAATACATCGACTGTTTCAAAGATAGCCTTCTTCCTCGCTAAAATAACGAACCTAGAATTACTGTTGCCATGTATCCGGAAAAAGTGGAGTTAAAAGAGTGTTTTTGCAAAGTACCATTAGAATATTAGTAATATTCACTATGAAATAAGTGTTTAAAGTCAGTGGTACATATAAGTACCGTCAGTAGATAAAGGGTTAATAATATTCTATTAAATAAAGTATCTTCAATGATTTTATTCGTAAGCAAAGACTACCATAAGTTAATTTAGATTCAACTGAGGTGAACGATGTTCTGTCTGCTGATACAATTGGCCCTATTTTGGAAGATTTCCTTTTACTCTTAACATATTGTTTCTTTCATTCTAGCATATTGCGTTTTCTGAAATTTGAGGAAAGGAAAATGAACATTATTGTATATAACCCTCCAGTGAAGTATTTTATATAATTTTATTTATTCTCAAAAATACTTCTTATGCACATCGACAGATTTACCAGAGCTCCAATTTTTTCAGTTAACTAAAAGACGATTATTCTAAATGGCTGCACCCATGCACGATTCATATATTATTTACATAATTGTTAAATAGTAAAGTGAAACGAATGTAAACTTATGGAACATGTAAATATGTCATTATAAACTTTAGATTTTACGATACAGAAAAGGGGAGAATTTCATTTTAATGAATTGTATTTGTCTAGCGTATTATTATGATATGATGACAATGTATACTTCAAATGATATTCATAAAAAATAAAGATTTTTGAAAAATATAAGATAATTTTCTTTAAAAAACTAAAGAGATAAATCTATAATATTCAAGAATCCATAAAGAGATATACCAATGTAATGCCTGTTAATTTAAGGTATATTTTGTAGACTGAAAGAAAAGACAAATTAGCAATTTATTTTCAAACAGAAACCATCGTTATATTAAACGTACTTTAACGAACAAACACCACAAAAATAAAATTAACCTATTGACCAGTAAGCTTAATATAATAAAACTATTCATAATCTCCAGCATCCACAACTTTACAGTGCGGTGAGGTGGGCGTTGTGCTGCTTGTTAACGGTGGCTGTATTAAAATCAGAGTTTTAAAGAGTTTTAAATTTTAAAATTTAGAAATCAGGCAAAGTATTTATTTCCTATCCGCCAATAATTAGTCATAGACACACAGACATATTTCTATAGCTTTATTTAAGTATATATATATGTCTGTGTGTGTAAGGTGTAAATGGATTTAAGTGCAAAAGAAAAAAAATGCAAAGATTTTCATACATACGTAGATATGTATACCTTTAGCATTATATAAAGGAAAATTAAAGGGATAATTTTTTTCTGTAGCGAAAGCTGCGAGCAGCGCTTCTGTAGGCCGCTTTAATCCCCAATAAATTAGGAGCTTATGTTTCTTGCTAGGACTTTTGGCGTCAACTTTCTGGTGTAATCGTATATATATATTTTTTTTTACAATGCATTTTATCAGATTTGAAGACATTTCAAGTAAAATGATTATTTCTTATTGGTACAACATATTTTAACTATTTTGCAGATAAAATTATGAATTTTAACCTTTAACTGATGTCACAGAAATTGTCACATAACTAGTGTGAAGCGGTCTGTGAGACAGCTCCATCGAAAGATGAATAAAAGCCGCGATTAGCTCATTGGGTGTGGTTTTCATTACTAAAATTTTTGTACAGGAGTGTTATAATTAAAATTCACTTATTCAAAAATCGCTGGTGTTAGTACTAAAGTTCCAAACGAAACGAAATTTTAGTAGTGTTTGTAGATAAACCGAAATTTGCATGTTAAAGTATGAAAATTGAAAAACAAAGCACCGGTTTGTTAGGCCGGTAACACCAGTTAAATGTTAACAATGTTAGCGAAAAAAAAACTCACGCTAAACAACGAATTTTTAATGTAGAGGGAACCTAAACAAACATTTTCGTCATAGAATGTGTAGCTGGAAATGGAGCGTTTAAGCACTGGTGACTAAATTGTAGTTTACATAATTTCTTTGTTCTAATCGTAAAAAATGAAAGGATAATTCTGTTAGATTATCAAATTGCACGAGGCATTTTTTTTTTAAGTCAGAAAAATATTTTTTTAAACTATTGTTTTGAAGATTTATCATTCACTTTTGCCATTTTCTAAGGGGATTATATACAGATCTCAGATACACATAGAATAAAAGAAACAACCACTTATATTGTCCTTTATTTTAAGCTGTATATAAGTTCACTTTGTTTTCTGTATAATGTCTAATAAGTAGTTTTATGTTTGCCCCATGAACTTTCACTTAATTTGAATGTTAAGTTTCCAACTGGCAAGTTTTTTAACCAGTACGGTGTGGTGCAAAAATTTAAAATCATAAATTTAAAAAGCCTATATGTGGAAAAGTTGCCAATTACAAAGTCTATTTATAATAAAATATGTCAAGTACATAAAATGAAATTCGGCGGCCTAAATAACTTTAAATTTCAGCAATTATGTCAAAAAACTAACAAAAAAAGTTTCGTAATTTATAATAGCTCTAATTAGAAACCATTAATGGTTGAAATTAAACTATCAGAGAAATAAAAAGTTTGACACTAACGCTGGGAATTGAGAGACCCTCCCTTCAAATGAGTAATGCGATTGCGCATGGTCCTATGTCGACCTTTCGACCTATCGCTCTTACAGCGTTTGGACGACAGCTGACGCTTTTATCCTTATTGGTGCCAGTACGACTGTGTTCTCTGTTCGACGTCTGTCTTATTAGGGCATATATTATTTTGTTTGAATTGCGTTTCTTACGTATTTCATTTTTTGCATTTTTGTCAAGTAATTTTAATTTGGTTATAATTTCGTTTTACGTAGAACATAAAGAAATGCCACGAACGCGTTTAGTCAACTTTTGTCCAACATTCACTGCTCCTGAATTCTTTAAAGATAATTTTCTACCGACCTATGGGGAAGTTATAAGATACTATCAAGCAGGACGGTCGTTCTGCCAAGCCAAGCTGAAAAAAAAAATGCTAACCTCGCCAAACAAACAAACGCCAAGAAAAAAACGCAAGACACCGTAACTGCTTATTATACTGATGACAACTTCTCCATGTTAAATCAACCAAACATGCCAGCGTAAAATTTCCCATATCAAAAGAACCAATCATCGCAGAAAAATAAAACCAAAACCAGTAACACCTAATGGAAAAGATCTTCAATTTGAGACCAAATGCATCCTCATAAATTAATTATAAACAGAGATATAGATTTTTTAAAATAACGTCGAGATACTGAAAATAACCGATTTATTTTCTTCGTCACAATCTATGGTTCAATCAAGGTAGAGACTTAAATAATGGACATAAAAAAGTAAGGATTGCATTTTTGGACAGATATTTACTCAATCTACGTGCTTTTGTAAAATTCAGCTTTAAAAACACAAGTTTTCTATTCTTAATTAGCGAAAAACTGTTAATTAATTCTAAAGTTTATAAATTATGCCAAACAGCGATAAACCCGCCAAATCATTTTAGAAGTCTTTTACAATTTTTTATATTATCCTTTTGCATTGATTTCATCGAAGAAAACTATGACCGAAATCCAGATAGATTTTTCGCTGTTAGCGAAATGAGTTTGACCAATCAGAAGCCAGAATGTTTGAGAATTTTTGCTGCTTCTGGATCCCGACCTATGTCATAAAAGTTTTGAGTCATTTTCTTAGCGCCATGGATGAAGTGCAATGTTTACAGAAATTTAGGCTGGGATCCAGATGGATTTTTCGCTGTTAGCGAAACGAGATTCACCAATCAATAGCCTGCATTGCTGCAAACAGCGAAAAGTTCGCAAAAGTGCAAGCTTCTGATTAATGAATCTCGTTTCGCTAACAGCGAAAAATCTATCTAGATTGCGGCCAATTATGTTGAACACAATTTTGCATTTCCACATCCAGGAAGGGTATTGATGTCATAACAACAGTGCGTATTCGCAACTATTTAAGGCATTGATTCTGAACTCCTTTGCTATACATTTCAATATTAAAGAAGTTGTTGTTTCGATAGTTTTAGTACTTTTCTCTATTGCTCACTCTAAAACACGAATATCGAAATTTAACCAAAAGCGCTCAGAAACTATAGCGCCTAGAATATATAGTGTTGAAATCGGCTAACCCTGTAATACTTAAAAAAGCGCTAAAATATTGTATCCCTTAAATGTGCAATGATACTGCTGTAATATGCAGATCGCAGCGACATCTGCAGGATATTTTCTACAACTGCAAGAAATTGCTAGTCTATACAATGTAATAATAGTAATACGAAAATCCCACAGATGTTGCTGCGATCGATACTTGAAATTTTAGCAGTATCGTCCCACATTTAAGGGATACAAATTTTTAGAACTGTTTGGATAGCATATTTCCACACTAGGTATTCTATGCGCTGTATCAGAAACAGCACCATAACAGAGAGCCTTTATACATAAGAGTGTTGATATATGCACAGGAGGCATGCTCATTTCAAGCTTTTGTCGAAAGTACGGCAACCTGCTTTCTTGAATAGAGGATATTCAATCTACGTTATGATCACATGGTCAAGGCAAGAACGTCTAGCATAAAGAAGGGAAGGCTCCGTCTACGTAATGTAAATCCCCGCTAGCCAATGGTTGGTTAGTTGTGTTTATGACGGCCAATTATCAACACGAGGGATATAGGCCCTAAGGGGGTGAGTGCCCTTCGTGGGGTTCTTTTTCAGGGAACCTAACCCGTATTAACGATTGGAAATCCAAGGTTCGAAGAAAACCACGAAAACTCCGAACGATTAGGCCGACGGGCGCGATTGGGTTCCAACCCAGCACTTCCCGTCTACCAGCTTCGAGAGCAGAACCTCTCGGCCACACCCCGCTAGCCAATGAAACAGTTCATGGGAGAAAGCAGTAGTACACGTTAAAAATATCGTGAAAAATTACCTCTGTTTTTAAAGGCTATCTGTATTCTGACCAATGAGAACGCTTCATAGGCGTTTATGTAGCGTTCTCATTGGTCAAAAAATAGAGAACCTGTAAGAACCGAGGTAATTTTTCACGATATTTTTAACAGTGTAGTTTCCTGTTTCCCTTCTTATCAGTTAGAAATTCTTTGGGTAAATTATCGGTACCACGTGATTTTTTCAGCCTCGAACCCATATTTGGAATATCCTCCATTAGAAGATACGCGCATGGACGATCTCTATTAGACTAGGGAAATAATTCAGCATGCATTAACCTGACAATAATGGCATGCTCGCAAAGAACTTTAACGATTTGTTTTTATCACTTTTACCAATAAACATTTATTGGCCGTATGTCACTACTTCGTTATAGAGACACACTTGTTCCGAATTAGATCCCGGCCTTAATGTATCAAAATACGGAGTTTGCTTTCTGTACTATTCCTGAGCTCAGTTATAGCGTCTAGAAATATAGGTCGGGATCCAGGTACAATTTTGCAAACAGTGAAAAATTAGCAAAAATTCTGCCTTCTGATTGGTCAATCTCGTTACGATAACACAGAAAAATCTACCTAGATCACGGTCATAGTGTGGAAACCGGCTATTCCAGTAATTCTTTAAAAAGTGCTAAAAATTGAATCCCATAAATATTGAAAAATACTGAATGACAAAGTCGATAGCAGCAACATTTTCTAGATCTTCTCTGAGCGAAACGTTTTCTTTTGAAATAGTTATGTTGGAATTACCATATGTCGCTATAATCGACATTCGTCGTTCAGCCTCGTTCAACATTTATGGGATACAATTTTTAGCACTTTTTTAATAAGCCGATTTTTAAACTATATCTTCTAGAAACTATAGCTCCGTTATAGCGTCTAGATTATATGTTGTAGAAATCGACTATCCCAGCAATACTTAAAAAAGCGCGGAAGTATTGAATCCCTTAAATGTACAACGATGTCGAATTCCAAACAGTCATTTGCATCGACATCTGCAGGATATTTTTTAAAGAAGAAAGAGACATGTGTAATGCACCGCTACAGCGTCTAGAATACATATGTGGAAATTTGCTATCCAAGAACCGCTAAAAAGTGTATCCCTTAAATGTGCACTGACGCTGAAATCCAGGGAGATTATCGCAGCGACATCTGCTATATATTTTCAAATTTCAAAGTAAACATCGTATTATTACAGCGGGTTTGACGCCAAGCACACAGGTCAAATGTAAGTTAATAAAACGTTTAAAAAAATGTTACAGCGTATAGACCAAATTGTCTTGAAGTTTTGGGAAATATCCTGCAGATATCGCTGTGATCGACTGATTGGATTTCCACACTATATATTCTAGACGCTGTAGCGCCGCGCTAGCCTGTCCTTTTTCGTTTACCTCGAAGTAGATTACGTTATTTGAAGCTGTTCCTAAGTGTGGCCAGCTCATCACGTCACACGGAGTTGATTATCTGTACACGGCAATGGACACAAAAAAAAATCGGCGCACCGCTTTGTACTAATCATCGTGTAAAGATGATCCAACTCCGTGTGACTTTTAAACGTCATGAACTGACCTATTATGTCATTGGTCACGCTAACACCCACCCCCTTGCGTCCGCCATATATAGCTGCATCTTGCACTGGAGGCTGCTAAATGGGCTGTTATCGGTCAAAATCAAGAGAGAAAAGGGCAGAAGAGGGGGAAAGAACTCGTTTTTTTATGTAGTTTTTCACACGGGAAGATTGACATGTCTGCTCCTCTCCTTTCATAGCTTCATGGTGGTGAAATAAACAAACGCCCCCTAAATGTTTGAGAAAGTCTTGACACGCGTTACAAAAACATCACACAAAGCAGGCAAAGCAAAGGAACAAAATCATTCATTGGCTCGTGGATATGAACGAGCCAATGAATGATTTTTCTTCTTTGTTTTGCCTGCTTTGTGTGATATTTTCCTGACTTGTCAAGGCATTCTCGAATATTTAAAGGATGTTGAATAGGCCAGGATCAAGATAGATTTTACGCTATTAGCGCGATGAGATTGATCAATCAGAAGCCTGCATTTTTGAAACCTTTTTTATGTTTGCAGTAAACACTCTGGATCCCGGACATTAACTTTGGTTGGTTAAGACGATTTTGAATAAAATCAAATCAGAAAACCAATGTTTTTAAACTTTTTTGGTTAGTTTAATCGAAATCTTCCACGTCTATTAATGAAAACTGTGTTACTGTACTTTGGACAAAAACTTGAATATGAGTACACGACTTGTGCATATGTGTCACCACTCTTACATATAAATGTAGTCTGTTATGAGCATGATTCTAAGCGCAGCTGGTTAAATATGAGTATCTGGGTATTAGATAAAGCAATAGTGGCCCACCGTGGCTGAGTGGATAAGACACCACGCCGCTAATCGCTTGAGAACGTAGGTGGGGGCGGGTTCGAATCCTGCCGTGATCCCCACGTGATCTGATATATATGTGTTCAATAACACAAACAAGCAATAGTGAAAGATACAGTTGCCATGGAAACAACGACTTTTTTGTTTCGTATAGAAAATTAATGAATAGTTGTAAATGATTTAAGTTTAAAATGTAGGCAAATGCTCTGAAAATATCAATGGCTCCCATCTAGTATTTTACAAAAATAATTTAATATATTCACATGATGTATAAGTTGATGCAACTCTTACCTAATGAAAATTCTGGAACAAGACTTATGTAGGTAGATCTTTTCAATGATTAATTCAGAATTCTAAGAACAAAACGAAGTTCTTAAGCGCCCTTCCTCACCCCTCACCCCACTCAAAAAAAGAAATACGATAGAAGGGTATAAGTATTCGGATAATTTCAGTATTTCTGTGAAAAAGGTGTCTGGGTATTAAAAAAAACATACAACAAATTTGACGAACGATAAGACTATAGATTTCAGGCAATTTTTAACTGCAAAAAAATTTTATTCTAATGTTTATGCGGCTTTAATAATAGACTATTAAATATAATCAATTTACGGGAATTTTTATACGAAATTATATTCTCACATTTATGCAAATAGGTATGGAATAACAGACTTGAGTCAAATTACATATTTATTCTTTCTTCTCTATAACACGATCTAAATGAAGATGAAGTTATATGTACAGTTTATATCTTTAAATTTTTAGATTTTTTTTATCAAAAATGTTTCATCATCATGTGTAAAATTGCTAGATATACTTCTTTAGACAGATCTTCGATTCTTTAGATGCCTGCGGGGCTTCATTCTCGGATTTTCCGTAGGTATTTGTAAAGATAAATTTATTTTGCAAAACCGTCAGCAAAAAAAAGTTAGAACAAACAATTAACTGACAGACTAACTGTAAATATATATTTTATTTTGACTCTATTTGATTTTTACTAAATTTTCATCCTTCATAGAAAATTTTAAGGCGATATAAATTGAGAAAGACTGATACTTTGAAAGAAGAAATTGACTTTCGTTACTTTTAAATTATTAATTACTCTAAAAAATGAATGATAGGTAAACAAAGTGTATACTATTGTGTTTGTTCCGTGCTTATAAAGGCTATACAAGGACTAATTTTAGCGAGTAGAATTATTTCAATTATATATAATCTGTTTAAAAAAAAGAACTGATATCTACTAAAAAACAACTTTTCAAAAGTAAAAAAAAAGCCAAGCAAAAAAAAAAAAGAAAAGAAAAAAGGGGAAAGTTGTGGCTAAAAAATAGTGTGATATCAAATTTCCAAGCTAATATTATGTTACTTATTTAACATTTTTTATTAAAAATTTACCATATGTAAGTCGAGTACCTAAGTATGCGTTGATAGAAAGCCTTTTCTCCTTTACTAAATACATCATAACGTGTTTCTGAAAATTAATTTTTTTTAAATTATGCATGATGGGCTTGGCGGCCATCTTTCCATATTTTACACAAATTTCTAAGCAGACAAGCTCGTAATATGTTTGCATTATTAAGAATTTTGAACTTCTAGTTTTGGCTACAGACAGATAAATTAAGAAAGTCTTTTATTTTGAAGAAAAAAAAACAAATTGATTTTTACTGCTTTAACTAATTAATTAACCCCCTCCGAAAAAAAGAGAATCATAAGATGAAACCTGAAGTTACTTCAACTTTATTTTAAGACACAAATTTCTAGGCACTCATTTCCATAAATTAAAAGCATAAAATGTTTGCTTTAGCAACAATTTCGAATTTCCGATCTTAACAATGTACTTGTGTGCTTAGAAAATTGTGTAAAATATGGAAAGATGGCCGCCAAGCCCATCATGCATAATTAAAAAAAATTAATTTTCAGAAACACGTTATGATGTATTTAGTAAAGGAGAAAAGGCTTTCTATCAACGCATACTTAGGTACTCGACTTACATATGGTAAATTTTTAATAAAAAATGTTAAATAAGTAACATAATATTAGCTTGGAAATTTGATATCACACTATTTTTTAGCCACAACTTTCCCCTTTTTTCTTTTCTTTTTTTTTTTTTTGCTTGGCTTTTTTTTTACTTTTGAAAAGTTGTTTTTTAGTAGATCTATATATACGACAAGTACTTTTAAGAGAATACAAAAAGGAGCCTGAAGTGACGCGATGTGTGATTACCATTTAATAAAATATCTCAAAAGCTTGTAGGGAAAAAGTTCAATTCCTATTGTAGCGGATAAACAAATATTTTACAAGAGAAGAGATTACTATAAAAAATATCGTAATATTAAAAAGACTTTGAAAACATAAGGTGAAATAAATTCTTCGAAAAAGTTTCTATCATTTAAAGAATTAACGAAGAAAAATTTATTCGCTAAATCAACACTATATAATAACCCGTTAAATCCGCTTGGAAAGATTTCTTGTCAAGATATGTTTTCTGTGAAACTTCCATTATTTTCGGAAAGTAATGATTGTATTATTTAATGGCACAAAATTCTTCTTATGTAACTCAAAATTATTACTTGAAAATGGTGGAACTCAGCATTTAAAATACACGATTCCTCTTTTTTTTTTTTTTTTTTTTTCCGTCTTTCTCAGATACACAGAGAATAAAAGAAACTGCGACTTATTTTATCTCTTATTTGTAACTAGATATTATTACATTTTGTTTTCTGCTTAATGTCTAATAACTAGATTCAATGTTGTCTCATGGAATTTCACTTCATTTATGCGTTCGGTTTCACACATGCAAGTTTTCCATCCAGTCCGCAAAACAAAATTAAAAATGCTACGATGAATGGAAAACATGTTCTCAGTAAATGACAAAGAAAATAATTTTATATTTAAAGTGGAATGAATCTCAAGACATATTTCTCCGAACACATGGGATGCTTTTTGATACCTATCTTAATGTAAACTTATTTGGGATCAATATATTGACTCACTGGATATATTAAGTAGTGTTATAACATTTACTTTTAACATATGAAAGATATGGACACATGAAGGAGAGAAGGTGTTTTGTTTTCTTTTTGAAATACAGTCGAACCTCGATATCGCGAACAAAAAAAATCGAAATACCGAAAATTCGAATTATAGAAAATCGCATGCTATCAATAGTAGAATAAAGATAAAAGCTTTTTTCATACCTTTTTAAATGGTACACAATTTTTATTCTATGGAACACTTTTAACAATTTTATTTGAAAAAAGATTCAATTGTTGTTTGCTTTAGAGATGAGTATGAAATTTTATTTACGAGATATACTTTCCAAGTAGACAATGGTTTTAAAAGTGTCAAATGAAAAATTTGGCGGACGCTCAACATATCTCTTCAAAGTGTCCACTGCAGAAAGTGCTTATTTGTTTGTCATATTCGGTGGTAATTCACAGATTTGTTCATCCTCTTCTTCTGCTTCTCGACAAGCTTTCGTTTGACCGATGATATCATTGTTGTCCCACTGACCGCACAGTATTTCTGCATGATCTACGTCGACAAAGTCTTTAAATTTCATGTTATTGAGCTTCATGACTCCTGTCAATCTGTTCCAACCATTTTCAAAGCATTTTTCATGAGAATAATCGATGTCTGACTACATTCGTGATTTCCAATGAATCCAGCTTTTTAAAGCTATTTATTATCGTAGAGGAAGACACATTGTTCCATGCTTTGTGAGCCATTCACATAATTTGAACAACATTAACACCAGATGGTGAAACGCCATCTACCATTTCAAACAACATTTTTTTAACCACATGATGACAATACTTTACTTTAAAATTTTGGATGATGCCCTGATCAAGTGGTTAAAGTTTTGAAGTAGAGTTTGGGGGGAGAATTTCAATTTTTACGTTTTCCATTTCAGGTTTGGTATTGTGCGCTGCACAGTTATCGAATTTTCATGATGGCTTTCAAAAATATTAGATGTCATAAAAGCTTTTCTGTTAGTTTGACAAGCCAAAGGAAATGATTTTATGCCTGTGAAACATCTTGAATTTTCCATTTCCCAATCATCAACGGTTTTAATTTCTCTGTTCTATTGATATTTGCACAAAACAATACGCAGTACTGTGACTGAGAAGCGACACGCTCTTTACATCTCTTGCCTCCATGGCATGCTTCCCTTTACATGCATAGTTATATCTGCAGTGCATTAAAAAAAAGCCCAGTTCCATCCGCATTAAACACACCTATTTTGTCGTAATCGTTTACGATCAAGCTTATTTTATTCCTAAATTCTTCACAAACTTCCTCATCTACGCAAGCACTTTCAAAAAAGAACACATTTTCAAAAAAGAAATGTTGTTATGTTTTTTGAAATTTTCGTAGCAACCATAACTTCCTTTGAAACTTAAGTGGCCTAATTATTTTGCAAACGATTCAGCTTTCCTTTGATTACAAGCCCATCTAGAGGTATGTTTTGAGTTCTACACTGTGTAATCTAAACCATAAGGCACTTCCCCATTTTAGGAAATTACGTGTTTTTTAACTTCTTTCGCTTGCCTAAGCCGTCCTCAAACTTTTGTAGGATAGTTAGTTTTTTTTTTTTATTGTTGACAATAGGCGCTCCTTGGAATGTCAAACTTCTTTGCAATTTCATTTTTCTTTTAATTTTTCTTTTTCAACTTCATAGATGATTTGTTTCTCCAATTCAACTGAAAACATATTCAATTTTCGTTTGTTAGCCATTTTGAACAGAGGACTCGCAGACGATCTCACCTACAACTACTCTAAACTTATATTATATTACGAGCAAAAGTTGTGTGTGTGTATGTATGTAAATTTTATCTTAAAAATGACTCTAACGATTTTGTATTTTACCATTTTCGGGCACGAGAAGACTATTCGACAAAGTCATGTATTCGAGAAAATTGTTTTAGATGGTCATTTTGGGTCAAAATATTTCAGGGTGAAGCTAATTATACCTAAAAAAAACGGCTCAATAGATTTTGACTAAATTTGATATCCGAACGTTTTTGGGCACGAGAAAACTATTGGGCTAGATCACATGTTCGAAAAATTTTGATTAGTGTGTCATTTTTTGGATCAC
This sequence comes from Maratus speciosus, assembly GCA_963932465.1. NCBI lineage: Eukaryota > Metazoa > Arthropoda > Arachnida > Araneae > Salticidae > Maratus > Maratus speciosus. The sequence goes on from OZ010787.1 coordinate 244,109,687, forward strand.
TTCGGGTCAATCTAACTTTATCTAAAAAACGGCTCTAACGATATTGACTAAATTTTGTAACCTACTGTTTTGTATTAGAGAAGACCAATGGGCTAAGTCACATGTTAGGGCAAATTCGATTAGTGGGTCATTTTTGGGTCACTGTGGGTCAAGCTAAGTTAATGTAGAAAACGGCTCTAACGATTTTGACTAAATTTTGCTTACTATCCTTTTCGGGCACAAAAATATCATTGGGTTAGGTCGCATGTTCAAGAAAATTCGATTAGTGCGTCATTTTGGGTATCTGTGGGTCAGGAGTCAACCTAATTGAATCTAAAAAATGGCTCAAAACATTTAGACAAAATTTTGTAATATACCGCTTCTGACCATGAGATGACCATTGTGCTAAGTCGCATGTTCAAGGAAAATCCATTAGTGGGTCATTTTGGGTCACTGTGTGTCAAGCTAATTGTATCTAAAAACGACACAAATCATTTTGAGAAAATTTTGTATTATATCGTTTCTGAGCATGAGGAGGCCACTAGGCTAAGTCACATGCTCGAGAAAATTCGATTTGTTGGTCATTTTTGGGTCACTGTGTAACAAGATAATTGTATCTAAAAAACGACTCAAACACTTTTGACAAAAATTTTTCTTACGTCGATTCTCAGCATGAGAAGACCATTGGGATAAGTCACATGCTCGTTTTGGATTTTTTTTTTGTTTTAGAAAAAAAAATTCAGTATTTATAGAAAACATTCACGTTATCGAGGCATGAAACAAACAAAAAAAAATTCGCCAAACCACAGTTGTTTTAACATGGCGTGTTTAGGAAATTTTAAGAGATTTTTTTCTTTGAGATATTGAAAAATCTTCGAATTTGAGGCTCGAGTAAGCGAAATTCGGCTGTACATGAATTATTTTAATTCTCACCGCCACGAACTGATATATCCGTTCACTAAGCTGCAGGTTTCACTGCAATAGAAGCATTATTTAAATTAATATGATTCTACAGATATAAACCAATTTTAAGAAATTAAGTTATAATTAATTTTCTAAAGTATTATATGCCTATACGTAATTAAAAAATATATATATCATCCAGGAAAAAAATCTTTTTGTCGCATTAAAAAAAAAAAAAAAAAAAAAAAAAAAAAAAAAAAAAAAAAAAAAAATCAGCGAAAACAACATTGCAATCTTGCCCTTTTGCTCGGCGTTAAATTAGTAAAAGTTAGTTTCTCCATTTCTTCATATTTGACAAGAGTTAATAAATTTTCAGATTGTTTCACGCTTGATAATGAGCTTTAAATACAATATCGCACATAAAGTATAATCGTGGAAAAAAAAAAAAGTAAACACCCCCTACTAACTTCTTAACAAATTATCGTATAAGAAAGTTACTGGTACCGAATGATTGGAAATAAAGTCTACTTTTAAATGATGTATATAAAATTTGTTTAAAGGGCCATCTACATATTAAAACGAACCATAACTTTGTTTATTTTCAATGGCAGTACACAATTCTGACAGCATAAATGAACTCTACACCTTTCAATTAGCCTAAAAACCAATTTTTATGCAATTCGTACGATAAGTTTCCGAGAAACTAATTATTTTAAAACGAGCGTATTTTAAGGGCTGTATTCAAATTGAAGTTCGGTACTTGATTGTTAACCGAGAGAGTCCCCTTCTTGATGAAGCCTGTTAGATAACAGGACAGCAGAAGAAATTAATATCTACTCACATCAATCATAGACGGCCCCTTAAACCACCATTTTGCCGTTTTTTAAGCATAATTTGAAAACTGCTTGGAAGAAAAATGTGAAATTTCGGATTTCCATAAAGCAGGACTTAATAAATCTAAATCCATCAAAAAAATTATATGTTGCAATTCATAATTTTTTCGAATATTAATTTCATAATTCATATCATAAAATTATAAAAATGGCAAATTCAACGTATTTATGTTTGGGTATATTAGTATTATTGTTACACAAAAAAATAGCTCATTAGGAGCATAATTTCAGGAGATATAAATAAAAATATGAAAATGTAATTTAACATTAGAAGTACTAAATTTTGAATGTCTATAATTCAAAAACTTATCATTCGAATGACTTGAAATTTGGTTTCTGGGCATATTTTGAACCAAAGATTTGAAATATCTCGTTAAATTTGGGTACTGCTATTGAAAAAAAATGAAGTTTGGATTCGTTTTAATATGTATATGGCCCCCTAAGGAAATTTTATACACACCATTTAAAAGTAGACTTAATTTCCAATCGTCCGGTACCAGTAACTTTCGTCTACGATAATTTGTTGAGGAGTTAGTAGGGGGTGTTTACTTTTTTTTCCACGACTGTACATGTATATGCTGTGATGGTGTTAATTACATATTAATTTGAATGATAGTTTATACTTTAAATTTTGATTCTATTTATGTTAAAAGTATAATAATTAATACTTTGGACACGTGTGTATCACTTATGACAGCCAAATGCGAGATTTGTTTTATTATTGTTATTATTACTTTTCACAAACAATAAAGTTTATGGTAACAATTTACTAGAAATATATTACAAATCCTGTAGAAAGAAATGTAAACAAGTGGGTAAGTGTGATCACAGATCGTACAGAGGGTTTCGTTTAATATTCCTTTCAAAACACTTTATCAATTTGAAAAATCTGTTAGTTCCATATTGCAAAACCAGGGGGCTCACTTGATTCTAAACAAACCTGTATTCGAACGAAAATCCGTTTTACATACTATCCGTAGATATATTAGTCGAGGGGATTGGGCCCATAGCACCCGAGATAAGTAGGCGCACCTGGCGGGGAAAAATGGAACTAAAATATGTAAAGCTATGGTGCATAATATGAAAGAATGGTCAAAGGGGTTTCGGCAAAAGTTGGAAAATTTCTCCCTGGGTTAAAAGGGCGCAGGTTAGAAAAATTGCTTAAAATACACAAGTTAGAGCCCAGAGGGGTAAATAATAAAAGACTTTTTGAAAATTTTATAATTTGTCTTGTGGTCTGAGGCATTCAGCTATACGTATGCAAAATTTCATGTCACCAACTTAATTAGGGGCTCTCTTAGAAAGAATTGCTTCAAATACATATGTGGTAGCTCAAAGGGTTAAACGTAAGACTTTTTCAAGATTTTATGATTCGTCGCCTGGCCTCAGGTGTTCTGCGATAAGTATGCAAAATTTCAAATCTCCAATTTAATTAGGGGCTCAGTTAGAAAGAATGGCTTAAAATACACAAGCTGGAGTTGAAAGGGTTAAACATAAAACTTTTTCAAAATTTATTATTTGAAGTGAGATCTGAGGTGTTGAGCTATAAGTATGCAAAATTTCAACCTAAATAGGGGCTCACTTAGAAAGAATTGTTTAAAATGCACATGTGGGAGCACAAAGGGTTAAATGTACGACTTTTGCAAAAATTTTATGATTTGTCGTTTGATGTGAGGTGTTCAGCTATAAGTATGCAAAATTTCACGTCTCCAAACTAATTAGGAAACTCACTTAGAAAGAATTGTTTAAAATACACATGCGCGATTCCAAAGGGTTAAATGTACGACTTTTCCAAAATTTTATCATTTGTCGTATGATGTGAGGTATTCAGCTATAAGTACCCAAAATTTCACGTCTTCAACCTAATTAGGGGCTCATTTAGAAAGAATTGTTTAAAATACACGTGTGGGACCCCAAAGGGTTAAATGCACGACTTTTTAAAAATTTTATGATTTGTCGTTGGATGTGAGGTGTTCAGGTATAAGTATGCAAAATTTCACACCTCCAACCTAATTAGGGGCTCACTTAGAAAGTATTGTTTAAAATACGTATGTGGGACCCCAATGTGTTAAACGTACGACATTTTCAAAATTTTATGATTTGTCGCTTGATGTGAGGTGTTCAGCTATAAGTATGCAAATTTTCACGTCTCCAAACTAATTAGGAGCTCACTTAGAAATAATTGTTTAAAATACACATGCGGGAGCCCAAAGGGTTAAATGTACGACTTTTTCAAAATTTTATCATTTGTCGTATGATATGAGGTGTTCAGCTATAAGTACCCAAAATTTCATGTCTCCAACATCATTAGGGGCTCACTTAGAAAGAATTGTTTAAAATACACATGTGGGACCCCAAAGGGTTAAACGTACGACTTTTTCAAAATTTTATGATTTGTCGTATGATGTGAAGTGCTCAGCTATAAGTACCCAAAATTTCTTGTCTCCAACATGTATAGTTTCTGAGAACGGGCTCTGTGACGGACAGACAGACAGACAGACAGACAGACAGAGGAGCGAGACGAATAGGGTTTCGTCAGATGAACGAAACCCTAAAAAGTGACATTCTATTTGAGAAAACAGCACACTAACTGGGTAGGAAAGACTTGATTGATCACTCTCAGCTCGCTGCAAAGTTATTGCATGAAACTATACCAGATATTTTCTATATAGTTTATACATTAAATTTTTATTCTGTTTATGTTAAAAGTATAATCATCAACCCTTTGATTATGTCCCTTTGGACACGCGTGTATCACTTATGACAGCCAAATGCGAGATTTGTTTTATTATTGTTATTATTACTTTTCACAAAGAATAAAGTTTATGGTAACAATTCACTAGAATTATATTACAAATCCTGTAGAAAGAGGTGTAAAAAAGTGACATTCTATATGCGAAAACATAACACTAACTGGGTAGGAAAGACTTGACTGATCACTGCCAGCTCGCTGCACAGTTACTGCATGAAACTATACCAGGTATTTTCTACTTCCAAATAACATTGAAGTGAAAACTTCCGATAAAATATACGGGTAATGCATCATATACGACAGAAAATAATTAAATATGCATCAAAAAGTTTTCGTTTGAGTTAAAAGAATTTTTATGTAACATATCAATATTTACCATGAATATAACGAATAAAAATTATTTGTTTTTTATGTTATATTCATCCTTGTACGTTAAAATATTTTATATTCGAAATAAAATTTATTACATTGTAATGTGTTAATGTCAAAATGATGACATTTTGAGACAAAATAATTTTTAAAGCTTTTTATACTATGTTCTTATTTTCAACATCACAAATTTAAAAATATTTTTATTTAAAATATTTGAAATATTTATTGCCTTCATATCAAATTTAAATATACATATAAAAATAAATAATACATATCTTATCCTATCTAATGCACTAAGAAACTAGCATCAATATTTATTTTAACAATCAATTAGAAATACTGCAGCTAACAAAGGTGACAGTTTTGACATCCAAGAATTATTCAAATGTTACTTCCTTTACACTTATATAAAAAGAAGACGAATTATTTAACTTTAAATCTTAGAATATCTCACTGTAAAAAAGATAGTTCTTGAGTCATTAATCTTTTACTTCGAGAAAAATATAATGTATTCTTTCTAAGCAAGCATTATCATAGACAGTTTTATAATTGATACATCGTATTATGAAGTTACATTTAAGAATTTCCAACGATATAAAGAAAAATAAATTATATATTTTCAATTTGTACTTACTGCATAAAATTTAGAAATATACAAAAAAAATTATTCAGCCAACTTAGGAGGTGCATTTCAGAATTTAATATAAAAAAATGGGTGGATGTCTGTGACACAATGCCTTATTTTTTTTTTTTTTAAGGATTGTCAAAAAATTTCAGTTAACATTATTATTTAGGTTGTCGTAGTTGTTCTATCATATCCCTTCCATGTTTTGAAATTTAAGTTTTAATTTAAATTATTTATAAATATTAAATAATGAATATTTTTTATATGATACTATTTTTCCTATTTTTGACTATTTTTCGGGAACAAAAAAAATAAATAAATAAATAAATAAATAAATAAATAAATAAATAAAAAATAAACGAAATATATCTAACATGCTTTAAGGATCTTAGTAATGAAGCTTTTTTTTTTTTTTTACATAAAATTTAACGAAACTCACTAATTAAATCTTCATGTTAATACAAATAAAATAAAATTTATTTAAAAATAAAATAATACAGTCTTCGAATATTAATAACGAAGTGGAAGCTTCCTTACAACAAAATGTCACCTTGCAAAGACTGGCGTGACTTGATCTAACAAAATATTTAACGAAAATATAATAGATGCTGTTCCGAGTTGAACACGATTCCAAATCCTTTACCATCAGAAATCCCAGAGACAAATATATTTGCGAGATTTAAAAAATCTTTTATGAAATAAATCAGTCTTTTACAGCTAATAATTTTCGAAAGTGTTTCCAAATTTTTACAGTGTATTAACCAGTTTTTGCAGCAACAGTATTAACACGAAATAACCGTTTTTCGGAAGTCATGAATTCTCATGTAAATAATCTGAGTTCATCACTCGAATCTATATATGCAATATTAACAAAAGTGTTAAATTTAGGCTTTTCGTTTAGCATGTTTGTCTGCTGATTATGTTTCTTGAACATGAAAATGTTCACTTCAGGATCGATAGCTTTCGAAAAACCAATATTTCATGTTCATACCGGTTTGGAAATCTGAATAATAACTGAATAACTAAATACTAATAATACTGTAAAAATTACTCAGAAACACTTCCAAAAATTACGAGCAGCATTTACATTTTACTGTAGAAATGATTCTTTAAATCTCGGAAATCTATCTGTGTTTTCAGAAGATAAAAGATTTTCAGATTTCTCGGTAACTAGGAAAAGTTTATAATATATTTTCGTAAATCCTCTTGCTATGTCAAGGTTTCGTATTTTTCATAGTGCAAATACGAAATTTTAATAAAAAAAATTCCTTAGTGCTGGCAACAATAGGATGAATCCATAGTTTTTTTTTTGCAATTTGTAGAAATTAATGTTTTTTTAAGCTACTTCTGTTGATAATATCAAAACAAAGTAGAATTTTGTCTCAAAAGAAATACGTTTTGAGTTCAATTAACACTTAGAATTTATCTAACTTCTAACACTAACTTAAAAAGTATATGGCTACGTCGGCAGTTCAGCATGGGCCGAAAGGAAATGTGTTAACTCGCTGTAAAATTTCACTTGAAACACTAACTTTTCACTATAGAAAATGCCACTGATTGATGGGAAGCCCGTGGATTCAAATATACTTTATTTCAAATAATTAACGAAACACCCAACCACGAAAGCAAACTTTTCAGCAATATAATCTAATTCTAAACTTAGTCAAACTACCTACTACCCCAAGTCACTATTAACATCACTAAATACCAAACGTCAATACTAACGACACGTGGGTGGCTCGCTGAAAGCTCAAACGTGTCTTCATGTTCCACAAAGGACGTGATCCTACAAATCTGACAAAAATCATTTCTACTGCAGTATTTATACCAGCTAAACGACCATAGAAAATAAACATATTATTGCTCGAAGTTATCAGATTCCTGGAGATTCAACCACACTTTGCGACAGTAAAACAAATGACAGATTAGCTTGCTAGTTTACGCACAAATGCTGGAATCAAGACGTTACTTTCACACACATAAATCAACAATCCAGATTTTAGACTATCTTCATAATAACGTAACTAGATACTAATGCTACTAAATAAAAAATGAAGTATTAATTCAAACAAAAGTATTTTACAATTCGAAATAAATTCTTCATACAAATCGTATTCATACATTGGTGGAAATTGAATTATGAAATCACGATTTTTTAACAAGAACTTCTATAATATTCATTAAAAACGAATTAAATTCCATACGTTATATATGCCATGTACAACAAATAATTTAAAAAAATAAAATTTCATACATACTAATAAACTAAAACATAAGGTCAAAAACTAGATTTTAGTAACATAAAAACATGGAAATTGATTTATGAAATATCACATTTAATTGAAACTAATAGTTAGTAAAGCCGCTTTTATTCATCAGAGTTTCTTTTATTCTAGATGGCATTGATAAAACAAGATTTTGAAAATATTTCTGATCAATTAATTTCCAGTTTTGACAGATTGAAGCTTTAAATTCTATAAGTGACGTGTACAGCATCCCATTTGCATAAATCATCCGAACAAGCTGTTCCCAAACGTTTTTGATGGTGTTAAGATCAGGACGAATAGGTGGATGATCTAAAAGAACAATATTCTGTTCGTCAAACCAATCTTTCATTGCATTTGAAATGTGAATACTTCCATTGTCTTGCATGAAGATGTAATCTAAACCGCAATATTGCCATGCAAATGGAAGAAGTGAATTTTCTAAAACAAAACTGTAATCAAAAGAAGTCTGGCGACCGTTTATAAATACAATTTCATTTTTGCCATTATAAGCTATCGCTGCCCAAATCATCAAACTTCCGTCATTAAAAGTTCTACTGAATGTAGATTTTGATTCTTTTCTTAGATTCCTTCAGTGATATGTCAAACCATCCGGGCCATCCAAATTAAACCTTTTTTCGTCTGAAAAAAGGACTTTCTTCCAATTGTGAACCATTGTCATGTACTTCTCGCAATACTAAAAACGCATCTGCTTGTGATGCAGAAGTAATTTGGACCAGACTTCATTTTCGACCAACTCAAGCTTCGTGAAGAATGTAAAATTTGCCTAACACTTCTAGAAGTAACAGGAAGGGATAGATCTGCACAAATCTTGTTTGAAGTATGGTCGGCGTTCGATGCAAGCTGATGAATACCCATTTTCTCTCTCTTACTTAAACGTGGATTACTTTTTTGTTAAAAATTTCCCCATAGTTTTCTGGATCTTACTTTTTCTGTAGTTATGTATCACAACAAATGATCTTTTAATTAATTTTACTAATTTCCGTAACAGACTTTCCGCATCTTATATATGCATTGATTTTAGCTCTTTTTTCCTCAGACAACATCTTTCGTTTACCCATCGTGAAAAGTATAACTGAAACGTATTGCTTCCAAAATATCATACTTTTTATGTCTACTGTGCATGTCACGCTACCTTGTTTTATGCAAATTTTCGTCATATTACTTCGGAATAGCCAATGAGATGTGATCTTTCATAAATCAAATTCCATGTTTGCATATTACGAAAATCCATTTTTTGACTTTTTATTTTTGTTTAATATTATGTATGAAATTTTATTTTTGCAACTCATTTGTTATACATACTATATATATCCCATGAAATTTCATTCAGATTAAATGAATATTATAGAAGTTCTTGTTAGAAAACCGTGGTTTCATAAATCAATTTCCACCAGTGTACTATCGCAGCTTTTGTTAATGACATAGCTTTAGTTACTTCTGAAGATTTTCTTAAGCTACATAATCCAATCACCTAACTTTTACCGTTTTTCAAGAAAAAGTATTTCTCGCTTGTTTTAAGGATTTTAGAAATGAAGCTTTTTTATTAAATTCGAACGAAAATGTTTTTCCGTAATAAGGCTTCCTATTAACATAAATATTTTTTTAAAGTTTAAAACAGTAAAATATGAAAATTCTATCTGTGCATCTCGAAGTTAGGTACTATGGTGAAGAGGAAACTTTCATACTTCAAGAAGTAATCTAGCAGAAGTTTCGTGTCATCATATAGTTTACGTTTTTGGTGCTTTATCTAGATGGTATTTACATGAATGGATTTTCTATCACAGGAAATGATGCAGTGCATGGCGTTCAAGATTGAGTCTTCGGTAAAAATCGCCAAGGAAAATTAACAGCTTACATTAGACACACACATGCGGCGGCTTTCGCGAGATAATATTAAACCTACGTATGTATTCATTAAAATAAAGTTTTCTTTTCAATATTTTAAATGACTTTTTTTCCTTAGTATATCTGTGGTCGACACCTAACGTGATATATTGATTTTTTTTTTCTTTTTGTAACTTTTGTTGGTTTGCAACTTCTTTATGGGGACAATTACAATTCCTACTACAACCAAGAATTTATTTTCCGAAATTTAAGGTGTCATTAAAAAAAAAAAAAAAAAAAAAAAAAAAAAATACGGCCGAAAAAAAAAAAAAATATCGTATTAAACATCAACGCTACATATCCCGTACACAAAGAAATAACAAAAATTACTGAAATAAAAAAAATAGAAATTTCCGAAAAACACTTCTGTTCATTTAATATTAGATTCCGAATGTCGTCGTTTGAAAAGTGTAAACTCATGCATATTATTTGATTTTTTTTTTGCTATCTTCGACATCAGAAGAATTCGAAATTAGGCCTTTCTGTTGGAAGTTCACGCATTACTTTAACAGTTGATATCACAGCGTTGCATATCTTTAATATGCCCAAAAGTCGATTTTACTTATACAGTGTGCTTTAAAACATAATTTTATTTATTGCTGCTATCTCCCAAATATCTCCCTCTTAATAGAAATTGTTGATAGAATTTCCAACAAACGCCAATACGGGGTTATTTTTTGTAATTAGAATTATATGTCTATGACTAACAGTTTAGGAATTAGCAATTGGATATGCTTCTGATTGGACACCCTATATATAGCGCAAAGTAGCTAAAATGTCAATTAGCTGAGAGAAAACCTAAAACAACTTTAAACGCTTTTTTTACATTATGATTTTTAAGAAATTACAGATAGAAAAAAAAAATGAAAATTCTTGATAAATAAACATTAAAGCACAGTTGCATATTATTAAAATGAGTTTTAGTTTTAATAAAAGTTTCTGATAAAAATATCATCCCCATAATTTCTCTTTTCTACTAAGCATACAAAACGCCTATTTTTCTATAACAACAAAAATGACACATCGGATGAAACGGTTATAAAGTAATTAGCCTTAGGTAGAATTTAACAGAATATATAAAGAGAACTTTTCTACTTGAAAACCTACTGTAAAGACTGAATTTTCTTTTAAGTTTTTTTTAGTTTTATAAAGAACAAATAAGTGTATTTATTGTATTTTCTACGATTAAAAAACGAAAAACTTTACACTGAAATAGTCAAATTTTATTTCAATCAGAATAATATTTTTGATACCCATTTTGAAACTTACGTAGTATATGTGTAAGAACTTTTATTTAAGCTTTCATAAGAATGAGAAAATTATTTTTACCGATTTAAAAGAGATGGGATATAATATATACCACTTAATTTTAATCCCAAAATGCCACATTTGCATCACACTTTTTTAATCAAATTTTGCAATTATGATGTACATGAAGAAAAGATTTCAATTACTTTGTAAATAAATTTGCGTGTAAATCCTGGAATAATTTAATTATTTCAATAATTTAGCAACAGAAGCACGTTGCCACTGAAAGAGTTATATTTGAATCAAAATAAAAATATTTGATAATCATTTGATCGAAATATTTTATATCAAAATATTTGAAACAATTGTGCATTAACTGTTTCTTATACATACTATATACCGGGTGTCCCAAAAATGACTGATGAAATTTAAAATTCAATAACTTGAACACGGTGTCAGATTTTAAATAATTCTTGCAGGAGTGTTATGTAAGATATCATCAGATTTTATGCTGCGATTCTCAGTTTTAGTTCACAAATGGAATCGATAAATGACGCTGCAAGCAATAACCACTAAATCCAGGATCGATGTTTCGGCCTCTGTCTTCTACCACGCAAAAAAAGGAGATTAAAATGTATTGAATGGATTCCAAAGTACCAAAAATCGGGTCTGGACTGAGCACCTATTGCTCTCAGCGCCATCTATTGTTTGAAATTCGAACTAAAATCAAGAATCATAGTAAAAAACTCCTGACATCTTACATAACCCTCCTGCAAGAATTTTTTTTATGTCTGTCACTGTTTGCAAGTTATTGAATTTTAAAATCCATCAGTCATTTTGGGACACCCGGTATGTATATATGCAGCAGAATATAATTAACTTCTAATCTATATATATAAAAGCCGTTCTCTGTATGTATGTCCTTTATACAAATCTTCAATTTTAGACCGATTTGCACAAAACTTCCTGAACATACCTTTTAGAACGTGGAAAAGATCACTGTCTACTTTAAAAAATCATCAGAGGACTATTTACCCCTTTTTTCTACAACATTTCATAATTTAACATTATAGAAATATCTCTTTTAAATTTTCAAATGTTTCTTTCCTGTTGCCATACATCTCAAAGACTGCTCAATAATTTAAAAAAATGATAACTCGAGTACTTTGTTTTTATAAGCTAATAAAAATTCAGACTCAATCGCTATATTTTTTCATTTTCTAAATTGTTGTCATTCTCTTCAGGAAATGCACATTTTCTCCATATAAAATAACTAGGGGGCTGTGCCCCCTAAGAGCTACGCTCGCCAACCCCCGTTCAGGCACACCAAAATCCAAAAAGCACGCTAATTTGATCGGCTTTAAAAATATTGAATTTAACAGTAGGGATCTCTCTGGAAACGGGTTTCCATTCGTTTTCCTTGGATTGAGGATTTAAGACCAAATCTGTTGCTATTAAGAGATACAATGGCTGTTTTCGTATTTAATTAAAAAATTAGTTAAAAGTTTGAAAATAAGCTAATGTAAAATGAATTAAGTAAACACTGTCATTTTCTCCCGGTATTTTTTAACAGCGCTATAAGATAGTGCTTTTAAATAATTCATTTTAAATGTATCATTTCAAATCTGACGTAATTTACATCAAAGTTTTATTTCTCTTATTAATATTCACGTGAAAATACTTTTGTTGTTAAAAGGGAATATTATTTGCGCTGTCTTCGAATTCACGATAATAGTTGAAAAGATTATCTCAAAATATCTCGCGCAAATATATTTTTCCATTTAAATTGTTTTGCCATATTTTTTGCTCATTATAAATATGAAGTAATTTCCTCCATTTACAAGTTTTAACGCATAATGATTTTTTTATTTTAAGATTTTGTTTCTCTTTTAAAATTCAAGTGAAAATATGGTTCTTATGACGCAATTTTCCTGCTTTTAACATGTAATCATTTAATTCTCATTTTAAAGTTTTTTTTTTCTGTTTGTAATAGTCAAGTGTAAATAATTTTTTAATTTGAAGTAAACGTTATTGTTTGCGCTGTTTATACAATTGGCAACAGTTTAAATTAATAACATTTTCTAAAATTTGTAAAAAATATCTCTCGAAATGCTGAAAATTTGAATTTAAAATAGACATAAAACCTCAAAAAATGAGTCAAATTAGAAAAATAAATGCAATCTGAAAACCGGGAACTTATAACGTATAAAATTGTCTAAAAATGATTAAATTCTCATGTATAGTTTTTGCTCCAATAAAACTTTTTTAATGGAACGATTTTGTCCAACTTTAGCATTAAATATCTCTTAAAATAATTCTTCGATTTGAAAACTGTCTGCATCAGCGTGTTTATCAAACATTTCTCTATAACAACACCGATTTTCATATTTTTGTATGCAACAGTTTTATTTTTTTTTTATATTAACGAAGAAAGGTCATGCTTAAGCATTCAAATTGGATGCCGATCTACCCGGAATAGCTACGCAGATTTTCAGTGGTCCATTTCCAAATCAAAACTTTTTTATATATATATATAGAAGGAAAACCTTAACTAAATGTGTGCTCACATGACGTAGTATAGCTTCATTTCAATGTTTTTGAAGCTAAAAAATCTGTTTTAATACAGGCGTTTCAATATCAAGAAAATAATTTAGGGAAAAGATAATAATAAAAAAAATCATTTGCTAGATATGACGTCAATTTCTGATTAACTGACACTGTTTTCTAATGATGTTTTATTCTTAAAGGATACTCTTGATCGTCTGAAATAATTCCTTATTATTATTCAAATTAACTCAAATTTCTTATTAACATTCAAATGAAAATACTACGTCCTTTTAACATACGTATGGTTAAAGTTTTTACATATATATATGAAAAATGTGCATTTTCTATTTAGAATGACGTCGATTTGAAAAATGCAAAAATACAGCGAGATAATCTGAATTATTTTATTGTGTTGCTACACCCTAAAAAAAGGCACAAATAATTAAAAAAAAGGGCAAACACATGTAGTTTCTTTTCATAAACCAATGCAAATTCAGTCTCTCTCGATATATTGTTACATTTTTAAAATTGGTGTCTCTCTAAGCAGAAAATGCGCATTTCTCATATCTTAAATAAAAACTTCAAGGCTTTGAGAAAACTTAAAGCCTCCATTTAATATATTTTTAATTAAAATTTCATTAAAATATAGGCTTTTCTATTCCAAGAAAAGGGATCAGAAACACAAATCTCTAAATACGGGTCACTTTTAATAAATTATGACGTCAATTTGGATAAATATGGCCTCAAACTGGCTCTAAAATCCTGTTGCTATGATTTATTTCCTATTTCGTTATAATGTTGTTTCTTTAATTATACCATTTCGGTAAATGTTTTAATATTTTTAATGCAGTGATAGCATTCTGTAAAATCTACTTTTATGCGATTTATATTAAATTGAAATTAAAGCATAACAACTATTTTTTTAGAGTTAGCTTTCTCATTTTAAACAAAGCTTCATAGATGGACGTCGTTTTCATGTTAATTGCTGTGAATTTGGATTTTATGATTAATGTGAGTTTCCGTTTAAAAATTATAGGCAATGAATCTTACGATACCCGTGTTTAAAAGTACCTGATATACTGCGCATTAACAGAACATAAATAAAAATCATTTTTAATTTGGAACACTAATCTATTTAGTGTATTTTTTAGATTTCTCAAAACTACATGAAAAAGCATTTTTGGTGATTTCGTATTATAGCGAGCAGTTAATCGTGAATATTTTCACGATAATTCCCGTATAATCTGAGTAGCACATTTTGCTCACTGTTATGGTCAGTTTCTCCAAACAAATCTTGAATTAAATGAAATATATCGGTGAATTTGACCCGTCATTTTAATGCAACATGAGTCTTTTTCTCAACGTCCTTCCGCGTAGATGAAAACGTTACTAACGCCACTGAGCTGTTATACTTTCTAATGTTTAAGACAAAACTTCGGTTGTTAAGGGTCAAATGTTTTAGTTGATGATTTACAGTAGAACTGGTTTAAGAATAATAGACCGATATGCAATATACTAAAAGTATTCCTGAAAAATTATCTAACATTTTAAAAGGCTAACCATTCAGAATGGGGTTCAACTGATTAGTAACTTTTCAGCTAACTCTATAACAAAACATGTAGAGCAAAATGGGATATACTAAAACCATTATAGAAAAATGCGTGCATAGTAAAAGCGCAAATTCCAAAAAATTTCAAAATCTGTCCAGTAGAACTTTTTAAAAAGGTTAATCTTTTATAATCTGATTATTGAACTTTCTTCCATATTTTTATATATAACTGCTGGACATAAATGCAATATTCTAAACCATCCGTGTAAAATTATCCAAGAAACGATGCAAGATCCAAGGAAGTCCATTAATAAAAATCTTTTTTAAAAATACTAATCTTTCATAACCGGGTTCACATGATTATAAAACTTTTCCCTATAATTCTAAGACTAAGCAACTTAAAACAATATGTTATACGCTAAAACATTTCCAGAGAAACTGATAGTTGCATTGAAATCCATTCAGAAGAACTCAAGTTACAAGCAGCCGGAACGAAATTCCCATTTGCATATTCTACACATAATAGATTATTTTGCGTAGTTCAATTTGATATCTGTTAAATTCGTGTTTTATTTTATTTTATTTTATTTTATTTTGACGTTTTAATTTCGTTTACCAGTTTAGTTATGAAATGTTACACGAAAACAAACAAGTACTGAATTATTTGCAGCGTTTTTGAGCAATTGAGTTAATCTTTTGTAATTGCACGCACATTTAAAAAATATTCATGCTTGGGAATCACTTTAAAATCTATAGAAAATCTATAAATTGACATAAACTTTTCAAACAAATATTATTGAAAGTTTTCTTTTGTTTTCTATTAGACGTTGGAACAATCGAATGTGCGATATTTAGAAGTTAAATTGTAGTAAAATCAAAATTTGTGGATAGATTAGGTTGTTGTCACCAATAATATGATGACAAAGTTACACATAGACATGCCTTTTCTTCATACAATTGCATTAAAAGCAAACGGGTTCATCTTTCGTAATAGTTTTGTTGGGCTGCACTCACATTTAAAAATATCCATGTTTGAAAATTAATTTCAACCCATTAAAAAAAAAAAAAAAAAAAAAAAAAAAAAAAAAAAAACTAAGATACAATTTTCAAATAAATTTCATTTGAAATAAAATTTTGTTCTATTCGACAGCTTAAAAAATTAAATTGTGTGCTGTTTAGAAGTTAAGAAAAATTGCTGTAAAGGAACAATTTGTAAGTTAGGTCGTTGCCATCGACAGTATGATGTCAGCGTTACTCACTGACATATTTTTACTTTATAATGTAGATATACGCCATACAAACGAGAATTTCACGATCTGATATGCCATTTGGTGGAATTGTTTTTCGTATTGTCAGAAAATTACACATTTTTCTGTTACACCAGCCGAAAAAAGGGCATTGTGATAACTAAGCTCAGACATTTCATTATGGTGGAGAAACAATAACATGTGTTTTCTAATTGTCATTTTAATGATTTGCGGATGGGAATGCACTAATCTTAGTTATTGTGATTACTATAATAGTTCATTTTAATTTACTATTTTACATGGACGGTCTCTTATAATTGACACGGGCGAAGCTGTGTAGTTCTGCTAGTTCTGAAATAAAGTATGAAAAGTAATTAAAAAATACATCTAGAACTATTTTGTATTTCAACTCGTTTGCTATGGAAAGTACAGGTAAAATAAAAATAATATATTTTAATTATAAGCAAAGGTGAAACGAAATTTTCTGTTTCATAAAGAAAATATGCATTCGTGTAAAATTAGAAATGAGATTTTAAGAGGCCTAATAAAAGAAGCTTCTGTTTCTGGCCGTTATGTATGTGTGTTTCAATATATGTCTTCAGTTGTCTTAACAACGACGGAACGGATTTGAGTGTAAATTTTATACTAAAACTCTAGTACACTAAAAGCTTTTATGCTATAAGGATTTATTGTATCATGAGTATTTTTCTTGCAAGGAAACGCCAAACATTTTACTAACAAAATAAGAAAAATGAAGCTTTTAAGCCAATAATTGCGGGACGATTTTTCAAGATTAAATAGTAGGGGAAAGTAGGGTTATGACGCTCAAAAGGTCTTTCCCGCTCACCCAATAGCTCTAAACAGAATAGAATTGAAAACGTTCGATCGGCACTGGCACCTAGCGAACTTCATCGTTAGTTCCCAGTAAGGATAGAGTGACTGTCGGAAGGAAAGTATTTTTGTGTCATCACGTTATTAGTTTGCAGTTGTTTTATTATAAAATTCTACAGCATCAACTTGAATGTAAGAGTACAGTCTTATTTTCAAATATTAATTTACTCATTATGTCTAAAAATATATACATTTATCTGTACTTTCATGCTTTTATTTATTTTTGTAGTGCGTTGTTACGCCTTTTATAGTGCATTAAATCCTAACATGGCGGTAACTAGTAATGGCGCTCGCGTGGAATTCCAGAAGTGTTGCTAGTGAGCAACTTTTTTAAAATTCAAACTTATTTATTAACACCACTTTTTTCAAATGGTAAGATTCCCCTGGTTTCGCCTTAATTAATGTGTCATTAAACAACGAGAATATTACGATTTCAAAACAGGGGTGAAAATCGAACAACCTAAATTTAAAAAAAGTAGCCCACTATAGGTGTGCACAATATGTGTAAAGTGGTCGCGAAAAGCCTGCAGTTGTGTGAACAGCCCACACAGCCACATGTGTGACTTTTGTCTTACTTAAATGTTGTATTCAAACTCTGAGCGCAATTACCCTACCATGTCGGGCATTACTGCTCAATCGATGGTTATTTAAATAAAACGATAAAATGAATTCCTTAAACTTTTATGCAAATTAGTTGATTGCAAACTGTTCCTTATGCTGTGGAGTTATACTTCGTTAATAAAATATTGAATTTTTTGTCTAAATTTGACTATCTATTCATGTTTTCCCTTAAGTGAGTGCCATTCTCCTACTTTCCCCGACTTTGTCTAGTTTATATTTTGGCGGTTCAACTAAATATGGGTTTCATAGCTCATGTTTTATTCTCCATTGGTACAATTTTACTATCTTCTATCTTCAATAGAAGAAAGTATTGTAATCGAATTTTTTCTGGTTTTCGACGGATTTACACATTTTAGGGGTCAGAGTTCCCCAAAAACATTTTTATAGAAAATGCTTGTCTATCCGTGTGTCCGTATGTCGCTATTCTACCATCGAAAAGTGTATGAGGTTATATATATAATTAAACCAAATTTTCTGTGTATGTTTTTAGTCATAACAAGCATGTCCTCCTTTAATTTGGAAAAATTCCGACAGAAGAGCTCACTGAAATAGCGCTTTTTGTGCCATTTTAATTATTGTACCATCGAAAAATGTATGAAGTTGTAGACCAATCATTTCAAGTCGCTTTTATATTACTAATGCTTAAAAATTACTTAATTATATTTATTTTACTTTCCAAGAATAGGATATTTTAGATGTCAACATAACCGGAAATTGAGCTACTGAATCGCCAACTGAAGCCATATAAAAATGTAAACAATGGCGAAAAAAAAAACTATGGGATCTTTTACATTTGATTGGAATCTATCTATATTAATATTGTAAAGAAGTAAAGTTTTTTGTTTGTTTGTTTATTTTTAGACGGTAATTTCTGGATTTACCGAACCGATTTCAAAAGTAATGGTATCAAAATGATGTTGTTAGTCTCTGTTTCAACACAGACTATATCTTATGTCGATGCCACAAAAACAAAGGGGTGCAAGAGCAAAAAACTTTGTAAAAATGCGATTTTTGTGTTACTGAAGCACCTAGAAACATGAAATTTTGCATGGCAGTTACTTATAAGATATAAAGGATCTCTAAGAACATTTCTTAAAAAAATCGAAATTTAAAAGGTATAAAAAAGCACGAAAAGCGTTCTAAAAAACGTTCTAAATTGCAATTTCTACGCAATTTAAGAAAGTACCGAACCGATTGGAAAAATAATGGCCAAAATGATGGCGACAGCCATTGCTCCAATATAGGGTATACTTTATAGCGGTGCCACTACCCCAAAGGGGATGCAGGAGCAAAAAGCGTTCTAAAAATGCGAATTTTGTGTTACTGAAGGGCCTAGAAACATGGAATTTGGCATGGTAGTTACTTATTAGATATAATGATTTCTAAAAACATTTCTTAAAAAATTTGAAATTTAACAGTGGTGAAAAGCGCTTTAAAAACATTCGAAATGCTGATATGTAAGCAATCTCAAGAAATATCAAACCGATTTCAAAAGTAATGGTTGGAATTTTATGGTGATAACCCTTGCTCTAACATAGGCTCTATATCATGTCGGTGTCACTTCCACCTGAAGGTTATAGGAGCAAAAGTTCTTCTAAATTGCGATTTCCAAGATACTGCAGGGGCTAGCAACTTTAAGTTATGCATGATAGTTACTTATAAGATATAAATTATCTCTAAGAACATTTCCTAAAAAATTCGAAATTTAAAATGGGTGAAAATTTGCGAAAAGCGTTCTAAAAACGTTCTAAACGGCTATTTCAACGCAATCTAAGGAAGAATCAAATAAATTTCAAAAGTAATGGTTGGACATAGAACAGCCCTTGCTCCAACATTTCATGTCGGTGTCACTACCACCTGGGGGTTGCAGGAGCAAGAAAATGTTCAAACTTGTTTTTTTTTTTTTTTGTGATACTGAGGGGGTCTAACATTTTGAAATCTGGCATGGTAATTACTTTAAAGGAAGCAAATGCTTTCTAAGAACCGTGGAAAGAAAATTCAAAATTTAAAAGGAAGAAGTGAGCGAAAAGCATTCTAAAAACTTTCTAAATTAAGATTTTTATGCAATCTTAGGAAATACCAAAACGATTTAAAAAAATCATGGTGGCTAATTGGTGGTGATAGAATCTGATCAAACACAAGCTATATTTTATGTCGGTGCCACAACTACTAGAGGGTTGCAGGAGAAAAAATAAGCTCTAAATAACGATTACTGTGGCACTGAAGTGGCTAGAAACTTTAAATGTGGCATGGTAGTCACTTATAAAATATAAATGCCCTCTAAAAATAGTCGAAAATAAATTCGAAATTAAAAAGGGGTGAAGCGAAGGCAAGGAATGAAAATTGTTCTAAAAAATTCCTAAATTACGATTTCTATGTAATCTCAAAAAAAAAAAAATAATGAGCGGATTCCAAAAGTAATGGTTGTGAATCAATGGTGAATGTTTCTGATCCTACACAGGCTATATTTTTATATTTGTGCCACGACCACCTCGGGTTTGCAGGAACAACAAACGTTCTAAAAAAGCCTTTAAAAACTTTCTAAATTACGTTTTCTACGGAATATTAGGAAATACATAACCGGTTTTAAAATGAATGTTCGCAAATTAATGGTGACACTCCCTGTTTCAACATAGGAATTCTATGTTGGTGCCACTACCACTAGATAGGTGATAGATCGTTAGACAAGAAGCGTGGAATTTGACATGCTGGTTAATTTTAAGTGTAATTGCATACTAAGAAGATGGTTTCAAAAAATTCAAAACTTCAAATGAGTACTGAAATGAGCATAAAAACTTCAAAATATTTTCTGAATTATCATTTGAAGAGCTGAGTAGATGAACATCGTAAGTGGTTTTGAACAGATGTGCTTCTGCAATGCACATGGTGTTTGGCGACTTTTTGATTGGCGCGCTTTTCCAAGCCGCGCCAAACTACTGTTTTCTAATACGTCGACAACTTTCAATAATGGAAAATACACTACATATAAATAACAGCGTATAAAAAAGCACAAAAAAACGTATTTTTGCAAAACAATCAAAATAACGCAAAATGCATATTTTACAACATGTATTTTATGGGAAATGTTCTACCTGCGTCATTTCGTGCTTTTAAAATGCCCTTGTAAATCAGAGTAGACATCAGGTACTTCAAACTTTAATTTCTCGCAAGCTTTCAAATAAACTCATGACGTCATTTTAATGATTTAAAGAGACAGTGGACATTCAAAATCACGAAATTTGACAAATAAATCGATTTTTTCCGAGAATTGTGAAATTAGATGCTCAAATTTATCTGATGCAAACAAAAATCAATTCTGTCACTTCTTCGTTTGAGATGTTAACTTTTATATTTGTAAAAACTGTATATATACACTATATTGCCATTAATGAGCGGCAACATTCAATTATAGACATTTTGTCGAATATTTAGAAATATACTTGACAGATTCTTCTGGAATTTCAGGATTGAAAAGAACAGGTAAGACCTCATATTTAGCAATGTCGATTTGATAACGGGGGCAATTAGGGGGCCAACAAAAAATCAAAGAAAAAAAATAAAACTTGGGATCACCGTGTAAAATAAAATAAGCAAAATGATCTATCGCTACCGAATGTAAAAAAGCAGATATTGTGCAATCTGTGTATTCTTTTATTTAAGAATAGCATGTATATTAAGAGAGATATAGCGATTTATTTAAAAAATTAAAAAATTCTTGCATGTTTTTTGCTTATAACATGCAGGGTTTTCAACCAAATTTAACTCCGATTTCAGAAAAATTGACAAAATATAGTAGAAACAATATAGTGCAATTGGAATATAAATATATTAAATATTTTAGGAAATATAACCAGTTGTATGAAATAGTTTTTATCTGCGCATGTGCGGACGATAACAAGGATCATTTTACATAATTTAATAATCAACTCCATGGAGCAACTTATTAAAAAAATCTAGTCAAATATCGTAAAAATTCAGAAAGATAACAGCGTTAGAGTGAGCAAATTTTTAGTTGTTCTCTAAAAGTTGCTGATTGATAAGGGATTTTTCACAAATTGTCACTTTTAATTTTTAAATTTTTTAAATTTTCATTATTTATTGATGCTTTAGTTCTTCTTGGATAACCACCAGAACGAGCCTATACCATGATCAAAAGAAGTATGCAAATCGAAGCATTTTTTCCAAATCTACTCGTTGATGCTCACTAAAAACTTTTTTTATGAAAGTCAGTTAATAAAAAATGACAATTTGTGTAAAATCCCTTATCATTCAGCTGCTTTTAGAGAACACCTAAAAATTTACTTCCTTTAACGCCAATATCTTTCTGAATTTTTACGATTATTTGACTAGAATTTTTTTAATGAGTTGCTCCATTGAGTTGACTATTAAATTATGCAAAATGATCCTTGTTATCGGTCGCGCATGCGCAGATAAAAATTATTTCATACAACTGCTCATATTTCCTAAAAGATTTAATATATTTATATTCCAATTGCACTATATTGTTTCTACTATATGTAGTCAATTTTTCTGAAATCGGCGTTAAATTTGGTTGAAAACCCTGCATGTTATAAGCAAAAAACATGCAAGAATTTTTAATTTTTTTTAAATAAATCGCTATATGTCTATTAATATACGTGCTATTCTTACACAAAGAATACACATATTGCACAATGTCTGTTTATTTATATTCATTTGTGGTAGGCCATTTCGTGCATTTTATTTTACAGGGTGATCCCAAGTATTACTTTTTTTCTTTGATTTTTTGTTGGTCCCCCTAACTGCTCCCCTTAACAAGCCGACATTGCTAAATATGAGGCCATACCAGTTCTTCTTAATACTGAAATTCCAGAAGTATCCGTCAAGTATATTTTTAAATATTCGACAAAATGTCTAAAATTGAAAGTTGCCGGTCATTAATGGCCATATAGTGTATTTATGCAGTTTGTTTTACTTAAAATGCTGTTCTCTCAAAATTGAAAATTTTTACCCCTTTCTAACCTTTGAAACGTTCCATTGGCATTCCTAATTATCAGATTCTTTTTTAAATTTATACTTTATATCCTCTGTACAATAATGAATATATGTTAGCATAAAAATTTGGATTTCACGCATATTTCAATGTTGAATATTACGTGAATATGAAAATATAGAGCTACTTTTCAGAAAAAACAAAGCATAAGTATAAAAAAAAAATTTCTAATTATATTCAGCGAACTTTTACAGTTCATGCCAACTTCCATTGAAACATATAAAAAGAATCTCATAAGTAAATATTGTCGTATTTTATGCAAAATAAATGCGCATGCGACATTTCAAAATTTCACAATTGTTCGTTATTTTAAAAAATTAAAAAATGAATAATTTATAGTCTTTTTTACTATTTTATCACCAAATTTTGAATATAACTATTTGAGGCTACCATTGATAAGTCTGCCAATTTATGAATCCATTGAAAATAGATGAATTTGGTTTTTAATGTCCACTGGCCCCTTAATGTGGCCTGTTACATTAGTACAGCGTCTAGAATATATAGTGTCGAAATCTGCAACCCAAACAGCGCTAAAGAGTTGTATCCGTTAAATATGCAACGATGCTGAAATCCAGGAAAGGGGAAGGGGGGGGGGGGGATCGCAGCAAAATATGCGATATATTTTAAAATTTCAAAGTAAACATCGTATTATTACAGTGTCTAGACCGAATCATCTTGGAGGTTTAGAAAATATCCTGCAGATCTTCCTGTGATCGACACATTTGATTTCAGCATCGCTTGACATTTTTAGGAATCCAATGTTTTAGCACTTTTTTAAGTATTACTGGGATAGTAGATTTCCACACTATCTATTCTAGACACTGTAACATTAGAATAAACATTGTCAAATCTACAAAGAAGTTCCAAGTATTGGGTGAGTGCAAATTTGTACCCTTTTTTTAGCGAAAACAGAAAGGCGGAGAACACAAAATGTTAAGCACCTATGAATTCATGCATGCACCATAATTATGTATAACCTCTTGCCATCTGTCTGGCAGGAAGTTAATCCCACGCCGAGTCACACGCACACTCAAAATACTGTTGTAACGCCGTTTTTACAGTCTCCACATAATTGAAAGTTCGGTGAGCAAAAGCGTTGTGTAATAATAAAAAAAAGTGATAAATCGAAAGTTCAAGGTCGGGTCTATACGCCGGCTGAGGTAAAAGTTCCCAACTAAGGTCCAGTAAATTATGCTGAGTCCTTAAAATAACATGAGGGCTAGCTCTATCGTGTTGAAAGAGAACCCCTCTGCGATCGATGAATGCTGGACGCTTAGACGTGAGTTTTGTTTACATTTTGTCCAATTGTTGGCAGTAGAGGTCTGCCTTGATAATATGGTTTGGTGCGAAACCCTCCTAGTTAATTATTCCCCTATCATTAAACCATACACTGCGCAAAACATTTCTGGAATCGAGACCTCTTGTTTAGGTCGATGGGTTACCCTCTACAACATCGGCACATGGTCCTTTGACGCTTCACAATACGGTACAGTACCCACTTCCCATCACCCATTACAATTCGGCTCAAAAATAGTTCCCTACTGTTACAGGAAAGCAAAAAATCACAGGCGCTGATCCTCTCTTGTCGTTGCCGTACTATAAGCTGGTATGCTACCCACTGATCGAATTTGGTGATGAAGCCAAGGACATGCATCCGTCTTTTGACTGTTGTTCTGTGTACCGAGAACGTTTCGGCTGATTCTTTGACTGTTGGATGAGGGGAATTTGCTATGGTTGTGTCCAGATCCTGGTCATAAACCACTGATGGGCGTACAAAACGGGCATGATTTTTACAGCTCCCATCTCCGTCCCGGAATTTCCTAAACCAACGGTAGCAGGTGCCAGCGTCCACGGCATCTTCCCCATACGCATGAAAAATGCTGTAGCAAGCACTGGCTGCTGTAACGGCTTTATTATACTCGTACCGTAAACAATGTCTAACGTGGTCTTGCTTGCTTTCTACGTTGTTCCCCGTTCCGCGTGAGTTCTTCTGACAAATGTTGTGCCTATGCATACTCTACTGCTCTACTCGTTATTATCCACTTTTCTGACCTCGAAACATAAGCTGTAGCGACTGTATTCCAATTGACATTTACATATGCTCAAAACAAGTATAACTTCTACACTCATCAAATATTTCACTATTTTGTTTTTACAAGTTACATCATCTAGAATAAATAGTGTGTAAATCTGCTATCCAAGAAGGGCTAAAAATTTTAAACCCTTAAATTTGCAACACTCACTGAAATCCAAAGAGTCCATCGCAGCGACATTTGCGATATATTTTTAAATTTCAATATGAAAATAGTTTTATTAAAACGTCTACACTGTTAAAAATATGCAACTTTTGCTGCTTAATCACTCCATCGTTTTTGTAGACTATCTCTATTCTTACCAATAAAAATGCTTCATAATATACACTGTTAAAAAATCTGCAGGTTTTGCTGCATTGTGACTCCACCGCTATTATAAAAGATCTCTATTTTGACCAATGAGAATGCTCCATAATATAGTCAAATAAAGGTTTTCCATAAAAGGGGTGGAGTGATTCTGTAGCAAAATCAACAGATTTTTAACAGTTTAACAGTGTAGTCTAGTAACCGTTTTCTCTAAAAGCGGTGGAGTGAGTCTGTAGTAAAAGCTGGAGATTTTTAATAGTGTATAAGATTGAATTGAGACGTTGAAATTAGCTTACTTCGGGATAAACTTTGAAATTTTGTATTTTTCGATATTTTATCATCAATGACGTATTAAATGCATTCGCAATAATTTTTCCTATTCTCTTTCCAGAACTATATAATTGCCACGTTGATATTTAGTTGCAAAACTAAATTTCAACAGCAATAACTTAATTCAAGTATAATAGCCAGGTTACTATTGAAGGAAATATTCCTAAAGTTTGGCGATTTTTTTTTTTTTTTTTTTTTTTTTTTTTTTTTTTTTTACTTTAATAAAACAGGCAGGGTAAAATCTTAGCCTTATCACTTAGCATATTCATCTACTCAGCTCCTCATTTATTTAGAATTACTTTCAGTTTTTGTTATTTATTTATGTCTCATTTCTGCCTAATGCATTATAATAATGAAGTTTAGTTAATCTGTGGATTAATTAGTAATTTTTTAATTATTCCTGAAAGTATAATTTCTTCTAATAAAAATTAAACATACAAATATCACTTGACATATTTCAACTATTACTCGAGCAAAGCCGCGGGTTTTCTAGTAAAGTTATAGTAAACTAAAATGTCCGGATTGTTGCCTATGTAAAGTTGTGAATTCAGTAAACGGAATTTTCAGGAAGAAGCTTTTTGAATAAAGAAACTTTCTTGCAGTACTGTGTTTGAAGCCTTCTATATTATTTAATGAAAAACAATATTTCCATATAATTAACGTTTACTGTTAAAGTTTAAACAATTTAATTGGTTTTCTATTTTAAATTGAATAACCCTTCTATTATCTGTTTTAAATTATGTAGTATTTTTTACTGAAAACGGATATTTATTATTATATTTTGAGAATTGCATTTAATGCAACTATTGAAATTAAATTAGAATATTTAGAGGAGGTGAGAATTTCGAATAAGTTACTGTTTCCTGATTCATTTTATACATAATATAATCAGAAAATACATGCGCTACGAATCAAGTTTATTACTTCATTGAAAAAAATTATCTTGTTTTGTTTATAATCGTAATAATATTACAAACATCATCGACAGCACTCACTGTCGGAACAACGGCCCCCTTTAAGAATAAGACAGATGGGAAGGCTTCCCCAATCACGGGAAATACCACTTGAAAAAAATTATTGCGATTTTAGTCAAGTTAGAGACAGCGATCAGAGGGTGCCAGAGGGGTGATACATTTAATACATTAGACGACTGCGATTATTTCGAGCTTACATGAAACTCAGGCCTTGAAAAATTCATTCATAAACGTGAAGAAAAGTAATTTTAGTGCTAGAAAATGCCGAAAATTAAAAAAAAATCAAAGTATTATAACTTGATGTATTTCAGTCTTAAAAAAATAAAATTTTACACTTTTACTTGTTTGTGCATGAAAGAAAATTTTTCCTAAGTGTAAGTTATAGGGCCACAGGAACATATAGGCGAATATCACAAAATGTGAGATTTTGAAAACAAAAATTTTGAAAATTTAAATCGTTTCAAAGCTTCTGATTTTTTTTTTTTTATGTTGGTTAAATAGATGAATAAATAAATTTATATGTAAAATTGTTAAAGTTTGAAGAGCGTAAGTTCATTTTTATGTAATTATAATTATATATCATTTTCTTGGCATATGTACGTCAGGGTAGTGACCGCCAGGATAATGACAATTTCATTCTAAAATATTTTTCACATTCTGTTTTTTTTATTTTTTAGATCTAACATTTTAATTTTGTTTAAAGGAACATTTTTCCTGTATAGTACCACAAATACAGTGTAATGTTCAGTTTTATTTGTAATTTATAGAAGCCAGGAAAATGACATAATAAAAGTCTATTCAATTTTTACAAAGCATTTAAACACATTATTTTCAAA
The DNA here is from genome assembly GCA_963932465.1 of Maratus speciosus. NCBI lineage: Eukaryota > Metazoa > Arthropoda > Arachnida > Araneae > Salticidae > Maratus > Maratus speciosus. The sequence goes on from OZ010787.1 coordinate 244,137,057, forward strand.
GAAATATCAAAAAGATCTAGCTGGTAGCAGTGATTTTACTACTTCTGACTTAAACTATGTCAAGAACAAGAAAATTGACTCTGCGGCACTATCTTTATACCTCATGAAGAACTGAAATGAGCAGGCCAGGACAATGACATTCATTTTCATTGACAATCATATTTTAATTATGGAAAATTATTTGTAAAATACAGAACATATTACCTTCCACTTATATGTGTTATATAAATTATAATTATTAATTACAAACTAAAAAAAAAACTAGGAAAAGATATTTGTACATGATAGCAGAAAGGCTTTTACTTTGCACACACCACAGTTCGACATGCCAGGACTTTCGTACTTTAATTGTACTTTAATTGTACTTTAAGGTACTTTAATTGCTTTATTTTTGTGTTATTATGACTATAATATCTCTTGAAAATACTCCAAAGAATTTTTTTATAAGAATGTAAAAAATAAAATTGCATTATATAACTTTAATAGAAATTTTATTGTGCGGACTGCAGTTTTCGTATTTTGTGATATTGACACATATAAACGTTTAAGTTTTGTAATTTTCTAAAAAATAACTATTTGAACATCGATAGCTTTTAATATGATGAAGAAAAATGTTCGAAACATTTTTTCCAATTGTAAGTTCTCTCCTGAAACTAATGGTTTACAATTTAGCTACTAGACAACGAATGGTTTAGGAATTTGCTTTTGCAATATATATCAATACCCTCGTGAACCTTGATCTTCAGTCGAATTTTACTTTAAAAATTTAGAGTTTAAAATATAGCTAATATATAATATCCTGGAAAACATCCCTTACTGCTTGCAATTTATGTTATGCAATTTATTTAGTTATGTTTTAATACGTCACAGTCCGTGCGACTAAGATTTATTTCCTAAGCATGGATTTTTACAAGGTTTTCTAATTGAAGTAACATTAAATAAATTTTTCACTAATGGAATTTGTGACAAAAAGACAACCTGTATAAAGAGCAAAAACATAATTCATTTTTTTTAAGTATCGAAGTATAATATATTTTTGTTTTTTATTTTTATTTTATAGAAATATTTTTACATATTGAAAAAAAAATATTGAATATTATAATATTTTTAGAAAAACTAAAATGACTAACAAATTTTAAAATTTGAAAGGTTAAAAAAAATGTTTAATACTTTTCTATGGTGCAAAGGCTTAATGCAGGCGTCTCGAACATTGATCAAAATACAGAATAATAACTTCTCTTTTGAATGTATCTTCCAACTTTTTTCATCTACAGATATTTTCTAAGGAGAGCATTTTTTATCTCTGACCAGCTGCTGATGATAAGTCTGGTCTCTATGATCTTAGAAGCTGTTAATGTACCCTTTGAAATATTCAATGACACACTTTATCTGTTCTGGGACTTTGAATGAAATTTTCTTCATTCTTTACAAGAAAAATGATGTGGCATCATTTGAAACGGAAAATATTTTCGTATTTTTAAATATAAATTCAACATTTTTATTAATCTTCACATCATTTAATATAATCCATAAATATCTCTTTTTGAACATCGTTTATTTTCCTTATGGTGAGAAATGTAGCAGTATTTTCTTAGTTAAAAATGTTTATATACACTCGTTAACATAACGTAAAATTTACAAATTAGTTTACTTGTAATTTTTATTTTATTTAAATATGCTTATCTTAATTCTTTTAGATATATAAAAATCCACATAAAACTGTTATAGATTTGTTGTAACAAAATTTATAAATTTCACAAAATGGTCTTTTACATATGCATCTTTTATATATGCAATAGAAAATACCTGCAATTTTCATTTTTATATACCTTTTATGAGCTTACGATAGTAAACCGAAGACACTCGCAAACTAATGCTGAACCAAAGGAAGTGTTCTTTTAGGTAGCTTTCATTACAAAAAGCTACCTATTGCAGCCGTTCGGAGGAAAGCGATTTCAAAAAATTTTGGTATATTTTCATCGATCATGACCCCCAGACCCCTAAACCACCCTCCGTTCAAAAGTTGATATATATATATATATATATATCTGATCTTTGCCACACTGTAACTCTCGTATTTATGAACCGATTTGGATGAAACTCGGTGTGTACATAGTACATACAAATGTCTCGATCGAGTACGTTGGCCAGCATCATCCTTCATCTTGTTTAAAAATGGCGGCCATTTAAACATTTATAAAAAAAATAAAATTTGAAATGTGGCACCAAAAAATTTAAAATTGAAAAATAATTTTTCCTTATGTGTTTGACCTTGATACAAAGATTCCGGAGCATTTTTCGTTTCAACTATATCTTAAAAAATGGCTGAGTTATAGTACTTTGAATTTCTAGCGGGCCTGACATTTTGAAACGACCTGATTTTTGTCACGCGATAACAGGCGTATTTATGAATCGATTTGGATGTACCTTGGTGTATAAATAATACATACCAATGTCTCGACCGAGTTCGTTGGCCAGCTTCATCTACCATCTTGTTTCAAAATGGCGGCCATTTAAACTTTTAAAAAAAATTTAACTTTGGAATGTGGTACAAAAAATTGAAAATTGAAAAATATTTTTTTCTTATGTGTTTGACCTTGATACAAAGATTCCGGAGCAGTTTTTGTTTCGTCTATATCTTAAAAAATGGCTGAGTTATAGTACTTTGAATTTCTAGCGGGGCGGACATTTTGAAACGACCCGATTTTTGTCACGCGATAACAGGCGCATTTATGAACCGATTTGGATGTACCTTGGTGTATGCATAATACGTACCGATTTCTCGACCGAGTTCGTTGGTCAGCTTCATTCGCCATCTTGTTTCAAAAGTGCTGCCATTAAAAGAAATTAAAATTTTAAATTTAAAATGAGTTAACAAAAAATTGACAATTGAAAAAGATTTTTCTGTATGTGTTTGACCTTAATACAAAGATTCCGGAACAGTTTTTGTTTCGTATATACCTTAAAAAATGGTTGAATTAAAGCACTTTGAATTTCTATCATGGCTGACATTTTGAATCGATCTGATATTTGTCACGTGATAACACGCGTATTTATAAACCTATTTCGATGTAAGAAGGCATGTGGATAGTATATCGTAATGTCTCGACCAAGTTCGCTGGCCAGCTTCATCAGCCATCGTGTTTCAAAATGGAGGCCATTAAATTAAATAAAAATGTATATTTAAAGTGAGGTGCAAAAAAATTAGAAATTGGAAAAGGTTTCTTTCTTAAGTATTTGACCATGATATAAGGACTCCGGAGCATTTTTTGTTTTGTCTTTATCTTAGAAAATGGCTCAGATTGAATTTCTAATGTGGGTGACATTTTGAAAAATCTGATTTTTTGCCTGCGACAGAACTTGTTTATATCAACTGATTCCGATGTGAGTAAGCATGTGCATAGGAATTACTAAGGTCTCGACCAAGTTCACTCGTTAGCCTCATCCACCATGTTGTCTTAAAATGTCAGGAACTTCAAGATATCGCCGAATTTGGCAACCAAATATAAGTTACTTTAAATAAAAGCAGCTTGGATAAAGCTGACTAATTTCACGAAATTCTCATTCATAATGATTTAGTATTGATAAATCTTAGGATTGAATCTCCATTAATTGGTTTCCACTAAATTGAGATTCGTGTGTTTGAATAATATAAGCTTGCTTTTTCAAAATAAGGAATATGAAAGCTACCTTTTCCTCCCGGCACTGGCCAGAAGGACTTTTTAAATTTCTTGTTTGTAAGTCAAATTTTTTAAATGTTTTTTGCATAGGATGTCTGGGGTCAATGTGTAACCCAGAATGTATGTGCGTTTTCGATTTTGTTGCAATTATTTTTCTTCAGACATTTTACTTTCCAAAGCGGCTTCGAAATAGAAAATGTCTTAAAAATAACTGAAACCGAAATCGAAAAATTGCGAAAATATCCGATTACATTTCAATTTCAGATATCCGAATATATATATATATATATATATATATATATATATATATATTTGTTTAGTTGGCAGAAACCTTTTGACGATGGGGAGAGGAACAACACTTTCTGACTTTGAAAGATGACAAATTCTATCTTAATACGACATTGGAATGTAACTTCAAAGAATTACTGATAAAAGTAAACGTTCGAAGGCCGTCATGTTAAATTTCTTGCAGAATACAACTACTTATGGAACTACGAAATCTACAGGAAGGACAATAATTCCTTCGAAAAGATCCAAAAGTTTGATTTTTTGCATGGTCATAAGCAAAAAATGACGGCGAAGGGAATTGAAAGCCCGATAAAAACTTCGGCATTATTGCATAAATTGTTGTTTTAACGATATAATACTTACACACCATTTCCCAGTAATATACGGTAAAATCAACAATAATAAACCGTAAAATCAGCAGTAGTATACCGTTAAACAGTAATATACGGTATGTAACTAATAGTATATTTTTAAGAAGGTATACTACTGCTTATTTATATTTTATTACTGTTAATTTTGCGGTATAATATTGGCAACTGGTGTGTTAGCATTATACAGTAAAGTAAACAATTTTTTGGCAGTTATGAAAGGAAAATTGGAAGGCAGAAAAAGACGCCAGTATGAGTATGGATTATAAGAAGAGCAATAAAAAGTTCGGGAATCCTTAAATATGAAGACCAACGTAGGTGTCCACGTCCGGTGTCGGTGTTTACCAGCTAGCTATGGAAATGCCCGAAACCATTTTGCAGAGAATCATCTGAAGCAGATTACAAGCAACTCTAACATTATTTTTAGTGATGAAAAGCATTTTAATTTCGAAGATTAGGAATATATGCATTTATAATAGCGTGATCTTCGAAAGGAAAAGAACACATTTCCCTAGCGTCAACAAGGTGGAGGCTCCTTAACAGTTTAGGCTGTTGTTCCTGAGGAGGTAATCTTAGAATTTCTGTTCTAGAATGGTGATAAAAAGACACATCTTATTCACATGTTAGAACGCCATTTATCTAACCAGGATGAAAATGTTGCCGGTCTTAACTATAATATTCAACAAGACAATGCCTAAATTCAATCTGCAAAACACAGAAAGAAATGATTTGAAGACAATAAGGTCCCGCTCTTGTTTGGCCGGCCGGATATTAGATCGCATTTAAATCCTATGTAGAACATTTTGGATATTATAGTCTGCAAATATCAACAAAAAAAATTGGTCAAATGTTCCCGTATAATTCGAAAGCAGAATTAAAATCTGCCAGTTGAGAGACATGGCGTGTTTTGCAAACTCTGCAAGTTTGAAACCTTGTAAAATGTATTCCCCGATGCTGCTTTGAAATTATTTACCAAAAAGGAATTTCAATTCGCATGGAATATCTAATTCTTAAAAACCTATTCTGTTCTAATCATTTTCTACTATTGCATATCCAGTAAAAATGCAATTTATTATACTGTAATAATAACAATTGTTTCATATTTTCTTTAATGTTTGTATTACCTATTTTGAACACCACTCTAATAGAAGCTCTTACTTCTATTAAATAGTAAAAGAAAAATTTCAAAACTGCTCTCGTTTAACAGAAATATTTGGTATAATATTTTCACTTAGTTTCGTATTTATTGTTAATAGGGGAGAGTAGCCATGTTTGGACCGCCGCTTTAATTGTACCGTTGCCATTCTGCCAGGAATTTAATTACAGGCAGAGACGCCATCTACCTTTGAAATCCTACTCGTCAGAGTGACGTCATTTATTATTAGAAGAAGCACCCGTCTACACTTGCTGTTTTCAGACAATTAAAAAAAATGTACAGTTAGCTGTTTTGATCTATTTTTTTCCTACTAAGCGTAAGTGAATTATTTAAAACTAATGTAAGTTGCTGTGGTTTCATATACATATCTAAATTCATATGTTTATTGCGCATATTTTTCAGGCGGATTTGTTTGATTTCGTTTTTGTTCTTAGTCTTCAGATTATCTGTTTTAAAGAATGGCGCAGTTGCCTTAATTGGTCAATTTAAGTTGCTTAAATTGGACCAGATATAGGATCATAAATTTGAAAAGTAAGTAATGAATTTCGAAGGCGATATGCTTTGTACACTATTGTTTTTTATTTTTTTAATATTTTATAATGGATTACTATCTCCATGCATATTTTTGTTTTGTTTACTTATATCTGGATTAATTTCTTTATACTGTTTAGGCCTATATAAACATAAAAATATTTTACATGTTTATGCAATAAATTTTGTTTGCAATTAGATTTATCTTGTAAGTATTTATTTATTTACTTTGACTTCTTCAATCCTTCCTACGGCGTTTTTGGTTTACAGAGTTGAATTCAAACATTTTCCTTCCGGAAAATATTTGCGATTCCATGAGGTGGAGGGGGGGGGGGGGGGCAAACTTTTTACAGTTCTGGAGGATAGAATTACACTTTTTTACCATTAAAACGCATAAAATCTCAAACTTTCGGTGGGGAGTGGTTATTTAATGTTCCCGGGGAGGGGGAGGGGGAAGGCGGGAAATCAACACTGTGTTAATATATAATGTTTACGTTTGATTAATCATAGCGTACTTTTTAAACACTTTTTTAATATAATGTTGAAACTGTTGAAAACGACACAGACAAACTGTGTGTAAGAAAAGCACACGTGATAGCAAAAGCTGCTAAAGATTTAGGAAACAAAAAGGAAAATGTAAGATGTGAAGAAATTGAACTGCAAGAAGGCTACAGCTACAAATTGCCACCCCCTGCCCCCCCCCCAAAAAAAAAAAACCAAAAAACATTATAAATGTTATCTACCTTGATAAATTCGGTTAAATCGAAGTGCAGAGGGAGTCAAAAAACAGTTGTGTTACCATCTCACCATATACAGTAAACCTTGAAATGACAAAAAAGACAAAAAGGAAACTCTTACAGCACAAAAGCAATTGGAACATCAAATTTTGAAAAATAGGCGTACAACAATTGGAATGAAAATGATGGAAGGGAAGAACTACAAACATAATATAAAGAAAACTTCGGTTGCTAAAAAATGTCTAATATTTCAGAAATGAAAAAGAAAATTCTAGACAGTGATGATTGGTTTTGCCTATGTTGTATAAAAATAAAATAGCAGAAATGATTCAGTGTTCAGATTGCCAAATGCGGTTCCATGTTGTGTGCGCTGGAAAAAAAAACAATAAACGAAATTCATATGTAAGCTTTGCATCACTCATTACATGATATTCAAGTAACTGGCAATCAGTTCCATAATTTCTATTCTTAATTACTGATAACTTTGACTTATATTTTGAGTACATTTTGATTTAAAACGATTTTCTTATTTTTAGATATTTGATTTCATTATATTTCATTGCTGTTATTTTGTTTGATTGTTTCATTATTCGTAAACTTTGTTTTTAATAAAATTAGTTATATTCCTTAGTCATTAAAACAGTCCGATATTGTTTGGTCCAATTTAAGAGACTAGTGGTCCAACTTAGGCGACCAGTTGTTGCATTTGGACCACTTTTGACAAATTTTTCAAATTAAAATAAGATTTAAGATTTTCAAAAAGCAATTGATCTAAAGATTTATTTAGTTAGTAGATGAATAGATTGAGCCGTGTAGTGTTTTTTTTTTTTTTTTTTTTTTTTTTTTTTTTTTTTTTTTTTTCTTGCAGGTATTCCAAAAATTAAGTGAGTTACACCTGAAAATAAGTGAAGTAGTCCAAATTCGGCTACTCTCCCCTATATTAAATATATTATTGTAATTGTTATTAAGAGAGAAATCCTGAGAAATAATATTTATGTATTGAGAAATATTTACTTCTTTATATTGTATTACAAAAAAGAAATATAATTAATGACCATAAGTATGCTCCCTACATATTTTTTATTGATGCCATTATAGAAAAGTAAATCGAAAGGAATGAAAAATTTATTTCAATGTAAAATGCCGTTTAAAAAAATTAAATTTTACGGTACAATAAAAAGAAAGAAGGAATTTCCCTTTATAGAATTGGGTTGGATTTTCTATGTTATTCTGAATATAAAAATACTATATCTTAAAATTAATATTCAACTGAACTAAAGATTTTTAAATATCTCTAGATAATTTACCTGTTAAATATTATTTAGATAGGCCTGTAATATTTACTAATCCATTAAGGGGATATCGGTATACAGCTTCTGCTAAATTTCCAGCATTTATTTATGCCGGCGAAACAAATCAAAATTTTATTCTTAAGTGGCTATATATATGCTATTATAAAATCATTACGTTATATAAATTTTAAAAAATAAATTTTAAAAATAATATTAATCTGATTACCAAGAATATCAAGCAATAAAGTAATTTGCAGCCCGTACTACAAGCCCATTTTCACAGCTGCCTGTTAAGGGTTTTCTGTTATACACAAAGAGGTGTTAAAAACTTTAAAAACTAAATGTAGAATTCTGGGTAAACATTTCTTCGTCTTCTCCAAAGTTAAAAAAATATATGTATGTGTGTGTATATATCAATTGTATATACACACATTATATATATATATATATTTATATATATATAATTGTATATATATACATATATATATATATATATATATATATATATATATATATATATATATATATATATATATATATATATATATATATATATATATATATATATATCAGTGGCGTGGCGTGAAAATTTTCGGTGGTCATCGCAATTATTTAAGTTTCTGGTGAAAAATTATTAACTCTAAAATTCAATGGTTGAATGTTCAAAAAAGAAACTTTAAATCTTACCTTCACTTATACATGAACTCCAAATGTTCTGCTAAAACTGGATCGTAGTGTTTTAAAAGCTTATTAAGAGTTTTAAAATATTGCTTGGTCATCGCCGCATCCAGCGATGACCGGACGCCACGCCACTGATATATATATATTAAAAACAGATATTAAAAAAAAAAGATTTTCTAGGAAACCACGTTTTCAAAAGAAAAATAGGAATTATAAAGACATATTTAACAGTACAGTCGGCCAAGAAAAGAAGAATACCCCATATATTTTAATTACCAAATTATCGAAAAAAAAAATCAGACTGGAAATTATTTTTTCTTACACTTAATATTAAAAAATAAACTCAGGTGTCGTTTACATAATGACAATGCGCAAAATTGAAATATCAACATTATATTTTGCTTTTTGGGTACATTTTACGTTAGGTTACCAAACACAAAACCATTTGGACAAGTAGTTTAAGAAATATTAAGATTTAAAGTTTGGAACTATTAATTCTGGTATCATTAACACATTCATTGATGTATAATTCATTCATAACCGTTGAAAACCGGATTGCAATGCGGATGATCTTTTAAGAAGAACATACTAAAGAGAATGTGCTGTAAATGTTGAAATATTTGAAGATTTTAATTGATGTCTGTTTAAAAATTATGGGAAACGGTTCATTTTTTAAAATATATTTTTGGAAAAGATATGCATGTAAATTGCAATCATGATCATTTTTTTTATAGAATTCTATTTCTAAAATTTTCAAATATGTGAATTAATATTTACAATTTATACCTCAATGTGGTTTTACGTCAAGCATAATAAAACTACCTGTATTGAAATCTGTTTTGAAAAATTAAAAATCAATTCAGGCTAATTCCATGAAAAATTGTCATGTGTGTCACACAGCTGAAAATCGCTATGCTTGTGTGCTACCAGTATTTTAGAACGGAAAAAAATGTGACTTATTTTATCGGAGATATCTCATCAATTGAATAACACGAAGCAAACTTTTCGAAAATAACGGTGTCCAACAAGCATAGCAATTTTCAGCTGTGTGACAGACATGACAAGTTTTCATGGAATTAGCCTTCAACATTTAAACTTCAAAATTTTAAACTACCATAATTTCTAAACTACTTGAATGAATGACTTACTGTTTTGCCTCCTAAAATAAAATTTACCAAAAACTACATTGTTCGTATTTAAAACTTCAGAGCTTGCTACTCTATCTGTGGGGCGATTACCATTAAGATAGTTTTTGTTAACATAAAAGAAGATATATTTTTCAGTCGGATAAATATTTTCTATTTTTGTGTGGCATTCTGGTTATTAAAAGGGTGTGTATGGTTATTAAAATGGCGTGTTAAAATCTCTTATTTTCTTCCACAGACTGTACTTTTACTTCATCATTGAAATCTATAGCTTAATTACTAACTTGGACACAGTGTGCTACAGTTCAAATTACAAAAAAAAAAAAAAAAAAAAAAAAAAAAAAATTGAAGTTTTGAAATGGATAGATGCAATGTGTTTTTTTTTTTTTTTTTTTTTTTTTTTTCTAGCTGACAGTAGCTACAGCGCTCAAAATATATTAAAACGTAGACACATTTAGATTAAATATTTAAAAAAGGGTTTTTTGAATGTGTTTTCCGTGCATCCGCTTTCAATTTAAAAATAAATTTTTACTGGGAAACCGAACATTAAGTGACCAACAATAGGAAATTTTATTACTTTTTGCAGCAAAAAGAAGCAGAAATTAATGAATACTCAAATTAGTTTTAAGCTAAAATCTGGAGAACATAGACGAAATACCTCAAAAGGACTCACTTCTGTGTTACCAGGGAGGGTTTTTGTTTAAATTGCTGGATTGTTACCACTTGTCTCATTTAATATTATTCAAATTATACAATTTATCATTAACTATGTAATTTTTCTAACTATGTAATTTTTCTAATGATAAATATGATGATATGATATATGAGAAAATTTAGATTAGCAAGAAAACGCATAACAGGTTGAAATTCTCATTCAGCAATTTATACTAATATATGGAAACATACTTGAATACTTTTGTACAACCCCGTAGTTCACCTAGAACCTTTATTACACGCCACTATTTAGATAAAATTTAAATCTAACTAAAACACTCTTAAAACTGCTGAAATTACATTTCCAGAAATTATAATTTATAGACGGCAATGCATCCAATTCTTTGCACGACCCTGTATATATTTTTATCTATACTCTACAAACATTACTTAGTAAATTAAATGTCTACAATTAAATGTTCGATTAAAATCACAAACAGATACAAGTGGGTAAGTGTGATCACAGATCGCGCAGAGGGTTTCGTTTAATATTTCTTTCAAAACACTATCCTTTTGCAAAAACTGTTAGCTCCACAATTCTCAAATAGGGAGTTCACTCTATTCTAAACAAACGTCTGTCCAACAAAACTCCGTTTTTGAACCTATTCGCACTTATATTAGTCGAGGAAATTGGACCCCAAAAACTTAAAATAAGAAAGCCCTCCTGGCAATAAAAAGTTGAAATAAAATATGAAAGACTATGGTGCATAAAATGAAAGAGTGGCCAAAATGTAGTTAAATGATATATCACATGAGGGGTTCGGGAAAATATTGAACGCCCCCCCCCCCCCTCCGGGAGCCTTCAACCTACTTCGCTGTAGCTTAATTAACGGCTAAGTTAGAAAAAATGATTATGAAACACAAGTTAAAGCCCAGAGGAGTCAATAATGTAAGACTTTTTAAAAATTTTATCATTTGTTGTGTGATCGCAAGTGTTCAGCTACAAGTATGCAAAATTTCTCGTCTCCAGCTTAATTAGGGCTCAGTTAGAAAGACTTGCTTATAATAAAGAAGTTCAAGCCCAAAGGGTTAAATATAAGACTTTTTCAAAATTTCATATTTTGTCTTATGATCTGACCCGTTCAGCTATAAGTATGCAAAATTTCATGTCTCTAATTTAATTAGGGGCTCAGTTAGAAAGAATTGATTAAAAACACAAGCTGGAGTCCAAACGGTTAAATATAAAACTTTTTCGAAATTTATTATTTGTCGCGTGGTCTCAGGTGTTCAAGTATGCAAAATTTCATGTCTCCAACTTAATTACGGGGCTCATTTAGAAAGAATTGCCTAAAATATATATGTGGGAGTTCAAAGGGTGAAATGTAAGATTTTTTAAGATTTTATGATTTGTGGCCTGCCCTCAGGTGTTCTGCTATAATAATGCAAAATTTGAAATCTCCAATTTAAATATGGGCTCAGTTAGAAAGAATTTCTTAAAATACACAAGCTGGAGCCCAAAGGGTTAAATATAAAACGCTTTTGAAAGTTATTATTTTTCGTGAGATCTGAAGTGTTCAGCTATAAGTAAGCAAAATTTCAAGTCTCGTATTGAATTAGGGGCTCTGTTAAAAAGAAATGATTAAAACACAGAAGCTGGAGTCCAAAGTTTTAAATATAAAACTTTTTCGAAATTTATTATTTGTCGTATGATCTGAGGTGTTCAGTTATCAGTATGCAAAATTTCATGTCCCCAATTCAACTAAGGGCTCTTTTAAAAACAATTGCTTAAAATGCACAAACTGGAGTCCAAAGGGTTAAATATAAAAATTTTTCGAAATTTACTATTTGTCGTGTGGTCTGAGGTGTTCCGCTATGAGAATACAAAATTGCATGCCTCCATTTTAATTAGGAATTCTGTTATAAAGGATTGCTGAAAATACACAATTGGAGTCCAAAGGGTTAAATATAATTTTTTTTTCAAAGTTTTATGATTTGTTGTGTGGGCTCATGTGTTAAACAATAATAATACAAAATTCCATTTCTTTAACTTAATTAGGGGCTCTGTTAGAAAAAAAAAATGGTTAAAATACACAAGTTGGAACCCAAAGGGTTAAATATAAAACTTTTTTCAAAATTTTAAGATTTGTCTTGTTGTATCAGGTATTCAGCTATACTGGCGGTTAAAAGCTAACACCACCCAAAAAATCAGGGATCTCTTTGCCTGCTGTGAACCCCACCAGAGTAAGATCGGCAAGCTCAGAGGTCAGAATAAGATGACCAAACTACGCTGGAAGTGAAATGCGTGTTTGACTCGTTTTCCAATGTTTTGTGATCAACTCATAAAACTGCTACAGAAAGCAGTGGAGTGGCATATCTAGGCCTATCAGTTCAATGAAAGTGGGGGGGGTGTAATATTTGATATAAAAAGGTTAATTATAAATTAAAATCTAAAGTGTGTAACATGACTGAATGAATTTATTATTGCTTTTGCGTTTCATTACTATGAATTTTCAAATTAATAAACAATAGTGCCAATTTTGAGTAATATTTCAAATGAAAATATGGCTAATTTTATAAGCGCAAAAGCTATTAAATATATATATATATCAATATTGGCGTTTTGAAGCAATTTTTCAGCACAGACAAAGCGAAAAAAAAAAGGTCCTCATGGGACATGAATCACACATGACATTTTTCAGCACAGACGAAACGAAAAAAAGGTCCCCATGAGACATGAATCACGAATAACCCAAGATGCAATTCCAATACATTTATCGAGCAATAAAAAACGACATTCGATTCCAAATTGTAATCTGCTAATTTCATGTATTTAGGCTTAAGTATGAGTTTGCAAATGTCAAAAAATTTGTCACTGTTAAATGTATTTTTTAGGTTGGTTGGTTGATTTTTGACGGCCAATTATCTGCTCGAGGGATATAGCCCCAGTGGGGGGGAGTGTCCTTCGTGGGGGTCTTTCTAAGGGAACCTAATCCGTATTTATGCATGGAAATCCATGCTCATCCCATCCCATGGCTCGAAGAAAACCACGAAAACTCCGAACGATTAGGCCGACAGGCGCGATTATGTTCGAACCCAGCACCTACCGTCTACCAGCTTCGAGAGCAGAACCTCTCGACCACTGTTGAGGCTTATTTTGGGGGGGGGGAAGGAGATTAAGTATAATCTGCTATACAGTGCTTGCCTTCACCTTAAAGGCAAAATAAAAAGTAATTTAGATCTCATTAGGTGCCGGGCATAGTCCAAAATTTTTAAGACCTCAATTTTTTATTTAATTCTTTATTATGTTTTTCATATAGAAAAAAAATGTTTTTCAGTGTCATTGGTTATGTTTATGACAGCCAATTATCAACACGACGGATATAGGCCCATAGGCGGGGTGCCTTCCGTGGTTATCTTTCCAAGGGAACCTAACCCGTATTAACACGAGGAAATCCAAGGTTCGAAGAAAACCACGGAAAACTCCGGATGATTAGGCCGACGGGCGAGACTGGGTTCGAACCCATCACCTCCCGTGTACCAGCTTCGAGAGCAGAACCTCTCGGCCACAGGTGGGGCTTTAGTGTCATTGAATGTCTCTATAAGTGCTGGGCCCAGCAACGTTCAGCTGCCACATCCCCTTTGCGGGTGTCCCTTTTTGTGTTACAGTATGCGTTTACCTAAAAATGCGAATTACATTTAAAAATATTTTTGTATATTAAATACTCGTAAGAATTGTTAAAACTTTTGCAATTCTAGACTTCGGATAACCTTTTTCAAAAAAGCAATGAATAGATCAATTTCAAAATTTTTATGCCTTCTGAAAATTCATCATAAAATAATAATAATAAACATTTAACACATATCAAAAATAAAATAAAATATATATTGTGGCGAATTTTGGAAATAATTGAAATGTTTTTAAGATTTTCCTTTGCAATTTTTATGGTGTTCTAAAACATTTTTTTTATGTATAAAGAAACAAAATAAACTTAATAAGCATTAAAATTTTCAGTCGAGAATAGAATAAATAAATGAAAATTTTCAAAATCCATACGATACAATACAGTGTTCACATATTCAAGATTAAAAAGATGACATAACATTAGCAGGAATAGTAAAAGGCAAGTTATGGGACATTTACCCATTGTTAATTTAAAATCCCGTATCGCATATGAACAGCTACTTTGAAATTTTCACTTAAGGATGTTTTCAAACCAAATTTGTCTACTTTCTGACGCATTTTTTAATTCATTTTGTTCGCAAACGCATGAAATTTGCAGTAGCTTTTAGTCTGAAACTATGCAATCAAACAGTTTTTTCCATTTTTTCGATAGACGTATTATGATATTACTGAATTTGATTAATATTTCAATATGACAATAAAAATCCAAAATTTTTATTACTCGGCACAAAAAGCATTTTTTTCCGTCCCTAACCCTCCAGTAGATAAATCGACCGTCAAAAACAAATCCAACTCAACCAAACTCCCCCTCTCCCCTTCCTAAAAAAATTCATTTAACAGTGGTGACAAATCTTCTGACATTTGCAAACTCATTCTTAAACATAAAAGTATGAAATTAGCAGATTGTACTTTTAATCTAATGTCGTGTTTTATTGTTCGATAAATGCATTGCAATTGTATTTTGGTTTATGTATGTGTGATTCATGTAGCATGGGGACCTTATTTTCGCTTTGTCTGTGCTGGAAAATTGCTTCAAAACACCAATTTTGATAATTTTTTAAAAAATAGCTTTTGCACTTATCGAAATAATCATATTTTCATTTGAAATATTACTCAAAATTGGCACTATTGTTTATTAATTTGAAAATTCATAGTAATGAATCGTAACAGCAATAATAAATTCATTCAATTATATTACACACTTTAGATTTTAATTTATAATTAACCTTTATATATCAAATATTAAAAATTTAAAATATCAAATTTTTGTTTTAATGTTGAAATATTAATTAACTTATATACTACTAGCTGTTACCCGTGACTGCGTTCACGTAACATTTAAAGAAGAAGAAGTTCATCAATTAAGCAAAAAATTTCGATATTTAAAAGCATATATAATTAACCTTTTATCACATTTTATAGTAGAAACGCTTCTGATGATCCCAATTTGCTTATTTTTGTTTATGTATATAGGACCATTTAAAATTCTTTTGTGAGCATGAAATTTCATACACCTTTTCTAAGATTAAATGAGGAATAAATTTACATCTCTGTTATTCTATTTTATTATTTATATTTATTCTATTTTATATTTATTCCGTTCAAGGATATTGATTTATTTTATGTTTTCGAGACAAAAAATATTATTTAAAGATATATATTAATAAAGAATTTTAAAGGAAAGTGGTTATTAGTAGGTCACTTCAGACGTGACTTTGATATGATTAGAATAAGCGAAAAATCAACATGCACCATTATAAGGTTATATTCTAAAAAATCACATTTTGGAAGAGAAAAAAAAAGATAAATGGTATTAAAAAAATAATCAAACGTGGTGATAAAATAATCAAAGTTCAAAGTAAAAAAATAATCAAAGTTCAAAAATAAATAATAAGAGCACGGGAAATATCTTCAACTTTCAAATATTTATTACATTTTAATTTCACGGTACCACACTTTTATGAGCTCTAGATCTACCAATAATATCAAAATGTTTATCACGCTCCAAAGACTCTTGAGCCTAAATACTTATTATTAAAGCAATAAAGTTAACTTATTGCTTTCGAGGAATAAATATATTTATGTAAAAGCACCACAATTATGAATAAACATTTTCATATTTATTGTGTGTTGTAATTTTGGCTTATGAAAGCTTTGAAATTTGCAGGAATATGCTCCAATGGGGTAACACTGATAGATTGTGTTTCAGAGAGATTTTTAACTATAGATTTTGATAATTTAAAATCTAAAGAAAATTCCCTTTCTTCCTTTGCGCTTTTCGATAAACACGGTGCCTTTATACATTAGAGGGATGTGAAGTGAAAGGCAAATTTATTGCTTAGTTAAGGTTTTGGCTCTTGTGTACACATAAATGATGTCACATGTAAAGCCTAATCTCAAATTGAAATTACTTGCTAAACTTTTTTAAGTTGACTTTCCTGTGCCATTTATTAAATTTTATTGAAACCAGTGTTATGGGAGATTGTACGGTAAAAGGATGTTAAACTTATATATTTGCGATTTTAAATTCTGTGCAAATCACGCCATTTTGTATAAAAACTGCTATAAAATGCTAATATTTTCTGAAAGAAAAGCAGCTAAGACTAATGTCAGACGAACGTCTTTTGCACGCTTTTTTCCTTACGTATTATCCCTACACAATGCTAGCGGCATATACGTGAGGAAAAAAGCGTGCAAAAAGACGTCCGCCTGGCATTAGTTTCATGATTTAAAATATGACGACACTAGGTTAGTTTTTCCTACGGAATGTTACTTGTCGAAATAAATAAATATATATATATATATTCTTACACTTCATGAATAATTTAAAACTATGCATTTTAATTTATTAAAAAAAAGGGGAAACCGATTAATGAAATCCAATATTATTGTGCATTTAGAAAAACATTGAAAAATTATTTTTATTAAATATACTAAATTTCATGTAAGAAAATGTATTTAAAATGTAAGCTAAAATTTCATTTTCAAAGAATGCGACTTTTGATACAAAATTTTATTTCTGAAAAGTATATTGTTATTTTAAGATTTCGTTTTAACTTTCGAAGCTGGTGTAATGAAGACGACATCGCTTTGACGAAATTAAAATAAATCTATGTTAATGTTTTCGTATTAAAATTAATGCTTTCCATGAAAAAATATTACATCATCTTTAACCGATAAAAGCTTTTACTAAAAACGCCTTTGTGACATGTTTTAACTGCCATCTTTTAAAATTAATCAATTAAAATAGTATATGATTATTTTAATCAAGGCCTCCTGATAAGGGAGTCTTGATTTTAATTTTAATTCGTATGAATAGTGGGCAATAACTATCAACTTAAATGCACAGAAGTTATATTTACTCCTTGGTTGCGTCAATATGTCGACAGACGATTTTTGTTTCTGTGGAATAAATTCATTCATGAAGTTTCGATGTGTGTAAATATGTTTTCAATTTTGGAAAATTTAATTTAATCAAGTTTTTGCACCATTTATACTAATTGAAATTCAATTCTTTTTAATTTTAATGAGGAAATAGCGTCAAAAAATATATTAATCCGTTTTAATACCCCCTTTTTTCCACCAAAAATATCTTCTCCTGTTAATCATAACGTGAATTTTGAAAAGAAAACTCTCATTTGTATGCAACTTACATTCAAACTTTTTAATCAGTATGGACAGTAATCCTGTGACGTCACAATTGGTAAAATAGTGGTTTTTATAGCCTCGAATCAAAAGCGAAAATAGGGTCCATTTGTAAAAAATATTTGTGTTATTCGTTTTGATATGACGTCGTTATTTATCTATTTTCATTAGTTACTGATATTGATGCCCATTGTATTTTTAACGAATATTTGGAAATACCTGTTTTATTTCAAATTTGACGTCATATTTTCCCAATCGAATAACTTTATTAATAATATTCTTTTTCATTCTTTTTCCTTCTAATTATGACACCATTTTTGGCAGAAAACACCTTATTAACGTAACCGATATTCATCTTTCATGCATAATAAAAAATACCCCATTTTTTGTTTCAAGTATGACGCCCTATTTATTTTCTTTTGTATTCTTTTTATTTTAATTTTTAATTGTCGAGGAGAAATTATTATTCCAGATTTAGTTTTTCTTGGCAACAAGAAAGAAAGATGGTTAAATTTATTGGGAAAATGTCAATTGATTCTGTATAAAAAAGAATGAAATTTTGAATTATTAAGATAATTATTTGAATAAATTAAATAAAGTATAGCCTATGTTCATTTTCGGGTTGTAATCCATCTATATCAGAAAAATACAAAAGCATTAATTCATCCGTTTAGATGCTGACTTCATTCAAACATTCGGACACACATTGACATTTATAATACTATAAGGATAGTTTCAAGTACACAAATCAATTAAGGTCTCGCAAACAAACTTTTACATGTTTAGTGCAAAAACATATGTAAAGTGAACTAAGACAAAAAAAAAAGTTACTCTACATTTTCTCTTCTCAGGCCCTCATTATATGCTGCTAAATATCCAAAAACTAGTAATCCTACGTCTCATTTAACATCATTACCCATTTACATACATGTCATACATCCAATTTCAAATTTTTAACTTTGAATTCTTGAGGGTTTTTATTTTTTATTTATTTATTTATTTATTTATTTGAGCAGCCGCTGGGTCCTTCGAGATTTTGGGAATCTGCACATTTATTGTAAGACCGGAATCTGTCTAAAACGGAATTCGTTTGAACCCATGTGATTCTGTCTTAGCAGATGTAATTTTACTAGAATTGCGCTACCTGTTACGACAAAAACTTGCTTAAAACGTAAAATTCTCGTCTTTTTCAATTTTGTCTTAGTTTTTCTTTATATCACCCCCCCCCCCCCCCCCCACACACACACACACAACCTCACACTTTCATTGAACTGATAAGCCTAGATACGCCACTCCACAGTTTTATGAGTTGATCACAAAACATTGGAAAACGAGTCAAGCAAGCATTTGGATTTCTGTGTAGTTTGGACATCTTATTCTGACCTCTGAGCCTGCCGATCTTACTCTAGTGGAGTTCACAGCAGGCAAAGTGTTTCCTGATTGGTTGGACGGTGTTAGCTTTTAACAGCCAGTTTCAGCTATAAATCTGCGGAATTTCATACCTCCAACCTAATTAGGGGCTCACTTAGATGGAATTGTTTAAAATACGCATGTGAGACCCCCAAGGGTTAAATTTAAGACTTTTTGCAAAATTTTATGATTTGTCGTTTGATGTGAGGTGTTCAGCTATAAGTACCCAAAATTTCAAGTGTGCAACATGTATAGTTTCTGAGAACGGGCTCTGTGACGGACAGACAGACAGACAGACAGACAGACGAAGAAGCGAGGCGAAGAGGGTTTCGTCAGATGAACGAAACCCTAAAAAAAGGCTTACATACAAATAAAAAAATAAATATACCTATTTGAAAAACGCTAAATAATTAATATTAATAATTGTACTATTAAACAACAACAAACTATAATAGATGAATTAAATGCATTATTAGATTTAACAAGTTCTCAAAAATATTTCCATGTGTTATAAGGAATTCCTATTATTTTATAATTTTGGCAAATGTTAAATCTGAAAACATTCGTATGAAGATTTAGAATTTTAAATACTAATTTAAAATATTATTAGCAATGAAAAAAAAAATCTTTCAAAAGTTTCATTATTATAATATGTAAAAGCACATCTTCTCAGTATAATGTTAATTTCTAAATTGAAACAGTTTCGTAATATCATAGTAATCGAATATCATATTTAACTCCAAAGTAAGAATGACGGATGACAATACTGTGTTAGTAATCTTAAAACAGAAAGAAGCCGAAAAAAATTTCGAATCACTGTCACAACACATTTTTAATCTTAAGTAACTACAAATTAATATTTACATTCATTCCACTATGAATGTAGGCATGAATCAGTGTCTGCGTCAGCTTTTTTTTTTACCCCTAGCGAAGGCAGATTAAGATATTTTACAGTGTCGAATAAGAAAATATTGCTTCTAAAAACAATTGCAGATCAGTCTCTTACTAATATAACATAAAACTATTTAACTCATAATATACAATTCACGAATAAAAGATTTAAATTAAATAAGACTTACATATGCGTTCCAATAATATCCGTGTATCCTAAAATGGCGCACGTCATTTTTCTTATCTTAAAAATGTGTTGTAGACGTGGCGATGTTCAATAAACAGTGAACTGACTTCCCGCGTTTTCTATTATTTTTTTTTCTGTAGTAATAAGCAGACGATTTTGAGCAGATGGCTTTTACTGATTATTTGTTTTTGTATACAACAGATTTGGGACTTAAATACGCAATAATTTTATGAGAGAGTCTTTAAATAAAATGTTCTATTTGAAGAATTGTCCAATGTATTTTCTTTTTATCAGCACCAAAACAATTCAAGTTAAAATGGATTGTAAAGTTTCTTTTTGTAAATAATCATAATAATAATAATATTCATAATTAGAGTTTATTTGATAAAACATTGTTTAAATTTTTAAAATGTGTAAAAATAAATTTAATGGTAATAATGACACCCCCCCCCCTTTTTTTTAAAGTAAAGTTTGTTTCACACCTAATAAATACAATATTTCTTCTTAATAAATAAAAAAAGCTTATCGAGGATTAAAAAAAAAAAAAAAATCTTTGTCAATCTGTCATTCATTTCATAATAATTTTCTGTAAAATAAAACAATTTGTAAAATAACTTTTTTTAAAGTCAAATTTCTAAAACACAAATTTGAAATACGAATAATTAATTATATTATGGGTTTTGCACAAATTTTGTATATTTCTTTTATTTTCGGAAAATGCTAATTTTATTTAAAAAGTCTGAAAGAAGTAGAATTTTTTAAAAAACAATTACTTAAAATAGTTAAACACTAGCAGGAAATATATGACTTGAATGCAAATTATAAAGCAAGAAATGCATATATGACTGAACTCTGAAAACTCTTTCTACGTGCTCATTAAAAGCGGCAGACTTAACTGTAATAGAAAATTTTTAGTTTGAAACCATAGAAGTTTTTCGAATACGGCTGGTCAGGCTGGAATGCAAAAAAATATAGAAATTTTCTTCCTGCAAACTAAATATGTAAAGTGTACAGATTTAATATTCCTAATTCTAAAAATTCTAAATATGTTATCCGAATTGCTCCAGAACGAACAATTTTTCAAGAAACACTTTTATAATAATAAAAATCAGTGAAGGATTATTATATTAAATTGCAATGCTAGATGAAATTGAAATCATGAAAAAAGTATACTTTCACTGTCTTAGATATCAAATTGATAAAATATAGCATAAAAATTTCGTTTATTAATGCTGGTATCGTGCACTTTATTTATTATGCCCCCCCCCCCCCCACCATTTGCTATCCACTAATATATTTTCATTCCTTATGACGCTGTAACTCGAAACTGTTTAAAATACTGTTTAAAATATTTCTCTTCATTTTCAAAGATTTTTGATGTTCATATTTTTGTCACACTGTGACTTAGAATATGGTGTTGTTATTTTTCAAACATATGTGACGTGGCGAACGTTACATAGTAGTGACATAAGTGACGCCTCAATATTTTTTTTAATTGCCAGAAAAATATAATTTTACCGTAAATAACATGTTTTGAAGAATTTTTGTAATTTTTTAAAGTTTTTAAGACGTTCACATCTCAGTCACAATATGACATCACTGAGTGGTGGCATTTTGGTCACAGATGTGACGTGACCACAGTGACTTACAGTGACGTCACAACGACGTCACCGTGACCATGCATGCTATGAGGGTATTTGTATGAAATATTTTTATGCAACGCATCAAAATTTACATGGTTAAAAACGAATGATCGTTTAATAGTAACACTTTTGATATAATATTCATCTTTGTGAGTTAAAATATTTTATATTAGAAATATAAAATATCGCTATTTCTTAATGTCAAAATGATGACATTTTGAGACAGAAATATTTTTATATGTGTCTTATATGTTCTCTTTATGTCTCACAAAATAAATTTTATAGTATTTGGAATTGATTTATTTACAACATTTATTGCTTGCATACAGAATTTAAAGATACATATTCATTAGGGTGGGTCGAAAAAACCGAAATATTTATAATCGAAACGTAATAGCGCGGAAAAGTTGCCTTTTGTAAAAAAGATAAAATACGTAAAATATTACACCAATTGGTTAATATCTTTTACCGCCGCAAGGGGTCCAAATTTCGAAAAAATCGCAAAAAACATACTTTTAGCAATTTTTTTTTAAATTATCCAAACATACTTATTCAATTTCTAATAGAACGCAATAGCCACGCCAAGATATTAGTAATGTAACATTAACATTTCATTTTTGTGACATCGTTGCTTTTACCGCCACAACAGGGCCAAAATTTCTAAGAAATGTTAAAAATTAAAGTTTTTCATTTTTTCAATTTTCATAACTTTTGTAATGTTTTCAGATTTTTTACATTTCTAATAGGCTGGGAAAGGCATTTTATGTTGTTAATTTCATGCACATTGTTAACCGTGATCACTGTAATTCTATAAAAAAAATTGCTCAATGATAGAAACACCTGCAGTTGCCTGCACGTAAAATTAATTTCTCGCTGCTAGAGGGCCACGTTTCACTTTGTTCGTTTTTTTTTGTAATGTACTCCTTTTACTCTACACTTTGATGACCCTAAAGATAGAAATATCTGCCAGGTTAAAGAGGTGGCAAAGTTTCATCTTTGCGAAGTCAAGGAGGAACATATCTCTTTGTACTAGAACCAGGTCTGAATTATTTTCGTCATTTGACCCCATCGTCTGTCAAGGCGACTTCTATATGCAATGACATTATAGATTTTTTGAAGAAAAATTAAATCCCGACTGGAATAATAATTTCAGTTGGATTTCGCTGAACTGTCTTCAAAACAGGATGCAAAGGTGGTGTTATAGTAGGATTAGTTGAGAACAACTTTTAAAAAACCACTTTATTGGCTTCCTTGACCTCACTTCAATGAGCTTCCACTGAGACATCTTTTCAAACATCTTGATGACAAAAAACAGGTTCTCTATCATATTTTGGCCCAATTGGTTGATCTCTTGCGATTTGCGAATTATTACCAATTGCAAAATTTAAGCCAATTTAATCTGATCACCTAGCTGTTGATAAAGATGATTTGTCAACTGACCAGAAGTATATGTCTGAAATATTGCAAAATCTTTCAACACGCGTGTATACAATTGACCTTTATTGCTGAGTCCCTGGGCAAATATTTCACGCAAGGTGGATCATTACTTCTATTCGAATTTTGAGACTCTACGTTGGAACAAAGAAACCCTCTTCTTAACTTGTCATACTCTTTGAGTACATCCTGAAAATGTACTGCATCAGTTGGTTCACAATTAAAATGAATCACTCATGTTTTCCAGAATCTGTGCACTATAGTTAGTAGCTTACGTTACTTGACAGATAATCTACGAAAGATTATAGTTCCTGTATTTTCACGAAATGACTTTTTTGCAAATCATACAAATAGCCTCTTTGGAATGATAGCATATGAAGAGGAGAACATCAGGGCCCCAGCCATGAAGAAAATTGCAAAAGCACGAAATTCTGTGGACTAGAATAGTGCCATCCGTCACTTTATCATAGCTGACTTCAACACTGAAGCTTAAAATTGTATGGCTTTAGTCTACTGACAAAACTGAAAACTAACGGAACCACCCGTTATGGTTTCTTTATCGACTAAAAACGCTGGTGAGTTCAAAATGTTCGATTAAAGATACCAGCTATTATAACTTTCTTTGTCCCACTCAATCACTAGAAAGATGCGTGAAATTATTCATTGAAGCACTGATAAAGTTTGTTTACTAGAACAGAGGGAGGATCAAATCTGATCAGTTTTGGCCTCTCGAGAAATAATGGCTTCATCTGAAAGCAAGTTATATTATAAAATTCATTTATATTAAATTCTTCTTCATTTTAAGTTTATTTAACCCGTTTCCGTTAAACATCTCTATATTTTAATTAATAAAATACTAAAACATTTTGCTCATTTTATATAATTTTTGTGACATGAATTGGCTGATATGAAATAAAACATCAGTAGATGAAGCGATCGTCAAGAAAAATGAATGATTAACTTTATTTTCAAGTCTATTACAAATAGTTATAAAAAATTATGATATATTAATAGATATAAAGTAAAATTATTTATTTCTAGACATATTATAGAAATTACAAAAATTTAGAAAAAAAAATGAAAAATTGAAATTTTTGAAATTTTTACAAAAAATATGGTCTTTTTGCGGCAAATAAAGATATGATTTCATCATAATGAACATTTACCGGGACATTTCTCATATCTTCATGTAGCTATTGCGTTCTATTAAAAATTGTATTGGCATGTTTGGATAATTTTTTAAAAATGATAAAAAAAACATGTTTTTTGCGATTTTTTGAAACTTTGGCCCCCTTGCGGCGGTAAAAAATATTAACCGATCGATGTAATATTTTAGAAATTTATTCTGTATTACAAAAGGCAACTTTTCCGCGCTATTACATTTCGATTATAAAAATTTCGGTTTTTTCGACCCACCCTAATATTCATTTAACAATAAATGTTTTTCCAAACTTAATGCCATTGGAGTCTAGCATCCACATTGATAATCAAAATTTAATTTGATTTTCTGAAGCTAACAAAAGGGACAAATTTGACATCCATAAATTATTCAAATGTCATTCTACTTAAATTTTGAAAAAAAATAATGAAAAATTTTTAACATCAAAATTTAGAATGTATAGCTATAAAATAAGATAATACTTCGTCATTAATCTTTTTCTTTGAGGAAAATATAATCTATTCTTTTTAAGAGAACATTGTCACAGTCTGTATTATGATTCATTCACCGTTTTATGAAGTAACATTTCAGAATTTGCAACGTATCAGAAAGTTTTTTTCTCTACTTTCCTTTCAATAACCTTTTGTATACTTCATATTCGTATTAGTAACAATATACAGAATGAATCGTTGAGTAAATTTATGAGGTGAAATTTACAATTTAATACAACATATAAGAAGGTCTGTTGCAGAATATTAGATTCTTATTTTTGTGACAGACTGTCAAAATATTCCTTATTAATATTATTATTTTGGCAAGCTCAACTTCAGTCATATCTTTGGAATATTTTGAAATTTAAATTGTAGATTGAATTATTTGTAAATCCTGAATAATATCTCCTTACATATAAAACTACTATTTTCCTAATTTCATCGTTTTTTAAGAAAGAAATATTGCTCATTGTTTTAAGGATAATAGTAATGACACATATGGCATAACGACTTTTGTATCCACCGACGTGGCGTCATGTTACGTCAATGTGTAATCACAGTGATATGTATGTGAAGTCGTTAAGGCCATTTTTTTAGATCTCCTCTCACGTAATACTGTGAAGTCACAGGGCGACTGTTTGGTGAAGACTATGATATTTTTGACGGATCTGCATCGTGTCGGGTGACCAAATTTTACCCGAATTCCATACAGAATCTTTGGATAGACCTTTATGTTTTGTAATTGTTTGTTTTACTTAAAGCCTGGTTTAGATTAGAATCATACATAGAGCCGAATAACAAGATTTTACATATATAAAAAAATGACACGACCCGGAAGGTTCGGTTCTACCTCGTACACGTGTCCTGTTATACCAGACAAGAAACACTAAATTATTATTTGAGGTCAAACCTGAATTCGCACTAAGCTGAAAAAAATATTGACTTGCAGCCCGCCCCGAACCCGATAAAAAAATCGACACGTATCACTACCCGAAACACAAGATAAAATATATTGATCTACAATTTAATGCAATTACGGAAAAATAGTCGATAATTATATCTCTAATATCAAGTTTATATTTTATGTAAAAAATTATAGATGTATGAAGACTTATCCATTCTAAATTCATATAGTCCAAGAGCTGTTAAACATTTTAGGGAAGGTATTTGAGGCACCCTGAAAATTTGTGCAACACTTCTTTTGTAATGTCTGAATACAAAATCGAATGTCTGGCTGAAGGATCGTGGCCCAAAACCTGTGCCAGACAAAAAATGGCACTTGACACGTGTCTGGCACACTTTTTGTGCCGACTAAAGTGTCTGTCATTTTCAAAACATTTTTTTCTAAGCATAAATATTATTGTGCCTCAATCTCAGCGTGCCTCAAATACCTTTTTTGGGTAGTCAAAAAATGGCACTTGACACGTGTCTGGCACAGTTTTTGGGCCGACTAAAGTGTCTGTCATTTTCAAAATATTTTTTTCTAAGTATAAATATTATTCTGTTTCAATCTCAGCGTGCCTGAAATACTTTTTTGGGGTAGTGTCAAAAAATGGCACTTGACACGTGTCTGGCACAGGTTTTGGGCCACGATCCTTCAGCCAGACATTCGATTTTGTATTCAGGCATTACAAAAGAAGTGCTGCACAAGTTTTCAGGGTGCATCAAATACCTACTCAAAAATGTTCAACAGCTCTCCTACTAATAGTTTTTATCTAAAACTATATTCTGGTTTTTCTTTCGAAAAACGTCAACCTAACTTGAACCCAATCCGCAAGGAAAAAAAATAAATAGCCAACCTGACGTGGCTCGCATTTCTGTCGAATAACTATATTTTACAAGCTAGATAATGAAGGATAATATGCGTGGTGATAATAAAATTATAAATAATGTATTTGAAAAACAGGAAAATCGAATATGCAAATGCTAAATTTTTTTTAGTTATTTTCTATTTCCATTATATATGTCCTGGCCTGGCGCGAATTGCGAGTCAGGTCGAATGGGGGAAGAATCTGATTACCCAAACCTAGGAAGGAACTTGTGAAGGACTATTTTTTTCTTTTCTTTTTTTTTAACTTCAGATTCCCTGCGTATTAGATTACAGAATAAGGCCGAGTAAAAGTATTTTACCAAAACCCAACAACAACAAGGCCTTGTCACAGCATAGAGCCAGGTAACGAAATTTCAGAATCCATACATGACCCGTACCAGGTCGATTATAGTGTTTGTCGAGGAAGACAGGGCTTGATAATGGCAAAGGCAAACTTATACCAGTATTTTAGATAAACATTTTGCTTTTTTAAAACTTCGAATATTTTTAAATAAGGCAAGTGAGGACAAATACTGCTTATAAATAAGGCAATTATATAATACTTGTATGAGATTTTCCCTGCGATAATCTTGGTGCAGAACGTAATGGAATAAGGGTCTTGCATGAGATTGGTTAACCAGATAATAAAGCATTAGGCAATTAAAATGTCAAATGTAAAATCCTATATTGATTATAAAAACATAGAAAAGGATACGAAGAAGGTAATAAAAAGTGAGTACTTCAAAAATACCAAACTCGTTTATGCATATGCATCAGATTGTATAAATTTTCTACTAATTCCGTTATTTCATCTTACATTGGTACATTTTAATCAACAAAAGTGTTAGCAATATTTAAAATTGGGCTATTTTGTTGTTAAGCATTTGTGCATTAGGGTGGAATGAAAAAGGCAATTATTTTAAAATATTTCCTGACTCAACAAATGGTACTGTTTGAAAAAAAAGCATTGTAAAAAAAATCCAAGCGCAATCACTCATTGTCTTCAGGTTCCATTCAGGTGGTCAAAAAAAAAAAGGAATGTTAACTCAAAAATTTATAAAATCCATTTAATTTATTTAATTATAATTTTTACAATAGTATTATTTTCTGACTTAAAAACGGTTCAAATATTAAAAAGATACAGGAAAACATTTTACATTAATCAATCTTCGATATTGGATTCCACATGAAGTCCAAAAAATGCAACTTTGGTGTCAAACTTGATAATACGGCGAATATATCCACCAGTGGCTTCTGCTCCACATTTTACCAATGATGCTTGTGTTACCAGTCACATATGCCTCTCTACTGCTTGAGAAGGACAAGGGAGCGTCTCTATTTCAAATTATGAATCGCTTTTTTGATCTTCTTTGCTATGTCTTCGTCACAAAGGTTCATGGTAGCTGGTAGTTCCAAAGGATTGTCCCAGTGAATCATCTCAAAATATTCCTCTGCTTCGAAATTTAAATTTGGAAGATCAAATTGGTATATCTTCCCCTTCCAGGCAGATTTTCTTGATTTCAGTATACTTCTGAAACCCAGTTCTCGATTATGTGATCGTTCATCTAACAGCTTTGCCAACACAATGTTTTCAGAGTGAGCAAAATCAGAGTTCCTAGGAATAACTTCGTGAATGATTGACTTAAAATCTTCTGGCAAGAATGAACTTTTTTATCATTCTGTGCAGGTGACGTGCTCCATGAGTAGCTCCTGGCATTTACTTTATTTCACACCAGGGTGGCACGCAAACTCCTTCGAGTGATCCATCTTGAATGAGACACCGTTCCGGGACTTCTGTTTGCTAAATCTGGAAGGCTCTCCTCCTAGGATACTGCTCTAGAAATATTGAAGAGATATTTTTGGTCTCAACTAAGGTCTTTTTTATCAGTTTCAGGCAGAGAAACTGTAATAGAAACAAAACTTGTCACGGCAAGGATTTCACACGTTTCCAGAGATTTTCCTATTGTTCCGGAAAACTGGTGTGGTCCACACGTCTTGCAGGCAATCTTCCGGATGAGGCGTTCACTAATAGTCAATAAACATTCAGTAAAATTTATGGCCAACAAATATTTAAAGGTGTTTATGTGTGCCCTTTTTTCCCAATGTTGACGTTCGTTCCATCAGAGATAACGACCAACGGCGACCTGTTCCGAAAGTGTAGCCTTCTTCTGTGAACGATTTTGATGACGTTTCTTATAATATCCGAACTAGAGCCTGAATCCGAAGTCACATGTCATATATAAACAGAACAAGGTCCTAATAACAAAATAATATGTTCACCCACAGCTATATTCGTATATAAAGAACTGCCCTTCTTTTCTTGCATTATAGTTTTGTACTTTCTTCAATCGAAGTAAATGTCGTACATGGTTTTTCTTGTGTAAAATTAAACTGCCATTGTACCATTCGCCGTTCTCTCCTCAGCTTACTCATGTCAATAACTTTAAATGGAGTATGTTTGATACAATTCCTATATCACGAAGCACAGATGATGCAAAGGTAGCAGCTGACTTATCTGATACTCCCGTTCCATCGCAAACAACGGCTAGATTTGGTAGTAATATTGACATTTGGCCTATCTTGAAGAATTAGGGAGTTTCATCGTCAGTTATTTTCAAACATTTGGCTATATGACAAACATAATATACATCACCATCTTTGTTTCTAAATCTGTAATATTTTTAGAAGCTTTATCTTTGAATTCCTTGGCTATAGATTAATGATTTTCCCTTCTACGTTGCCTTTCTATTACACATTCCAATTTTTGAGTTGCAAAGTCAATTGATCGTATTAAGATTTTTCTCTCATGCCATTGGTCTGCCAAAAACTTTTGTTCCATACTTGGAACGTTCATAGAACAGTTGCATTGTTTGTAATCTAATCATTTGCATATAGAAATATCAATCAAAGTACTAAGAAAAAGAAACAACGTATAAGGGCACAAATAAAATGTGTTTAAAAGCATACAGCTGTTTCAAAACCTCTAAGGTTTCCTCATCAGTGCTTAAAATAAAAGTTAAATTAAAACTAAAACATTGTGTAAAAAGGGGGGGGGGAGGTGGACAGAGAGTCAGAAAAGCGAACCTTTCAGATCTACTGCTAACAGTGAAATGCGACATACGGCTGCCAAACAGCTGTGAAGTTGATCTCACGCGCATATACAGGGAAACCAATCAAAATCATCCAATTGCTCTGGAAGAGTCCAAACTTAGAAGGAGAAAAAAGGGGGGGGGGGGAGGGAGTGGAGAGAATTATAGAAAATTAAACCATATTTTTGAAAAATTGGGCGTACTGGATAAATCGTTAACTAAACTGCTTGAATTTTTCCATATGTGATAAGCTTCCCAGAAGTCCAGATCATAGATTGAAGTACATTTCTGTATTATGGCGGCTTCGGAAAATTTAAAATTATGGTTGTTGGACCAGCAGTGGATGGCAATAGCGGAACGTTTATTATCACAATTTTTAACGCAAGTTTTATGCTCCCCCAAACGGATCTTAAAGGCACGCTTCGTTTGACCAATGTACATTTCGTTGCATTCGCAAGATATTCTGTAAATACCCCAATTTGAAAAACTATCTATAGGATGTTTCAAATTTGTGAATTGAATTTTATTAAAAGGAGTATAAACTACTTTAAAGTCAAATTTTGACAAGATTTTAGAAATTTGATGGCTTATTTTCGGAAAATATGGGAGTATAATTAAATTTTCATTACGGACAGTATTAGCCCTGGGTTTTGTATGTTTACTTAGTTTGTTATGAATGGAATCGACGATTTCAGCTGTAAAACCTCGATCAATGGCAATGGATTTAATGTAGTCTAATTCTGTTTTTAGTAAACTGTCGGAAGAACAAATATTTAAAGCCCTGTAAACATAACTGTTAAAGCCAGCCAACTTTTGATTAGGTGGATGGGATGAAAGACGATGTGGGGGTAAGGATACTGCGAATGGTTTACGGTAAACAGTAGTGTGAAACAAATTATTTTCGCGGAAAACCATAACATCAAGAAAGGGCAAACGACTGTTATTTTCGAGTTCGAAAGTGAACTGAATATGTTCATCTATAGAATTCATAATATCGAGGATATTAGTAAGATTAATATCATCAGAGTTCAATAATGCAAAGCAGTCATCGACATAGCGGATGTAAAATGGAAAGGATAATATCTTGAAAAGGTTTGATTCGTAATAGTGCATGTAAATATCACTGAGGATGGGGCTGAGGGGGGAGCCCATGGAGAAACCATCAGTCATGCAATAAAAATTACCATTAAAAATGAATGTGTTTTGCGATAAACAAATGCTAGTAAGATGTATAAGCTCATAAATTTCGTAATATGAATAATGAAATTCTTGTAGGCGTAATTTAAGACAATTTAAAGCACCTTGAACCGGTACGTTAGTAAATAGTGATTTAACGTCGAATGAAACCATACTATTGTTTTGAGTACCACTGAAGCTACGAAGTTTATTAACAAACTCATAAGAGTTCCTGAAGTGTAGATATTGTTAGAGAGCAGGGGGGGAGGGAGAAAATAGAGGTCAGATATTTCGCTAATTTATAGGAAGAGGTACCAATGTTCGAAACTATTGGTCTGAAAGGAATGCCTTGTTTATGGACTTTTGGGAGCGTATAAAATCTTGCGCAGTGTGACACTGAAGGAATGAGGGATAATTTAACGTTGTTCGAAATGAGAGGAGTGCGCTCGATAGCCCATTTTATAGCTTTCATTTCTTTTTGAGAAGGATCAGATTTAATCTTTTTATAAGGACACGCGTCTATCAAGTCTTGTGTTTTGGATAGGTAATCAGACTTGTCCATAACAACAATCTTTCCACCCTTATCAGCCTTGCTGATAAATATGTCAGTATTAGATTTTAGATTTTTTATGCAATTCGATGCAGCTTTGCTGATATTGGTTTAGGAAGGTTATTATTGAAATTCACATTATTGGTGATTAAGTGTCTAATTGAATCCTTCTGAGAAGGGTTTAAGGCACTGAACTTGAGCGCTCTTTCGATGGGGGCAATCACATGAGGAAAAGACGGTTTAGTAGTAAGTGCAAAATTATTATTTAATTTAAGATAATGGATTTCATCCTGAGTAAGGTTAGCACTTGAAAGATTGACAACGGCATTCTGGTTAACCAATGGTAAGGTATTGGGTAAACTATTGTTATGTTTACTAGAGAGTAAATTAAATTTCGTTTTCAAAGTAGCTATTGGATGCAATTGGATGATTTTGATTGGTCTCCCTGAATATGCGCGTGAGATCAACTCCGTAGCTGTTTGCCAGCTGTATGTCGCATTTCACCGTTGGCAGTAGAGCTGAAAGGTACGCTTTTCTGACTCTCTGTCCACCTCCCCCCCCCCCTTTTTACACAATGTTTTAGTTTTAACTTTTATTTTAAGCACTGATGAGGAAACCTTAAAGGTTTTGAAACAGCTGTATGCTTTTAAACACATTTTATTTGTGCCCTTATACGTTGTTTCTTTTTCTTAATATATTGGCATAAAGTACAATCCTTCCCCACTTTTTATGAATCAAAGTACTGTTTGCTTGGTCAAAGAAATCTTTCATAATTTTATAAACCCTTTTCGTGATTTGGGTATTCTTTTTATATTTTTGTACTTTTCATTCCAATTTATAATAAGATACTAAACAACGTCGCTAATATATTTTACTGAAGGAATTTTCTCGTTCCTCGTTTCTCTCTTCCACAATATATCATTTTTTATCCATAGGAAATGCTTCATTAACTCCTTAACGGTCGCATTATATTACGGTTTAAAAATTCAAATTGCTTATTGCCACCGCTTTTTTGAAAAAATAATGTTCACCTTATTTAATGACAGGTAAAATGATACCATAATAAAGCCAATTACACTGTTCTATAAAACTGGTGGAAATCAAACAAATCTGAATAATCTGAATAAAAGACACAGCCCGTGAATATCACGGGAGAGAGCATGAAGGGGGTAAATCAGAATACGTGGGGAACACTGTCTCTTTCATTTGTACTGGAGATTCAGAAACACTAAAAAATATTTTGCTTTTATTTCAGGTCATGTTTAACCCCTTGAGTGGCAAGCAAAAATGTCGCTATATATTGAAATCTCACCGGAATAATCGAAAACTTTTATTTTTAAATAAAGAAAAGCAAAATTTTAACGATTTTCCTCCAAAGTTAAAAATATAAAATTTAGTTAAAGTTTTCTGGTGAGAATCTTGTTTAAATTAGGTGGGATATATTTTATCCCACCGCCCCTCAAGGGGTTAAATAAAATGGGTCATGTTAAAAAAGTCCGTATTCTACTATCCAAACAATAAACAAATTAGTCTCTACAAATTAGTGGTTAAAACAAAGACAAGAATCAAACAAAGAAAACAGTCGCAAAAAAGAAGTATCCCATGCAATAAAAGTCACGCGTCTGTTTAGGTCATGATAAATTTGTTATCACATTAGAATACGTGATGCCATCTATTATATATTGGAGTATTACTTTGCTATTTATGTACGAAAATGCCCTTTCTAGCACTGACTATAACTTTTTACTAAAACAATTAATTAATTAATATTTATTTACAAATTAATTAATTATTCAATTAATTAATTAATTTATATTTTTAAAATGCATTAAAAACTTTTAAAAAAGGCAGTACAAATATTCGCTTGGGGTGTGGAACCTCATTGTGGCAACATTTTACGCTGAAATTTGGTGAAAATTTGTTTCAGCCAGTTTCACACCATATAATATCTTAGGTAATGCGATTTCCAGAAAACGTTTTTTCGATCCACCCTATTGTGCTTTGAAATTTACACTCAATAATTTCTAAGACTTAAAAATAATTTTCCTGGTCATTTTTTTTCTAGTCTAGATGATCGAAAATTTTTAAATACGGGACATTTCAAATATTAATATAACCTGTAGCTATAAAAAACAACTGGAAATGAGACATTAGAAATTTCAAATTAGTACGATAATTTATATTGTATATATTGTACAGCAGTTATTATTTTTTAATCTATTAATCTAACTTATATCTTCCGTATTATGACTGCAGCTGTTATTAATCTATTAATATTAATCTATGAATATTAATCTGTCTCTGCTATGTTTTATTATTTTCGCTTATTTTATGTTGCCTTCAAATGCCCACATTTCGCATACACACGTAATACATACGTTTAAGTAGGTCTTTTATAGCAAAAATTAAAATTTTAAATTCTTTAATGTATTCCAAAAAGAATTATGTTGAATGTACTTGAACAAAAAAAGTTCGGAAAAAGTTTTAGAATAAATATAGCTTTGAAGCACCTGCAAGTTATATGAATGCATTTATAAACATACACACTTGTTTATTATTCTTTTTAGATGCCTATTCTCATAAAGTCGAAATTTCTTAAAAATGGAGAAAAAGTGATCAAAATAGAAAAATTTCTTCTCAATCTGAGAAATATCATTTTATATAATTAACGCCTCAATGAAAAATCGGGAAAAAAATATCATGGTACAAATCGCAATTAAAAATGTTATTGAATATATCAAAAGTACGCTGTTTCTTTTCGTGAACGATATGAAAATAGTAATGTTTTTCTTTTCCGAGTCATATTAATACATAATGTTGGATTAAATATATATATGTGCATTATTAAATATGTACATGCATTAAGAAATGATTTACTGTATTGAGAACTAAGGACGTGATTGTCCTTCAATGACTAAGTATTTCAGAATAATTTCAGACAGAACAAATTGATTCCTAAATAGTTAAAGTTACTATAATAACTGAAGCCAAAATGTCTGCTACTTATAGTGTTTATTGAAACAATGATTTGAATTGCCTTACACATGAATTTCTTTTGTTAATTTTTTATTCCAGCGCAAACAACATGGAACTATATTTGGCAATCCAAACACTGAATCATTTCTGCTATTTTATGTTTCTTACAAATTAGGTAAAACCAATCATCACTGTCTTGATTTATTTTATATTCTGAATCATTAGATTTTTTTTTTCAATATAAGTTTTCTTTGCCTGATGTCTGTAATTCTACCTTTCCATCATTATCTTTCCACTTGAATTAAGCCCATTTTTGTAAAACTCAATGTTCCAATTCCTTTTGTGCTTTAAGGGGTCACTTCTTGTCGTTTTTTGTTTTTTTTTTCCTTTCAAGGTTTGCTTTATATGGCGAAGATATTAAGACAGCTTTTTTTGGTTCCCTATGTACTTTGACATAACTGATTTTTGCAAGGAAGATAACATTTCCAATGACTCTTTGGCTTTTTGGGGGTTCTGTAGCTGCAGCCTTCCCGAAATTCATTACTTAATTTTCAAATTTATGATTGTATATCTGATCTTATTTAAGAAACTCAAATTGGTCCAATTAAGGAAACTGCGCATTTTAATATCAGGTAATTTCAAGACTAAACACAAACACGAAAGCAAACAATTCCGCGGGAAAAATATGCGCAATAAACACATGGATTTAAATATGTATATTAAAAGATAACAACTTTCTTTAGTTTTAAATTCTTACGTTTAATTAAAAAAAATTAGATGAAAACAGCTAATTTTAGGTTTTTAAAATTATTTGAAAACAGCACGCGGAAGGTGGGTGCTTCATCTAATGATAAATGACGTCATTCTGGTGAGTAGGATTTCAGTGTTAGATGGCGTCTCTTTCTGTAATTAACAACAGAATTGCAGCCTTCCATTTAAAGCGGCGGTGCAAATATGGGCACTCTCCCCTATATATATATATATATATATATATATAATATTAATTGTAAAATATATCAACACAAATCTCACAATACTATAATACCCGTTGACTTGAGTAACTATTAAAATGAAATCAAAGTATTCATTTAGTACAGAAATAAACACACATAAAACTTAATGTTAAATATAGAATTAAATTGTCCCTTTAAATAATTTTACATTGATCCACATTTTATGTGTGTGAGTAAATGTTTGAGCTGAAACACTAACGAAAATATTTATCTGGGTGTTTGAGGCTTTCAACAACACAAATCTTGAAAAAAAAAATCTAGAATTTTACAACAATTCATGTATTATTACTTTAAAATACGTACTCCATAATTTGAAATAATGTCATTCATTATTCAAATATACTTTTAATTATGTTTGCTCTCACTCTTTAAAGAAATTTAATTCACGAAAAGTTTAGCAAAATGAATGAGTAATTAGATATTATAAACTGAATAATGCATATTCATTGGTGGAGGATTATACATACACTTATAAGTTCACTTCAATAGTGAAAACGACTAATGTTCGTTCGAATCTGCCAAAGGCATTAAGTGTGATACAAAATCTTATTCTAGTGTTCTTGTTTTACTGCAGTTCGGCGATGCCCTTAGGGTAAGGGAAATATTGATTTCATGCTGAAAACCTTTCATCACTTATTTTCATTTCAATAGTTTCAGTAATATTTTCTTTTAATTATAAACTGAGAAAGGTATTTCTGTTTTCAAGTGACAAATGAAATTTTTAAGCGATTTCATTCTCTGCTTTTTGAAATCAGTGTTCTTTTAAATCAGTAGAAAATATGAATCTAAGAATCAAAATTATGAACAATGTTACATCACGACAGAAAAGTTGATAGATTGAAGGTTCATTTTTCCTTTTATAAATTATGTAAGATATTAAATTATTTTTCTAGTTCTAAAGGGTCTCGTGTCAATAAAATTTTATAACTCTGAGTGGCAATTCGTGGGATGTTCTATTTAACCTATAAAATAAAATTTAATAACAAGATTTAATTTCCATTGCCATATACACCGGCAGCCTAAAATTGTTGCAGGGCGATTTCTCAGGACATTTTTATTACGATTCCTGGTTTTAGTTTTAATTTTCAGTGATAGATGACGCTACTCCATATTAGTCCTCAATCGTAGCAGAGTTCATTTATGCACATGTGTGGCTGTAAAATAATAGGGTATATTCTCAGATTGTTTTTTTTTACCTAAATTATAGAAATAAAATTGGTAAAAGGCATGTGTGAAGCACAGAATGTTGACGCTGTAGAATTGTAAAAAAATCGTCAGTGCATTGTTGAATACGTTGAATCCAATTTCCAGAAAACGTGATTTTTTTTTATTTACATGAAACTATATGTATGGTATGCCATGAAATGTCTTATTATTAATACCATGAAATGTGTTATTGCACGCAGTCCGAACAATTCGGTCCGTCAAATTAGAGTTTCGAGTTCGGTGAGCAAAAGGGCACTGCGCATGTTTTGGTACTGGGTTCATCTATGACAAAATAGCGATATAAAACCAATAAAATGTCGATTTTCGAGACAATTTTGGTCAAAACCGAATCTCCAAGCAGCTTCAATGTCCTCTCATTAACAATGTAATGTTTGTTATTGTTTCTCGAACGTATAATCAAGATCGTCTAGGCAATTATTGTGAAGTTCTTGGATATTGGGTCCCCATAATTTGAACAATAACTGGAATATGAATATACGCCCTGTGCATATGTACCAAATTTTACGAATAAAGATAATGTATTTTATCTTTTTGCAAGAAAATAACACGTCACCACAAATTTTTAAAAGTAATCTTTGCCTAATAAAATCACACACATTTCTGTTATTAAGACGTTGGCTGAAATATAAACAAAATACGATTAACATTACAATGTAGTGTGGATAGCATTTGATGCATAGGACGGACAACGTGTTTTAAAAAAGCAATTTTTTATAGTAAAATAGTGGTAAACTTCTAATTTATACTTGGATGGTGAGCCAAGCGTGATCTATCGTTG
The DNA here is from genome assembly GCA_963932465.1 of Maratus speciosus. Lineage (NCBI taxonomy): Eukaryota > Metazoa > Arthropoda > Arachnida > Araneae > Salticidae > Maratus > Maratus speciosus. Next base: position 244,174,750 of record OZ010787.1, read on the forward strand.
ATATATTACATCTGAAACCTGAAATAACATTGAATAAATTCCTGCTAGGCAAAAGAAAAGACATAATTTTATTTGTTTTTACATTTACGTCTTAAACGCTACAATCAGCTTGAAAAAGTATTGTTAACCCATTGATAACTCTCTGTTCAAAAAGGGTCTTTTTCGCGGTTGACTTTTTCTACCTTTCAACGACGCTCGTCTAGTGCTTGATTTCAGAGTCCCGATTCATAAAAAGTACTCATATGAAACCGAGAATTCTAACTATTTTGAAAAAAATTCTAAACTGCAGGTCAATTTGCGTCTGGCGAAAATGATCATTTTCTACGCTAAATGTAGTTAAACTTCGTTATTTCAAATCAATCGTTTTATAGCATATCGGATTATTATGCGTGCAGAATAAGCTGAATCTGAATTTGAACGTAAGTGTTCCATTTTTTCATTACATTAAATTTAAATAGATCGTTTTGCAAAGAAATTCGAGAAAGATCGTTAAGAAGATTAGATCGTTAAGAAGAAAGATCGTTAGAAATTATTTTATGATTTCTCATATATTTGTTCAGCAGGGGCGCCATACGGATACATTATTGGTTGGCGGAGGGAGTAGGGCAAATATTTCTTTTAATCTTGTTATGCACAGCTGACAAAAATTTGATACAGTTTTATTTTCACATGTATTTTTAAAAATAGCAAAGTATGTATTGCTGATCAGTGTATTTCCCTGTTAGAATGTTGCAGTAGCAAGACTTTAGCAAATATTATTGATAACTAATAAGTCCCTTGCCTAAAAGGTTTATCCAATGCCATGTTTCTATTTTAAGGTAATCTGACAAGATTTTTAGCTTTTCGTCAATGTCTGATATTTTTTAGTCTGACCTACGATGGCAGGCACACCCTCATAATATTTCTTGTGGGAGGCACTAGCATACCTTAAACTCCCCCAAATGGCGCCCCTTTTTGTCAGCATAGAAAAATTTCCTAGCTATAAATAAAACATTCTTGGCACATATTTTATTTTTATCTCATCTATTGCAGATATAAACTGTCTTACTGTTAGTTTTAGACTGTTAATTTATCTGGAAATTAATTAGAATTTTCCCTTTTAAATTGAAGTCCGAAACCGGACGGTCTTTCCAGTAATTCTGATGAAGTTGGTAACCCTTACAAAGTATCCTGCAAATTCTGGATTTTATTCTGTTATACTGTTAAAATATTTTAATATATATTTGGGGAAAAATATATCTACGCAAGCTTTATGCTGTTATGAAGTTTCAAACTATATTTGGAGTAAACATATCTATGCACACATTAATCCACATAAATTGTACTTTTTTTCCTTTGTCCTACTTGCTTTGGGGTATCGTTTTCAAGTTTTACTTTTAAATAAAATTTAAAAAACAAAATTTCATTTTCAAAGAGAACTATTTTTCAATTTAAATCGTTATTTTATTTTTCATATTATATTTCAAAATGTATAATAATTATTTTTATTTATTGTTTATGTTGTGTTCATTTATTTGCAACTTATTTGAGCCCACCAAAGGTCTATTCACTGCGCAATAGCTGAAAACTGGGATAACTAAAAAAGATTTTTTAAAATGTAAAATTCATTTTAATATGAAAATCATAAGTATCGTCAATGTTTACAGCATCGCCAGCAGTGCATAATGTAATCTGCATGTAATCCGATGTTGAACACGCTGATTCAACTTTGTGATTTTTTTATATAAATTTTGAGTGATTTTTTTATATAAATAAGCCGTATCTTTCTTACATGTTACTTTTATTAGTAAATGTGGAATCTGCTTTAAAATTCTGCACTTTTGCAGACAGTTACCAGCGTAGTTTTACATGAAAGACATAATTCATACTAAATCAAGGATGAACTACATCTTTGTAATTTTTTCCCATATCTTCTAACGTTTTTGTGTATAAACACTAGCTCCACATTTTGCAACTATGTGAGCAGTAACATCTCATTGTATAGAGAATAACAACTTTATTATACCCAGATACTATAATTAAGTCTACAGCTCATGTTGTTCTGAAGTTATTGGGAGTTGATAGGGTTTTGATGGGCATATGTTATCCTATTATTAACGTATTTTACATGTATTGATATTGAACTGTTTCAATACAAAAGAGAAAATACTCAGGATATGTTAAAACATTTAATATTTTGGGAAAATAATACGTATTAAATAGCTTAATCCCAGTTTCATGATTTAATGTAAAAACAATATTTCGTTAAAAAAAAATCTTTTAAAATATAAGTATGTTAATAACTTTTACTAGGCATTTGAGTTCATTTTTCGGATTTTTTTTCGTCTGTCAATTACAGCAATAACAATAGAGGCACTTATATTACAGTACTTATATATAGATGCACCAATCGTTGAATGCTACTTTAAGATTTCTCATTTCTTTAAATTCATCAGTCACTTGGGAAATCAGCATATTTTGAAAGGAAAAACTTCAACAACCAATTGGCTTTCAAGTCTCTCTGTAGTAAGTGATGGTGCAAGCATACGAAAGATTAAACTCAAACAATGCTTCTATACTTAGGTTTGAGAAATTGTCTGTGTCAGAGTAAATACTTTCATAATAGACGAATTTAAGAAATAGATTATAATACAGAAACAATAATTAATATTGCTTCTTCCTAGATAAAAAAAAAATTAATCAATGTATTTAATGTTGAATTATTGCTGATTGGCATTGATAAGTTGTCAAAAATTCTGAAAAATCTGTTGATTTTAAGGAGCACACTCTTGTTAAATCTTCGTAAAGTTCCATCTTTTGAAAAAAAATACACATAAAAGAACAATATTTTGTCTGCAATTTTAAACCAACTACACAATAAAATCATTGAACTAGATTTTTTTTCTATGCAATCTCAAATCGATTATAACTGAATCTTAGTACTGAACGTAAAGATTTATATATTTAGAATAAAATATTTTAAAATGTAATTGTAAATATTGCATATATTTTCGGAGTATTTTCCTCATTTTTTTAGAATGTTTCTTACTGCAATAATAAAAAAACTTTAGATACTGCTTTAAGATGTAGATACAAGCTATAACCCCATGAACCTTGCATTAAAAATTTTAACTAGTTCACGAAAAATCCTGTACTCAATTTACTAAAAAGCACGTTTTTTTTTAATATTGTAAGAAAATACATCTTTCAAATATCTTTTTAGTCATTGCTTATATTGATAACAACTGGCAAAATTTTCGGAATATTTTGTGCTTTTGTTTTATAATGCTCAGAAAATATGGCTGTTTTTTTTTTCTTGGTTCAAAGGAAGCGTTCGTGGATTTTATCTCAATAGCTGGCTTTACGGTGGCATAACGTTGGTAACACGTATTAAATCAAGCTGTAGTATACCGCGTTTGAAAGGTGATAGTCTGTAAATAATTTGAACAAAAACATTGTGACATTTGTTTATTTAGTCGAAAGTTATTGCGTTTTAAAAATGAATCAAGGTTCTGAAAATTTCGCTATGTTTTACCATATCATTTTGAAAACTTTTGAAAAAAAATTGTGAAAATCAGCAGTTCGTTTCTGTTCTGTTGCTGAAAAAGGTCGCTAAAATGCCCCACCAAATTGAGGAAGACTGATATATTTCACGTTATGACATCACAGTGAAGAATTTAATGGACTGTATTTCCCTCTACGAACCGTTTCTGAAACGGAATGAAATCGATTCATTTTTCAAGAGATTGATAACGGGGTAATTCAATGTGGATCACATACGACAATAATTTGCGAAAAAGATCGTGGTATATTTCGTCCCCCTTAACTTATCCGCTTCTGCAAAAGTGGCGCCACTTATGACGCAAGGCACAGGGGACGGAAGGTAAAAGGGTCAGTGTTGAAAGTTTCGTTCGCCAAGAGGCATATATAAATTAAAGACGGCGAATTTCCTATTTTTAGAAGACCTGAGTTCTTATTACATCGATTGTAGAACGTTATTTACTGTACTGTAAGTATTTATTTCTTATTTATTGCATGTATTTTACGTTGGTAAAATGCTGACAGTAGCATACAGTGAGTTTTAGTACGCTCAGTTCATCTTACGGGAACTGAAGATCCGTAATGTTGGAAAGTATCATGGTCCCAATTTCGTCCTCCTTGCAGTTCTTATTTTCGTTCCGGGGACGAAATTAGGAATGCTTTTTCATGACATTTCTCTTAATTTTTTCCTCATGTTTCTATGACTAATGCATAGTTGCCAATCTCCCGATTTTTTGGATACCAGTAAAATCTTACAAAAATGTTTTCTTTATTTAATTTCGTTAAAACTGCGATTGTATAAAGCAAGCATTTCTGAATGAAAATATTGTTATGAAAAAAAGTGGGAGGTTGGAAGCTATGCTAATGTTTCGTTATGTTATTCTTCCACTGATAATTAGTGCATTTCTTTGTGCCTTATTTTAATGTAAATTAAACTACTTACTCATTTAGGAATAAATTTTGATTTAGTTATAAGTTAGGCCTCGGCGTATTGGATTTTTTGGGCGGACTAAATTTAGACCATTTTTTTCTTTTGCATTTTTTAGATACTTTTAACACTAGAACTACCAAGACCGCAATTTTGACGGTTTTCAAATTTCATGCTTAATAATTTGATATAATTTATGTATTGTTCTAGAATTTTATGATACGACTTTTAATGAAATATAAGAATAGTTAAATACTCCTATTCAGTTTCCACTCACCCACTTTAATATCCATAATCAGTATGACCTATGCCTATTTATATCAAGACCCGTCAAAATGACGGCTTTGGCAATTTCGAAGTTGAATGATCCAAAGTGTTCGGTAGCTGTTATAAGGGGATCCAATTTGCTCCGTTTACGATTCCGTTTAGAACTGAACGGTCTGACTGGTAAATGTAGTCATGACGCAATCATTATCAGTTGTACTTCTAACGTGATAAAGTTCTTGGTGAAAAGTGCAATCTGTGTAATGTGTAATCTGTAAAAAGTCCAATCTCGGAAAAGAGTATTGTAGGAAGGCTAATTGCTTTCATGCACAGCTTGATTTCCGACAGCCGATGTCAGTCACTAATAGAGGCAGCGTACAAACCGTCGAAATACCAGAAAGCATGGCCTAGAAGTAAGAGAGAGAAAGGAAGTAAAAACTGAAATGAAGTGAGAAACGACTAGGTACATGTTGTTTGCCCGCGAGTGTGAGATGTGATGGAATGTGTGTGTTCGAAGAATATCGTCTTAGGACATGTCAAAATATACGAGCTTTAAAATTTATTTTTTGTAAATTCTAGGCAACAATGAAACTATTTCCAGGAAGCAAAAATTATTCGAAGAATTCAAACAACTCACTAGTATAAAGGGAGACTGTTCGGACACTAATTCAAGTAATAATAATTTGGAAATAAATTGCGTGGAAAATAAAACTGATTTTTTAGTCTCTGAAGAAGCTGAAGATGAAATTGAAGTACGAGATAGTGAAGAAGATGAATATGAAAGTGAAGATGCAATTCCCCAAAAGAGCCATAGACACATATGGCGATTGCGAATATATTCAGTTACTCAATCACATAGCCAAACAGAAACCGAAGAAAGACGTTGCTCTCGACGGTACTGAATGGGAAGAATTAGGGAATGGTTGTGTTGGTAGACTCCCATCACATACTATATTCAAGGATAATTCAGGTCCAACTGGTTATGCGAAGCGAAATATTATGCTTGGCAATGTTAGCATTGCATCTAGACTTATAATTGATAATCGAACTATGAATCACATAAAAACTTGCACTGAGCTCGAAGCTAGAAATGTTTTAGAGAAGGACGATTGGAAAATTACTATTGAAGAATTATATGCGTTTGTAGCTATTTTGTATGCTCGAGGAGACTACGAAGCGAGAAATTTGAAATTATCATATTTGTGGTGAGAAAAAGGGGGGACCTTCTTTTTTTCACGAAACTATGAGTAGAAACAGATTTTCAGAAATTATGAGATTCATTCGTTTCGACAAAAAAGGCGAGAGGAGTGTTCGCTTAAGAACTGACAAATTTGGATTAGCTTCCCAAATGTGGAAGTGCTTTATTCATAACAGCCAAGCTTGTTACAAACCAGATCAGAATATAAGTGTAGATGAACCATTGTTTCCCCACAAAGGGAACATGGAGATTTCTGCAATATATGCCCAACAACCCGGAAAAATTTGGAATTAAGATTTCGTTAGCTGTAGACGTGCGAAGTAAATATCTTATAAATGGCTTTCCCTATTTAGGCAAAGATGAACTTACACCATCAAGAGCACCTTTGAATGAATTTGTAGTTTTGAATCTTGTAAAAAACTATGTAAATTGTGGGAGATATATAACAACGGATAATATTTTTACAAGTATACAACTCGCAAAGAAGCTACTGGTAAGAAAAACAACACTTGTTGGAATAATAAAGCTAATAAAAGAGAATTACCGAAAATAACTAAAGTTAGAAATTATAACATGGCTCTTTTCTCCACAAAACTCTAGAAATCAAATGATATTGTTCTAACAATTTACAAAAGTAATCCTCGTAAAAAAAAGCACTATTTCTTAGCTCAAAACATAAATCCGTAAAAAATACTTCTAATAGAAAAAAAAATCCTCCAACTGTGTCATTTTACAATGAGACTAAGTTTGGAGTAGATGTAGTTGACCAAATGGCCCACAAATATAGCGTAAAAGCAGGGTCACGTAGATGGCCTTTGCAGGTATTTTACAATATTTTGAACTTGGCAGCAGTCAATGCGTGGATTTTATATAAAGAGACTTGTAATAAAAATATAAGTAGAAAACAATTTTTATTTCTACTATCCTAAGAACTCTCCAGTGAATATAGGTACTGCAGAAAAGAAGCCCCCTCTCAAAAACAAGAACGGAAAGCAGTGGATTGCACCTCAGAAAACACAAAAAAGTCTTTATGAACACAAATCTTGAAAAATTCGATTGTGCAACAAAAACAGAGCTATTTATATCTGCAATGTATGCAACAAATACGTTCATCTAAAATAACATGTAATTGTAAAATATGTGCCTCAAAGTTATTTCATACATTTAAATGTGCTATACTATAAATGCAAATAGAAACTGTTTTCGTTTGTTTTTTATTAATAATTAATAAATTATTATATTAAATGTTATTTTTGCTAAATTATATTATTTTATTTACATTAACTAAGTTAAAATTTACAATGAAATCCATGATCAAAAATCCGTCAATTTGACGGGTCCGGTAAAACTAGGTATATGCTTAACATCGGTAGTTCTAGTGTTAAAAAAATAATTTTTCGCAGTGTTAAAACTTTTTTGTAGGATATTTACCTACGTTTCTATATGTATTGGTAGTTAGTCTATGTAAAATCTAAATTTGGTTGATTTTCACTTAAAATTACAACTTCAAGGGCCTAGAAATGACTGGGGGACGATAATAGGGCACCTTACCCTACAGACCCCATCCCACTACCATTTATTTTACTCGCTTCAGAACTTTCTTACTGGTGTAAAGTTGACTCCAAAAGAAGTCCGTGAAAATTACTTGATCCAGTGTTTTGCCCATAAATCGTAGAAGTTCTACAGTGATTGCATAATGACTTTGGAAATGACAAAAGATTATTAATCAAATCAATACTTGGTTTAATAAAATCAATTTAAAAATAAGAAAAATGTGTTTGAATTTTGGTGAGAAAACGCCTGGAACGTTTTCTTCAATATATTGTCTCAATATATTGTTTTGTCGCATTCTTTCAAAGTTTAACATTATTATGCCATTTTAAGCGTTAATTTTCACTTTATATAAGTGTGATACTTACAAATAACGAGTCTATAAACGCGAAATCTGTAAGTTATAGAAATGACATTGATGATATCTTGCATTAAGTTAGTTTGTAATGAAATTATTTCAAAAGTTAAAATGGATTTTCTCTAAAATAATGTGTTTTTAATAGTATCATCTTGAGAAGTATTTATACGCAAACTTTAGTCGAAACTGTAACATTGTATGGAATGATAATTGATGAATTTTGCTTTCAAAATTAGAAAAAAATAATTATTTTATTCGCTATTCAATTCTGAAAGTTTGCACACATTCTTGAAGGAATTACACAACAAATTAAAGCAAAAGTCCTTCCGGCTTGCGCGGGGAGGAAGAAGTGGCTTTCCTATCCCATATTTATAAAAAGTCAGCTTATATTATTCAAAAACACGAAGCTCAAATCAGTGGAAAACGATTATAGAATTTTCAATACTAATTTTCGACAATACTGAATATAAAATGAGAATTTCGCGAAATTACATAACTTTATCCAAGCTGGTTTTATTTGACGTGATTTATATTTCGTTCAAATTCGACGATATCACGGTCGAGACCTTAGTAATTCCTGTGAACATTCTAACTCGCATCGGAATCGGTTGATATACACGAGTACTGTCACAGGCAAAACATCAGATTTTTTAAAATGTCACTCACATTAGAAATTCAAACTGCTATATCTCAGCAATTTTTTAAGATAAAGACAAAAAAATAATGCTCCGGAATCCTTGTATCAAGGTTAAACACTTAAGAAAGAAACCTTTTTCATTTAAAAATTTTTTTGTACCTCATTTTAAAATTAATTTTAATTTTTAATTTTAATGGCCGCCATTTTGAAACAAGATGGCGCAAGAAGCTGGCCAACGAACATGGTCGAGGCATTGCTATATACTATGCACATACCTTGTCACATCTAAATCAGTTAATAAATGTGCGGGTTATTGCGTGACAAAAATTAGATCGTTTCAAGATGTCAGCCACGCTAGAAATTCAAAGCGCTATAACTCAGCCATTTTTTATGGTATAGACGAAATAAAAAATGCTCCGAAATTTTTGTATCACGGTCAAACAAATAAGAAAAAAGTCTTTTTCAATTTCTAATTTTATTGTACCACATTTAAAATTTTATATATTTTTTTTATTTAAATGGCCGCAATTTTTAAACAAAATGGCGGATGAAGTTGGCCAGCATACTCGGTCGAGGCATTGGTATGTACCGTGTCCACACCGAGTTAATACAAATCGGTTCATAAATACGCGTGTTATCGCGTGACAAATATCACATCGTTTGAAGATGTCAGCCGCACTAGAAATTCAAAATATATAACTCAGCCATTTTTAAAGTTATGGACGAAACTAATAATGCACCGGAATCTTTATATCAAGGTCAAACAAATAAGAAATAATCTTTTTTAATTTCTAATTTTTTAGTACCTTATTTTAAATTTAATTTTTTTTTAAATTTTAAATGGTCGCCATTATGAAACAAGATGGCGGATGAAGCTGGCCAACGAAATCGGTCGAGAAATTGGTACATCCTATGTAAAGATCAGTTTATATATATATATATATATATATATATCAACATTTGAACGGAGGGTGGTTTCGGAATCTGGGGGTCATGGTCGGTGAAAATATGCCAAAATTTTTCGGAATCGCTTTCCTCCGAACGGCTGAAATAGGTAGATTTTTGTAATGAAAGCTACATATTACTAGTAAGATATTGTTAGGGAAGGAAGACACTGAACGATTGAGAATGAGATTTCCCATTAATTTATTTATATAAAACGTGGGTAGGGGGGAATCTTCAAATTAATATGTATACAAACTTTAAAATTATTAACATTTACATCAAATGTTGCATTATTCGAAAATATTTCGATCTTTAACTATCCAGAATAAAATTGAATATTATATGTGCAGAAATGAAGTACTCAATATCTTTCTAATTTAGGTCTCTCGGTAAATCAAAATAAAATATTCTAGTCAATGTCTTGGGAAATTTCCTTTTTTTTTTTTTTTTTTTTTTTTTTTTTTTTGGCGGTATAGTGTATATTTGCAAATTGCAAAGTAAGAAATTACTATAATTTCACATATCGCATTTTCAAAATTTTATCAAATACACAATAGTTATAAATTTGTAGTTAATTATTTTAACTAAGTTGTAAAATTATTTATAAATTTAGAATTTATGCGATTGAAACTAATTTAATCCAAGTTTTGCTTTAAATTTTCCATAAATGCGATTCGATTCCTCATATGTTTGTCACATTTAAATTATATAGTGCAATGTTTTAATTATAAATACAGATATAATGAGAAAAGGGTTCATTATTAGGTTTTAAAAGTAAACTAGTTTTCATTTGAAGAATTTTATTTATCCGTAATCTAAGCAAAATATGTGGGAACGTCCACGGCAGAAAAAAATTGTTGCTGAAATTTTTTTTTAAACGGAAATATAAGTGTGAGACATCAATTTAAAGCTAAAGAGTTGAAGTATATGAATTTGTAAGTTTTAATTTCATAAGAGCAAGTGCGGATTGAAAATGAGCTGGATACTAACAGTATAAAACTGCATTTACATTTGAGCTTAAAATACAACCTTTTGAAATGTATGTTTTTTTTTTTTTTTTTTTTTTTTTTTTTTTTTTTTTTTTTTTTTTTTTTTTTTTTTTACTTTTTAGAATTCAATAAAATTACTATGCGTTCAAATCAACAAACAATTATCATATCTTTAAGATCTACATAGATAAAATCTTTTAGATAATGTCTTTAATATATTTTTGGCTGTATTTAAACGTTAATACTTAAATGTCACAAGAGTAACGGAAAACATACAAAAATTTTAATTAAAAAAAACTACTTAAAATTTTAACACCAAACTTCTAATTATCTGATTTCGAGGTATAAGACATATTTTACATTAAATATTTTGTTTGTGCTATGCATGGAATGGGCTCTGGGGAGCTGTCACAAGAGTAACAAACGTCTGTATCACAAGAGTAATACATAATACTTTTTTAGATAATTTGATATAACACTGCATTACAACCAAAACAGACAGAATGCTTAAAGTTTTGTTGCTTTTTCTCTGTTATTAGAGAAGTTCTTGGAATAGTTTTAGCTATAACTAAGGTTATTTTGTAAATTTTAAGGAAGATAAATTTTCTTTATTAGTGTTCTTTTAATGGGTGGACTTATTTTTATTCATTTTTGGTATTACTTAAGAATATAAAATAATCACGACAAGTAATTAAAGATATAATAAAACAACTCAACTCGTGTCATTTTTGAGTGCTTTCTTTTGGTTTGAAGCACATGGTCTTTGATTAGATATTTTATAGGCTTTGTAAAGCTTCGTTTACTAAATTTGCTGTATAACCTACAGAGGTCTCTATAGTAACTTTTATGGAAAGGATTCTGATAGTATATTTTAAAGGAACGATTTTAAATTTGCTTCTTATACACGACATTGTTTTAAAGAGCAGGAAAAATTCTGCTATGCGCCAAAAATTGTAGAGAAAAAATAAGAATGAAATTGAAAATGTTGTTGTGATAAAGAATTAGAAAAAATATATTACGATTAGGTGAAGAAAAGTCTTTGAACCAGCAAAAGCTTCAGCAAGAAAATGGAAATATTAAGAAAAGGAAAAAGTAGAGAAATAGCTAACCTCATATATTGCAACGGAAAAAAAATCTAACTCCACAGCTTTGGAGAATTTTATGTCGATGAAGATTTAAGAAGAGGTCATTCTTCAGCTAAATCTACGTTAGTTAAGCGTGACAAAGGTCACATAATTTCATCAATTCTAGGGGACGTTTAATAAGATAATACGTTTTTTGTTTAAAGAAGCTTTCCTAAATTGAAAAAATCCCTGCCGGCCCGGCCTACAGGCTGGAGGTAGATTTCGAAGTTTATTATACTAATTTCACAAACAAAAACCAAATCATAATTAAAGATAAACCCACTTTAACAATTTTATCTGGCCGCTTTTGACGAGTTTTTATTCCATTTTTATATAATAAATGGCTTTTTCACAATCATGTTAGTGCGGTATACAAAAAAATACTTTTCCATGCTCAACAACTCGAAATTTTCTGCCATAACTCGAGATTCATTTTTAATAGGAAAAACAAGAAACTTGTTGACGTGATTTTTGAAGAGATTTATAAGCGACCTATGTTTTTAATTTTCGTTCAATTAATTAAAACTTGATATATAAACAATTATTTTCTAAGTAAGACAATATTTTTCGTTTCTAGCACAATCGCTTCGGGAAATTCCGTTCAAAAGGCCCACTTTGACATCATTTTGTGAAATATATTCTGCCTCTGTCAAAAAATCGATCATTACGGTACATTATATTGTTTCTGAATAAGCGAATCTACCAATTGGAAGCCTTTGAGAGTAAAAATGGATTGTAAAATGAGTCAGAAAATAAGCAATTTGGATTTGAATACACCCTTACTTAGATGATTTTTTTTCTTCAACCGCTATATATTTTTAATTTGTTTTTGCTGTAAGAATTGATCCTATCCAAAACTTGTCTATATAGATGTTGTAGATAATATTATGAAGATATATGATAAATTCATGGGGATTTTATATCTTTTGAATTGACGGAATTATGGATTTTTTTCTTCTTCAAATGCCCTTTTTGTTTTCGTTTTTTTTTTTTTTTTTTTGCGGTACGAATTGGTCCTATCAAAAACTTGTGAATATAAAAGTGGTATATAATGTTAAGGAGATTCATGATAAAATTAATTGGATTTGATATCTTGAGAATTGACGAAGTTATGAATTTTTTTCTCCCAAAAACCCTATTTTTTGCGCCCCTTGAGCCCATTTTTAACTTTATCAAAAATCTGTGATACATAAATTTTTGGCCCTATTTTTAGAAGTAATAAAAACTTTAAACTGAATCGATATGTAAAAAATTTAAGAAGTTAAGGGGTTTTTACGGTTTTCACAAAACCCCTCCCTATTTCCATCCCCTTGGTCCGATTTTGCCCATTAACGAACTTGACCGAGATTTTATGCCCCTTGATTTTATGTATCAGTTTGGAAGAGATTGGTGCATAATTGTGGAAGTTATCGTGTACAGAAGAAAGTGATATATATATAGATACATACATAGATAGATAGATAATTTTTTACTGAGGGTGGTTTTGAGCTCTAGGGGTCATGATCGGTGTAGATCTGAAAATTTTTTTCAGAAATTCCAACATAGGAACGACGCCAATAGGTAGTATTTCATACGAAATCTACCTAAAAATGGAGATTCCTTTGCAGCTTTAAAGCCTGGTTTCATAAAACAATAGAAAATAACTCATTAGAATATCTCCATTTGTTGCTGTCACGAAAATATACAAGCAATTCATAACGTAGTAACGGGTGTATTTCCTGCATTAAACATTCCTGTGATGGATTTAATGACTTTGTCGGCCGAGAAACATGATAATTAGAATTTATGAATTCAGAATGTCTAATTTGCGGAGATAACATCGAAGAATTATTTGCAATGGAAGTCCATAATACAGAACTTCTTAAGTTATTGTAAATAGCAAAACACTGATAGTCGTTTTGCTATTGACAAAACGTTTATCAACAACTTCATCAATACTGTTAATTTTTCAAAACGTTGATAAACGTTTTGAAAAAGTAACAGTTAAAGAAATCATTTCTGATTGTTTAAAAATTTTCGAAAGCAACTAAATACATTTCTGTGGCACACATTCATTGAAACTTGTACAAGGAATTATTTTCGTAATGCCAAAAAAATTACCATTTCTCAAGAATAGTTATGCCAGTGGATTTTCTGGAAAATGTTTTATTTTCATGCCAAGACGAAATTGTGGTATGAAATACTACACTACTGATCAAATCCACAAGCGACTGTATTTTCAGCTTTTTATTTAGTATAATCCCAATAAAGTAAAATCTTATGCTATTATTTTAGATAATGTAACTCATAACCAATTTTTTGTAAATGCTTTCGTATACAAAGTTTCAACATTGCATCTTTAAGGGAATTTGTATTTTCCTAAAATGTACCTGTTTTACTTTTTTATATGATGGTTGTTCTTTCCAATTTAAATAAAAATATAACTATGCAAAATTGTCTGCAATGAATCAGATTCCTTTCTCAATTAACTTAATTGGGCATTTTTTTTCAAATAATCCTGGTATAGATGCTGTAGATTTATTTTGTGTTGTTGTATAATGATATACATGGAATGAAGTGCGTGCTAAAAAAGCGATTCTAAGATACACTGCTTATTTTGTCAAAAGAAATAAAACAATAAAGTTTCATTACTTTGCGAGAAAATACCAACAGCGAAGGGCATTCAACAAATACAATTTGTTAAAACGATGAAAAATGACACTATCTACTAAAAACCTTACACTAACATGATTCGTACAAAGAATTTGTGTTTCATTAAGTAAATCATGATACAGGAGAAGTTGCAACTGATAATATTGTTAATGAAGACAATGACTTATTCTGTTAAGTAGCAGAAACTGAGAGCAGAAACTGAGAGAAACTGCTATGTGGTTATAGTGTTTGTTAATTTTAGAATTTTTTACATTATTTTATGTTATTTTAAATTAAACCATCCTTAACAGTTGTTCTCTATGGAAAATAATTTTTTTAAACTTATTTTAATTATTTTATTTAGTATTTAAACTGAATTTTTGCTAAAATTACATTATGGACAAAATGTCACAAGAGTAACACTTAGCATTTTGCAAAATCAAATGTAACTAATTCATGCGTTATCAGATAAGTTCAATGATTAATGCTTTTTAAAAAGATATAATTACTCGGCTATATTCTGAAAATTTTATTTTTATAGTCTCATATAATTCACAGAGTTTTTGCGTCAAACACAATTTTTAAAAATTGAATTGTTTTGTGGTCACAAGAGTAACAAAAATTTCATTCATTATCAAGGCAAGTAAAATGCTTTTTGTTACAAACTGTATATGGTTTATGAAAGTAGAGTACATGTATTTTTAAGTAGTTGCATCAAATTTATCCTAAATATATTTTGTAATAAAATAATTGGAAATATATATGGAAATTTGCTCTGATGGTCACAAGAGTAACAGTGGACGTTCCCATATCACTGTCACATATAAGTCATTTTTGTTACATTTAGAGTAGTTAAACTCTGGAAGAGATGTCCAAAACACATAAATGTAACAGTTTACTTTATAAATAAAAATTCAACTTATTTTTATAAACTACAACATTTTTTTAAATAGTGAATACTGCATTGTAACTAAATAATTAATCAATTGACATTCAAACGCTTGTAATTTTGATAATTATCAAATTAAGTAGTGAAAAATGGATAACCAATAAAATATTAATTTTTCAAAAACAATGTTTATTGCAGTATGTTCCACACGACTATTTCATAAAATAATTTTTTTTATACTTAAAAATTCATTAAATGTAGTGATTATTTCTGGAATATTAACAATTATGGTAGTATAAGTTAAAACTGGTGTGAATGAATAAGAACAAAAAATCTTCTTAAAACACCATCAAAAATTTTTAAATGCGCTAGGCCTTTCAAAAGATCTGAGTCTTTCTTCGTCAGGCACAAAGAAGACGTCCGTCTACTATGAAAGCAGCAGCAAGACTGAAATGAGAGATAAGGGAAAGGAAACAAGCTGAAGAAACAGCAAATAGGAAATTAGAAACCAACAGCCAATAGGAAAGTAAAAGACAACAGCCAATCACAGAAAAGTATGATCAAAACAAAAGAACACAGAGTAGGAGGAGCAAAATATACATAAAATTAAATATGAAAACACATGAAATTAAAAAAATAAATAAGTAAATAAAAAAATAAATAAAATAAAATAAATAAATAAATAAATAAATAAATAAAAATTAATAAATGAATAAAATATAAAAAACAGACTAATATTAATTAATAATACAAAAATAAATTAAATGGTAGTACTGCAAAGGTTTTTCCAAGCTGCAGAGAGCATTGTGTACTCAGATTTATCATTAACAATAACATCACGATTAAGATAAATAGCTAGATTTTCAAGAAAGTCCAATTCAGAGATACTATTGGCATTAGAGATAATTTTAGCATTTTGAAAATTAAAACTATGGCCGGAATCCCAAGAGTGCTTGGCAATAGAGGATTTAGAAAATTCTTGATTGATTACATAATGAGAGTGTTCTTTTAAGCGGATTTCGAGATTTCTTTTCGTTTGACCAATGTAAGATAAATCACAACCATTACAAGGAACTTTATAAATGCCCCATTTACGAAGATCAGGAACAGGAGATTTAGTGGAGAGGATTTTGAATTTATTGACAGATTTAAAGATAATGTTAAAATTGAAACGTCGTAAAACTTTAGCTAACTTGAAACATAAAGGGGGATAAAAGGGGAGGACAACCAAATTATCAGGTTTGCTTTTGACAGATTTGGAAAGAGTAGATTTATTAGATGGTCTATTGAATTTCTTCACAGCATTATTGATAACAGAAGGATTAAAACCTCTTTTGACAGCAACGGTTTTTAAGTAATTAAGTTCTTCCTTAAGGGATGCAGAATCTGAACAAATTTTGAGAGCACGATTTTCGTGAAAATCTGTCAAAAACAAACCTGATAATTTGGATCACCAGAATTTTGGTTAAAAAATTCGGTTTATTATGTGTGTGAAATGTAGCTTTTTCTTATTTAAAAATAAATTTGTTTTCAAATTCCGGTGTCAATCATTAATTTCAAAACTTTAGCAATGGAATTGCTTTGCCCCTGAAAGGGTTATGCCGTTTTACAAATGCAACTCTAACCTTCCTATTCTTAGTAGATAACAAACGTGTTTTTGCTGGTCTTCTACCATGTAAACCATAGAGGTTTAGGCGTCGTTTGACTGATGAAACGTGTATGTCTATGCCGTAATTTTCTTTCAATTCATTTTTTATTATTACAGCGGACTTACGACAACCACATGTAGATATCATTTTTATAATATAGTCAACATTTCAAGCTGTCTTTTTCAGGTGGCCACTTTGAGGCTTATTTTCTATGTATTTCTGTTTATTAAAAACATTATTCCATGCAATAACAAGTTGCCGAGACACGTTAAAAGAACGAGCTAGTTCTGCTTGCAGTCTACCTTTCTTAAGGGCATTTACAGCGGCTTTTCTAGAATTTTTTACTTTTCGGCATTCCTGATCCTTAAAAATAATCACAATAAGTCAATATAAACACTATTCGAAGCTATAGCGCCACTGACACCTTCAACAATTAAATGCAAACTAATTGTCAAAATACTTTTTAGCTAAGGAGGAGTCATATTTCTTCGGTGGCGCCGATTGTAAACAAACAAGTTGAAACTTGATACATTTAAATAACTGCAGTCATAGTGTTCTCAATTACAGGGAATATATTTTCTTTTACATTTTTATATTAAATAAAATAAAAGAGAATATAAGGTTGTCAAAATACTTTTGAGCGCTACTGTATTATCGGACTTAATTGGTTCCCAGAAATCAAAGTAGAACGAATAACGTCAATGAAATTTGGTATGTAAAAATATTATTTTCCCTCTTTGTTTTTTTTTTTTTTATTAGATAGATTTTAATTAGCTACATAAATATGTTATAGAACATAAATATTTCATTATATTTATTATTTATTTTCTTGAAATATCTGACTTCCTTATCAACAATTTTGATCAGATTAGTAAAATTATTGATCTAAATTGCATCTTAATCTGATTTATTTTCTTATTTAAAATATTTGGTTAAAAGCACATGTTTTCATAAATATGAAAGTATATGGACAAGTACTATAACCAATCATTAATGTAATTTTTTGAAATTTAAAGATAATTAAATTATTTAATAAAAATCCTTTTTATAGAATAAAATTATTTGCAAACTTAATTTTTAATTTTGTATTAAGTAATGGAATGAAACAATTTATATTGCATGTTTTTATTTTTTTTAAAATGCATCTGTTCAAAAGAGGAATTTATAAAAAATACGACACAACGGTTGGTTGTTTTTTTTTTTTTTTTTTTTTTTTTTTTTTTGTTTTTGACGGCCAGTTATCTAATCTAGGGATATAGGCCTGAGGGGTGAGTACCATTCTCGGGGGTCTTTCTAAGGGAACCTAACCCGTATTTACGCATGGAAATCCATGTAACGAAGAAAACTTCGAAAACTCCGAACGATTAGGCCGACGGGCGCGATTGGGTTCGAACCCAGCACCTCCCGTCTATCAGCTTCGACAACAGAATCTCTCAGCCACTGGTGGGGCTACGACACAACGGAGAAGCACTATTAAATATAAACCGGGGGTATGTAATGTTAAGAAAAAAAACAGTGTTAATGATTATGTAATGTAATGTATTATTCACCTCTATAAAATGTTATAAAATTTGTAAAGAAACAGTCATAGCGGGTGAAAGCTTTTCAGTTGTTAAACATTCTTATTCTTAATGTTTTCAAAGTGAACTAGAAGTTTTTTGGCAAATGGAAATATAGAAGTTACGCAATCAGAAAGAGTTTAAATATGAAATAACGGAAATACTTGAACCGTATGAATCCAAAATGTAATAACCATATTTTATTATTTACTTTTTATTCTGGATACATTTATTATTTTTTTTCTTGAATTATTTTATGCATCAAAATTATACTCATCCTTTGTAGCCAGTGTGATCAAAATGGATTTCTTATTTATAATTACCATATAAAGTATTAATAGTATATTAATAATAAAATATAAAAAAATAATAAATCTATGCGTGGTTCTATTTTGTGTTTATATGGTCTACATTTTTACACTTTATTTACATTAATAAGTAGTTAACCATATGATACTGTGTTCATTGTTTCTTTATTGTGTCATATAAAAATAAATATGGTTATCCGTACAAGAACCTCGATTATCCGAAGTAATTTGGACCGACCATCTTTTGGAAAATCGAAATTTTCGGATAATCGAGAGTGCTTTAATTTTAATATTAAGGATAAATATATGCAATACTTCTTATTATGGTAACAAGCGCTTAATAAAAATAAAGCAATAGCACAATAGAAACAAGAATAAATTACATGAATTTTCATTTTGAAATTAAGTACCTTTTACATATGTCACAAGAGTTTGAAAAAGTGTTTTATTTGTCGCAGTTTCGATTGACTTTGCTTTAAAGTTCTAACACGGAGTTTTATAATATTATTAGTTCACCAGTATTACAGTTTTTCTACTGCTCCAGCCATGCCTAACCTTTTGCAATACATTCAAAAACTTCAGAATTGATAATTTATTCGTTTTATTCGTTCCACTTCGCAGTTTACGTGAGCTCAAGTTAAATTCAAAGGAACTCTAAGAAAGGGATCGAAAATATTTATGTGTACTCGTCGTCCGGAAAGGACCGCTTGCACACAAAGAATATAATAGTTAAAAATAAAGAAAAAAGCTTTCAAAATGGATTTTGCACACAAGGAATGTGCTAGAAAAAAAGCTTTAAAAATGGAATTTGATTAAAGGAGTTTCGGATAAAAGAGGTTCTACTGTATTTCTAAAGAATATATACTTATAAAATTTTAACCACACTTTATTCTAAAAATTTCATAGTAGATTCTAATCTCTTTGTACTATTTATGATAATATCAGAGTTATAGAGGTCAGGGCAACATACATCCAGCCAGATAGATCATTTGAAAAACTTCAAAATGTTTCACATTAGACGCAAAATATAGTAGCTGCGGTGCTGTGTTTTATAAACAGTAAAGGATTTTTGTTTAAAAACAATCGTTGTTATTAAGATTATTTTAATACATAATTTCATAAATAAAAATGTAATTTTGGCAATCAGTTATTAGAGTTACTTTTTAATAATCAAAAAGTTGTTTTTAAATATGTATTTTGCTGCTGGGAAACCCCGATATAAAATAAATTAATCCTTTGCATCATGTGCTACATACCCAAAGTAGAATTTAATTAGTTTTAATTACTTTTACAGTGAGTTTAAAAATACGATTTTATTTATTGCTGCTATCTTCCAACATAGCGATTGTTGCCGAAATTGTTCTTTGAATTCTCAACATACTGATACTGGCGATACTGAGTTAATTTTTCATACCAAAGTTGTATTTATAATTTGAGTAGTTTCAGATCGTTATTGCTAAAATGTACTTGTTTTGTAAAATTAAAAAGGCCGCAGGTAGCCACGAATAGATAATTAAAAAGATCAGTTTGTATATTTTAGAATTTTGTATTTGTAAATTGGCAACATTGATGAGAAGTATATAATTTTCTGCTTATTGCGAATATAAAAAAAAATATTAATAATTTATTATTTTTATGTTTTAAATCATTTTTTTACATACCTAAAATCACAATTTCTAATTTTCGAGTAAATATTCGCAATTTCCTCATTAAACAGCACTTTAAAAAAATATTCGATTTAAAAAGTGTTTTAACAGACACTGCTCAAACAAATTAGGGGATCAAGCAAAAAAGTCAAGAGAACAGTGCAAGACAGCCATGTACGGGCATAAAAGGGATAGTACACGTGTATCAATGCGCAATACAAAAAAAATTATAAGGGAGCTTTTATTGTTTCAAAAGATGGAAAGAACATGAAAAGGTGGTTTAGGGCAACAATTTTGTTTCATGTTAATGATAAAAAAAAAAAAAAAAAAAGTATTGCTTAGAAATGATGCAATCATTTTAATATCGCGTGTGGTTTCCTCGAAATTGCTTCATCGAATCCTCGAATCCTTCGAACAGCTAAGACTGCTGCACACCTGTTTTCCATGGATGAGATGGGGTTATCAATAAAGACCTTGGGGAATATTGTTCCACTGCTCAAGAATTGCAATCTCCAAGTCCCGGGCAGTTTGTATCGCAGCAATGTATCATTTGAGTATACACTAAACATGCTCGATCGGATTTAGGTCAGGAGAATATGCTGGTCATTCCATACGCTGTATTGTTTTAGATTCAAGCATGTTTTCCACAAGACGAACTGTATGAAGTCTTGGCATTATCATGCATGGAAAAAAAGAAATCACTAACTGCTGCAACGTAAAATGCGACATGAGGTCTCAGTATCTCGTCTGTATAACTTCGGACCGTCAAAGTTCCATTCCGAATGATATACATGCCCGTATGTCCACCTATGCGGATTCCAGCCCATAGCATCAAACCACCTCGTCTGTAATTTGATCTTTCACGAACGAATGTGTGATTATTTTGAGTGCATCTTTCTCTCCATGCCAAAACACTTCAGATGCCACATCCAGACTGAATCGGAACTCGTCTGTAAACACAATTTGACTCCAACAACTTTGCCTCCAAACTCGATGTTCAGTTTCCACCTTATTTCGGCCGCAGTATTGCTTGAGATCAACTTAATACAGACCATTGGCTTACATGCATAGAGACCATTCTGATGAAGTCTATTTCGGATTGTTTAGCTGGACACCCTTCGTCCTATCGCCAAGAACAACTGTGCTTGCAGCAGAGTAGCATTGCCCATTCCGTGTCGACGATCTGTTAATAGTATATATAGGTCATCAGTTTCTGTGGTAGCACATTACCGACCTTTCCCTTGTCGATGTCTACTATTCATGTGTCTTGGAATCGGTTACACAGCCTTGCATTGACACTTCTTGCGATTCCAACAGCGTCTGCTACACTTCGTTGTGTGTTCCCCAGATTCAACTGTCCCGATAACACGCCAAGCTACGAATTCCATTAAAACACATTGTTGTGACATTTTCAAGTCACATTTTATCCAAATACAAGCTGAGCAATTGAATTTTACAACTGAGACAGTGAATCAGACGTTTCTGCAAAATCCCGATTTCTACACTTATCTCCTTTTTCTATTTTTTGACGTCATAAAATTTAATTTGCATTTGAAGTTTTTTTTAATCTGTTTTCTACTACGTTTTAAATTAAGGGTGTTTTATTTTACGTTACTTATCGGTGTAAATATTTACGTAATGTTGTTAAAACCATGTGCTCCCTTAACCATCCGAGTGTCTTGGAAATGGGCAAAATTGTAATGTTGTTTTCTCTGCATTTGGTTTTAAATGTTAAAAAAAAAAAAATGATTCTTTGAACATTTTATAAAAAAACTTAATAACGAATATGAATGCAATCCTTGGAAATATTAATCATCGGTCAATGTATTAAAAATACATTAAATCAATAGAATTATATTACTTTAAATATTGCTTGTATTGCAGTGAAACCTGGAGCTTAGTGAACGTATTAACACGGGCTTGTCAGTGAGGGGGTTAATTGTTTTGAGCAGTGTATTTATCATAGGCTGAAATAAAACTACCAGTTTTCATATTTTTACGTACCATAGTTTCCTTATAATAGTGAAAAGTTAACAACGCAATTACAGAAGCAGCAGCGTTTGCTGCCTTTTTTTCTGAAAGCACCTGCATGACAAATCATTGTATATTTTAGAATCAAAATAATTTGAATTTGCTTAGGTACTTTTGTGATATAGTGGATACTGAATATGAATTATAAACATATAATGGCTTTATGACAACATATGGTACAAACAATATTTCGTGAGATAAAATGTCCATTTGCAGTCATTTATATTTATGACAAGTGTATAAAATGTACATGATATATATATTTATATATACATTGCATACATGTGTGTGTGTGTCTATGACATATATAAATATATAATACATATATAAATATATTATATATATATGCATATATGCGGCATAAAAGACGTAAACAATGCATATATAATGATTATATGGCATATGATGAACGTTTGGAGTATATCTATCTATCTATACATATATATATATATATAATATCCATATATATGACGCATTAATAAACTTCGCGATGATCTTAGCAAGATCGTAACTGCAAATTTTGCATAATTAAATTTGCAGGGGCCTCTATAACAAAGAAGTACCCTATTTTCTCTGTCTTAACTCTGTTTAATTGAAAACTTGTTTGAATTACAATCATATATAGGCTTTTTTATGGTAATCGATATCATAAAACATATAAAATGTGATTATTTAATATCGGAATTCCTTTTTATTCATTTTTTTATAGATGCTGTACAATCGAAAAAATCACTCCACCAGTGACTTAAGAGTTCATAATCCGTATTAAATGAGATAAATTAATTTCATTTAGTATTTTCTATAGCTTAAAGAATATAAAACGTACTGTATATATTATAAGATATTATATTTTTAATATAAATTTTATTTTGATAAAACTTCGAAAGTTTAAACCAAAATGTATCTTTGGTAATTTTAATGATTTTTAGAAGAACAAATAGCTAATTTTTAAAACATTTTGATAGATCGAACATTCAGTTGCCTTCGATATTCTAATTTATTTAAATAGGGGGAAAAAAGATGCAACAAAAAATGAACTCTGGGGGGCACTGCAGTTTGATTCAGTAAAAATCTTTCGTTATACCCTTGTTATAGTGGCCCCCAAGTTTTAATTGTGATGTATCGCCGTAATATAATAACGTTATAATGATTTTACAACAGGCATGTGTGACCATGTGTGACATGTATAAGTGTTTACCACTGTACATGTGTGTCACAGTGTGACTTTACAACTTTGTCACTATAATCACATATTCGTCACAACGTTAATGACAAAATCGTCACAAATCACACAATTTTCACAAAATTGTCACAATGTGACTTCACAACAATGTCACTGTCGTCTCAGAATCATCACAGCGTGAAAGACAGTTTCATCACAAATGACATATTTTTCACAAATTTGTCACACCGTGACTTCACAAATTCGTCACAATGTGACGTCACAAACGAGCTCTAAAACGGCCATAACGACTTCACATTCTAGTCGCTATGACTTCACATCGACGTCAAGTGACGTCACATCGACGGTCACAATGTCACAGTGACTTCACAACTACGTCGCCGTGACGTCACTATGCCTTACGAGAAGTTACAAATTAAAGGGTGAAAACTGAAGAAATAGCGGTCTGTGAGACCGGTAACGACAGTTAAATGCTTAATCCGAACGATAAACATTGATTTAATTTTTTTCAAAACACCATCTTAATAAAGTTTTTTGTTTTTTTTTTTAAGAAATGCAACGAATTGTAGCAAACATTATTCAAGATTTTTTTTTCAAAAATTTTTTTTATTAGAATTATTAGTAATTCATAATAAGAATATGAATTATAATCTACATTATTTTTTACATAATATGAATAAGCCAAATGAAAAACATGGCAATGTGAATTTAGATCCTTTCCTTAAATTGTTTTTCAAAATATAGAGAAATATTATTTCTTGACAATCTAAGCGGATGACTTTGCTTATCTTTTGATCAACAGGAAAGAAAATCTTAAAAAGTAACGATAAATATTATACATAATTTTCCTTATAAAAAAGTTATTTATTTTATATTTAGCTCTTTTACAAAAAAATTCTGTTCACAAATTTAATAACGCTGTCATTTTTAACGGTGTGATTTTATTTTTCTAAAATATTTTTATATATTATTTTGGGTAATAGCATTTTCTGTTATAAATCTATGAAGATTAAAGAAATAATGCATAAATCGTCCTTTCTTCTGAGATTCTGTCATTAAAAAAATTCAGAAATGAAATATCAAAAGTGGTTGTTATCATTTGAAAAATAAGAGTTAGCACAAGTCTTAATTTCTATCTAGTATCTCCGAAGTATAATGTATGAATAGCACTAAATAGCAAACATTATTCCCAGGCGATTAGTAGTTACCTCGTTTTTTACGACTATTTATAACGTAATTATTTGGGGCGATTGTATATTTTTCATGAATGTCCTTTCATTAAGGAGAACTCAGAAAAAATAATTTACTTACATATCAGAACAAAAGCATATACAAAAACAAATTACACCAGATAAAACTAATTCGTGAAATGAATGAAATTTTATAGTTATAATTAAAAATTAAGAAATTATTTCAGTATAATTCCTTTATTCATACTGAGATTATTTGGAAAAATCATTTCAGTATTTCGTCTTAATTACGAACGACATATAATATTCAGTTATATAATGGTATTAGTATGTCTTTCGCCGGAATTAAAATAGTTCAGTTATCACAGCTAATAAATTTAAATATAAAACTTTTGTTCACTCTAATTATTGGTCTGAAAATTGTCTGCAATGGGAAACTTAATAAAAATTCAAACTGATTCTTGTAGAAAGAAAGTATTAATTTTAAATTTAATGTTCCTCTAAAATTTCAATGCTTAAAGTTCTTTTAAATATATGAGATGTGAAGGCTGTATAGATAAATGATAAAGCTCAGTTACATTATTTAAAGATATAAATAAACTTTACTAAATGACGGACGTTAGAAGAATTTGAATTTAATTTGAAATAATGAAATCTTTTAATAATTAAATGTAAAAGAATATTGAAAGGATAGAAAAAACTATAATTTGACATTTCAATTTATGTCTTACGTTTATCGCAGAAAGTCGAGATAACTATTGTTAGAGACTTTCGGTGAAAAAATTCACTTTATTTCAAAATATAATATTTTAATTTGAAGGAAGAAATTTCGTTTTCAAATATTTAATTTAACAATGGATTTTGCACTATGAAAATTTTGATTAAATTATAACTTATATTATTATATGGAGCCTTCATATATATTGATAGCATTTTCTTTAAACTTAAACTTGCATTTTACAAAAATCCCAATTGCGAGTTAAAATACATGTGATTGTATCAACTAAATAATTTACCTTACACAGCACAAATTTATTTATAATATAACAAATCTATAAATTATCCTCAACATAAGTATAACTCGACGTATTACACAACTCTTCAATATTATATTCTGTTTCTACTACAGATAGTAAAACAGAAAACAGTGGGATCCTTTTTCATTTAAAAAAATCTGTACCATAATTTCCAAATAGCTAATTTGCGCATTATTTATTGGCAAAATGTTGGTGATTAAATAAAGCAAATATTACAATTTTCAAAGTCTGAAAATTGTAATTTTGCAGAACTCCTAACAAGCAGACTTGTCATCAGAAGTTCCAAATATCTACAAGAATTTTGAAATGGCAACTTTTAATTTATTTTATTAACGAACAGTTTATGATAAAGTAAACCAATGATTTATATTTTTAAATCATGGTTTTTTATATAGAAATATGTTTGCCGATCACGATGGTTGCAGGAATGCAATTCCCTAGTTTAATTTAAAGGCATATAGATTTATAAGAAATGCGATTACTTCTCATATTGTGGATAAAAGAAATTTTAAGTCAAACTAAAGAATTTATAACTCGAGATAATCCCATTTTTGAAATTCTGAACAAACTCGATAAACACAGTAAACCATTTTGTCAATGCCTTCAAAAACCCCTCATCGTCACAGTGTATGTTGCTTTCTTTTACAATTTTAATTCCGAGTGCTTCTCCGCTTCTGAGTACGTTTCGTGACTCTATCGCACATTGAAAATTTTACAGCTTGAGAGCAGAACTGTTATTTAATCATTTTTGGGTTTTAAATCATTTTTGAGAGTCTATCCACAGTATCAAAACATTTTCGTAATTTATCACGAATACTCACTGTACGAGAAAAATACAGCATCTGATGCTAATAAAGCCAAAGCTATAAGAGGGGGTTCTTTAGACAGGGAAATTTCTTCCAAATGACTGGTGATGTTGCACAATTTTTAATTTGTCCTAGCTCTGATGGAGACTACTTTCGCTTTTTCATCCATGGCAATCCACTCATCATATTCTTGTATTGAGTTCACATTATTGTCTAACAGTTCCAGTTTTGGTTTCGACCACGATACATAAATCCATGAATCATTTTTCACTAATAGGAAATTTTATATAAAACTTATATAACTTGTTAGAATTTCTTCTAATTTCGCTTTTTTGGTTTATAATCTAGGACTTTTTCCAAGATTGAAGTTCAAAATGTAATATTTAAAATGAAAAAAAAATATTTTATGTTATTGGTATAAGAAATGTAGGATAGCCTAAACGGAAATCATTTTGCTTAAAAAAAATTATTTTATTGCTCATGGATTAGTGTTCATCTACAGTTATTCTGATTAAACTGTAACTTAGTAAAACAATTGCACTTTTTAATTAGTATTAATCTTTTTGCAAGAAGCCTGGTATGTGTTTGGCTGATTTAAAAAAGCTAGATGACGTACTGATTCGCACTATTTGAAATATCTAGAATAAAGCGATATGAGCTAGATTTTAATTTTGCCTGTTTCGCACATGTTTTCTTATATTAAGTTCATAACTATAAATTTGCGTTTATTTTTATATTAAATGATATAATTTGTACGTTATTCCATAGGGTGGAAAATGCAATCATGGGAACATACATCATAATTGTGGGATGTAAATGTTAGAAGCATTACAAAATATTACTAAGCTGAAAATTATCAAAAAACTGTCTAATATGCGGTATTGTGAACATATCTGCGCAGAGTCAAGTTGTAAAATGTACACTTAAAAAACAGTAATCTTAATTATTAATCAGGTGCATATAAATATTACATTCTATTTGATATTTTTTTATTCAGTAATAAATCATCTATATCTAATACTGTGAAAATAATCACAATCTGCAACCCCTGGATATACTTTCTATACATCATAACGAGAGTGAGGGATTCCATCTATAAAATAAACAAAATGTGTTTAATAATCTTAATTTTCAAATAGGTGAGAAAATTAAATCTCTCACTGAGCAGTTATCTTTCATTTTTATACTCATCTGCATTAAGCAACATAGATTTTCTACTTAATGCTTGGAAAATGGTGAAAATCGACCTCATCTACATTTTTTTTTTCACGGAGTGTTAGCACAAAATATAATACAAAATGTTTCTAAATTGAATTTTTTTAATCTGTCTAATCTGAGGTACTGTTGACATATGTGCGCGCAGGCAAGTTGTAAAATACATACTTAAAAAACAGTAATATTAATTATTAATCAGGTGCGTAAATACATCATCTGATAAGCCAGTTATCTTACAAATATTTGATATATTTTTTTTCATTCAGCTATAAATCATCTCTACACACTCCTGGGAAAATAATGGCAATCTGCAACCCCTGGATATGTTTTCAGTACGCCATAATGAGAATGAGGGATTCCATCTATAAAATAAACCAAATGTGTTTAATAAGCTTAATTATCAAATTGGCGAGAAAATCACATCTGTCATTGAAGCAGTTATCTGACGTATTTATACTCATTCGCTTTAAGCATCATATTTTCTTTACAAAATGCTTGGGAGATAGTGGGAATCGACCTCATCTACAGATTACTCTTTTATATTCTTCACGGAGCGTTTGCACTAAATACACACTTAAATAAAAACAAAAATATATTCACTAATCTTAGATAGGCACGTAAATTGAATCAGTCAAAAAATGATTTTAACATCGATATTTTCAAATTTTAAAATTGCATATTTCCTAAACTATTTGACCGAATGACTTTCTGTTTTTGTATCCTAAGGAAATTTTTACAAAAAAGTCCAAATAGGATGTCAAAATCAAGTATTAGTATTGAAATTTATAAATTTATATACCAAGTTTGCCTATGTGTCATTTTCACAGTGGCAACAGTTGAAATTTAAATTTAAATTTTACCGCATATTTTAAAATTTGTAAATATAGCAAATTTTAATATTTTTACGCCAAAAATTTAGGGAAGGTGTACTTTAAATGCAATTTGTTTCACAGTTATAACGCAAATTGTTTTGAAACTATTCGCTATTTCCTTAATTTTTATTGTTTGTAAAGTAATTTTCAAACATTTGTCTTGTATCTATCTCTTTCGCGTGTATACGATTATCAAGATAAATCAGTTTGCACTTAAATTAATATAAATAGCTCAGCATTTGTTTCCAGCTTAGATTCCATAAAGAAATTAAAGCATTCATCAATCAATAAATAAAGCAATAAAATATAATTAAAACGCAAACATAATACGTGGAATCCAACTACATGTTTAAACCACGCAAATGATCAGAATAAAAAAAGGCTGATTGTAAATAGTGATATTTGGAGATTTCTTCGGATTTTAACTTCTGGCTCGAGCCCAATACGAAAAATACGCCCATACAATCGGTTTTGATAATTTTCAAAACGTTATTTGAATGCATAATTGCTATTTTTCATGTAAATATTAATTTTGGTATTGTTTCGGGACATTCTAAAAAAGATATGAAACGTAAAAAATCTATTAGAGAATATATATATTAAAAATTAACAATCTTAAAAAAATGTTTTCGGCTTATATTCTCTAACCAGGAAAACGCATGTGTATATCCCTGCTTCAATAAATACATAAATATCCATCTATGGGGCAATTTATATGAAATTATTTATATAAAGTTTTATATAAAAATCAATATTTTTATAATATATATTTTGAAAATTAGCTTAAACAACTACTTTAGTTGAGCAAGACAAAATATCTGCGCATGTTTTCTTTTAATATCGTATTTACTGTTGATCGAAATAATCCTTACAATTTATTTTCTAAATATATGAAATGAATCAACTATTATCAATATTTTCATGCATATTGAAATTTTATGTACTATGCTATAACTATCATGATTCCTACAATTATCAAAAGCTACCTCAATACGTCTTAAAGTACATTGTGTTATGATAGCATTGATTGAACTACTTCAAATAAACGTATCTTCGAATGTTTATTCATGTGGTAGTTCTTATTCAAGATTAGCAATTCGTGAAGTACCATTAAGAAATTTGTTTCATTGTCAAGTCTATGCATAATTTCTATTCATCTTTAGGCATATTTCAAAGAGCGTATTCACTTAAAGATTAACGGAAGCTGATAAACACAATATCATTTTGTGTTGTTCCAGCTACAGAAATTATAATAATTTTATAACAAATGCGTTTAATTGTGAGACGTGAAGATTGGGATTATTTTGTACTTTATGTAGTGATAGACAAAAGCCAAATGCTTGGTGTTTTTCTACTTATTTAATATTTCTCTCAAATAAAGTAATTTAGCACATTTGATTAGTGTGTTATACTGCATTATAAAAATTAAGTAGAAATTGAAGGAACTTAATATTTATTGTAACAGGAAAATACACATTTGTGCTTAATAATACAGAAAATATTTAACGTAATGAATTATACAGTAACAATCAAAAGTAATTATAGAATATGTTTGTTATGATTGAATACAGCGACATAATTGCAACTTATCCACAAGGCAATACGTGATAGGAATATACTTGCTATTCTTTCATTTCATATTTTTGTAAAAATTTTTAAAAAACCTTTTTTTTGAGTTAGCATTTTGTTTCGTAGTAGAAATTAGAAGGAAAGGAAGCAGTTGTCTACTAGGCATCATTTTTTGGATCAAAAGACATGAAATAACACACTGTTTTTCAGAAAATGTCTTTTTTACTTTAAATATCCATATTCTTGCGTAAAATTTTTAAAGATATCGTGTCTTCCGAGTTAAATGCCAATCAAGTTAATTTCTCTTGTATAGTCACATTCCGGCCATTCAAGCACTACGCACTTTATGGCGGTGATTGTATCATGAATGTTACAGATGATGAATATTATTCTTGTCCTAAGAGATTTAAACTCTGATTAGTATAATGAAATGCTTGGAAACTCATTGGAATTCTCATTTCATCATATTAATAGATCAAAAAGTGTTTTCTGTTGGGCATTCATTGTGTTGACAACTCTTTTTCCAGATAAGACTTATAAGATATTTCCCATAATATACATAACATTTAAGGATTTTTTATTTCGGAAATTCCGGTTGAGGCTAAAAATGCAGCCATGCTAGTTTTAAATCAACTGTAAACAATATGTGAAATATCCTGTTCGGTTCCCCCTTTTTATGTCAAGCTCTATGAGTAAATGTTTCTTTAAACATTAAATCATTCTTTCAGGTAACAGTATTTTTCTCTTGCGATATTATGACTTCAAAGAAAATAAGTTTAAACTAGTGTGAATGAATAAGAACAAAAAATCTTCTTAAAACACCATCAAATATTTTTAAATGCGCTAGGCCTTTGGAAAGATATTGTTGCTGCTTTCATAGTAGAAGTACGTCTTCTTTGCGCCTGACGAAGAAAGACTCAGATCTTTCGAAAGGCCTATCGCATTTAAAAATTTTTGATGGCATTTTAAGAAGATTTTTTGTTCTTATTATGACTTCAATCTCAGTACCACTTAAATAAAAAATATTGCGTATTACATAGTTTTACAAAACCATGTCTTTTAAAAATTTGGGACCCAGTGCATTTCATACTATTATATTATAGACCATTTTCGTATAGACCAGGGGTATCGAAATATTCAACCGACGTCGGCTGAAAAGCTACAGCTTTTACGAATAGTAATATTAAAATTACTTAATGTTAGTAATTATGCGATTAAATTAACTGAAGATTAAAATTCCTGAATAGTGGTACTTATGTCGCTCATGGTGGCGTTTTTAGAAACCATTGATACAGACACTGATGTCGATGCCTCAATGAGCAAAATAAATTATTAAGTGTTTTAGGCAACGAAGACATATACTCCTAAAAAAGTGCAAATGGAGTCATTCAAAATGCCTTCACGATGGAATGTACTACCCCATTGTATTTTCGTTGTAACAAAAATGAAAATTTTAGAAGAGTTGCGAAGTGCAAATTCAAAACCTTTGGCAGACCATTTTGAATCACACCCTGTTATACGTTCCATTGTTCATGCAGTTGATTCAACTGTAATTAAACAACTAATAAGATTAATATGTTTTTTATAATGCTACATAAAATATCTACAAAAGAATGATGACTCCCCATATCGCAAAAGCGACGGCATAGAGAATATATAATATGTTTAATAAATAGAGTTCTAGAAAAATTCGTCATATAAGTCTTTTGTCTTTTATTATCATAATTTCGAATATTTTTTATAATGTTTTATAAAATATCTGGGAAAAAAATTACACATTCCTTTTATTTCATGATCCCAAATTTAAGAAAACCTCTGTTAATAAATATCAGTTTACAAAAATTCATAATATGTACAATAACAGTCTTTATCTATTTTAAAACAATTTTAAATATTCTTAATGTATATTTTTATAACGTTCTTAAAATACTCAGACAAAATTTATTATTTTCGTTTTTAGCAAGAATACGATCCGCTATTATTATCGCGATTTTAAATATTCTTGCCATATTCTCTTTATAATGAGTTTCTGTTGTTTCTCTTTCTGAGCATAAATTATAAAATAGCAAAGTAATCTTTTATTAATGCTAGTATTACTATTCAATAGGTTAATATTCAATAATTATTCAATATTTTCTTACATAGACCCCTAATAAAAAAAATACGTTTCTTAGATTTCAACAAAATTTATATAAGATTTATATTTTTTAACCGTTTATCAATATTTAGATATCGCGTAAAGTATCAGATAATTTAAGATAAATTACAGTTTAAAAAAATATGACATTTTTGGTTGATCAGCTATTCCTTAAACCAAAGAAGAGTTAATTTTTTTAATAGATAAAAAATTAATTGAAAATTTTATTTTGTGCGTTTATTACGTTGACAAATGAAGTTTTCAGTACGCTGATTAGCGGTGTACTTTTTTTTTCTAAGATTTTTTTCTTTTTTTTTTCTTTATTAATATTTTTATTTTTCTCCTGTGTTACTGTGGAAAATTTATTTTTTATGTGCCGTATGGTACTATGAAATAACCATATTCAAAAATTTGAAACATTATTTCAAAATTTAAAATATGTATTATATTTTTTTTTGTTGTTGGGGGACACTTTCAAGGACAAAGAATGGTTTATAGAGCATTTTATTTAGTATGTGAAAGAGGAGTCTTGAAAAACTTTTCAGTATACCTTAGTATATTTACTCTAATTTATTAGAACTACATTACATTTTTCATGATTTCACGTATTGATATTTAAATGATTAATAAAATTTTAGATTACATATAATCTATCAAAATATCTAGACAATAATTATGACTCTTGTGTAAAGTATCACCTAAATACTCCCGCTAATAAATATCATTTTTTTTAGTGAAAATAAATCTATTTGTCTACTATTATCATGATTTTAAATATTTCTTTTGTATATTTCTGGTAAGTAAATGAGCTGTCTTTTGAAGTTAATACAGCTTCCATTTGATAAGAGTTTCTCTCCACCGCTGTTTGAAAATAATCATCTTTCCTTTAATTAATCGCAGATATCCACAATCAAATAAAAGGAAGAGTTTAATATTCGGAAAAAAGTGGTGAAAAACATTCTAGCAGTTGGCAGCTATGGGTTTTCGTGCTTCTCATTCGGACCATGCGTTGAAAAATTGGGATGTAATCGTTTTCATTATGGCAGGTATAAATATTCAATTAATTATTATTTCCATTTCAAATATCTACTTTTAATACTGTATGGTACATTTGAGGTACTCACATGAATAAACTTTATTCTTATTTTTTAGTAAAATGAATTGCATAATGGTGATATACACTGCAAATAAGGGCGTCTTAAATTCAGACACATATGTGACTGAAAAATTAATTCAAACACTTAAGTGTCTGAATATGGAATTTCAGACA
Source organism: Maratus speciosus (assembly GCA_963932465.1). Lineage (NCBI taxonomy): Eukaryota > Metazoa > Arthropoda > Arachnida > Araneae > Salticidae > Maratus > Maratus speciosus. Next base: position 244,208,255 of record OZ010787.1, read on the forward strand.
TCATAGGTGTCTGAAATTTAGACACTTAAGTGTCTTACTATATGATCATGGTATAAACACTGTAATCTGAAATGTCTGAAATTATGACACACAAGTGTCTGAAACTGGAGTGTTCAATTTTCAGACATTTTAAAGTGTCTTAATTTTTAAGACACGTGTATGCGTCTGAATTTAAGACATTTGAAACGTCTGAATCGCATCCATTTTTGACCAGTCTGGAAGTTCGGTAATAGGCAGTTAATTTTTCACTTTTTTTGTAAGCTTTATACAATGTAAAAAAATATCCGTTAAAATATGGAAATTATACTGCCAATTTACGTATTTTAATGCAAATTTTCTTCCTTAAATTCCAGAAAATTTTCCATTTTTTGCATATTTCTGTATTTAAAAATTTCCATTTAAAAGGTAATATATACTCTTTCAAGGACAAATCCACATATTTCGCAATCAGCATTTTCTAAACACATGTATATTAGACATGATTTATTTATTTATATTCAAACCAGTCCATTGCGCACCCACGGGGGGGGGGGCGGCTAAGAAGGCTGAATCCCCTCCCAGACTAGACTAGATATTATTATTTTTTTAATTATGAAAGAGTATTATTATTATTTTTAATAGGTTTAAAAAATCGGAATTTTTGAAAAGATATTAATTTTGTCACACAATTTTTTTTTCTCTTTTATAAATTTTATAATGAAATTCGAAATTATAGCATGTTTCAAATTTACTTAATTATAAATTTAAGACCCAGTGTAACCTCTTGTTCACTTTAACCTTCATAATATTTTGTTAATTTAATAATAAAACTTTAAATTGATTGCAAACACACTTTAAAATTATCCAAATACAGAAACACACCAAAAAAATCGCAAAATCTAAGATATATTTTAGTACAGTATTTCATTATTTAACATCTTAAAAGCATTCAGAATTACACCCACTAAAGCTTTCCAGAGCTTCCTCTGGCTTCTCTGGCTGGTTACGATTATCAGTGTTAAATTCAGGGGATGGCCCGGGGGAGAGAATTTTCCCCCCGGAGCAAAGAGATGTCCCTCCGAAAAATTTGAGGTTTTGTGTTTTCAATGGTCAAAAAAAGCAATCCACCCCCGGAACTCTATAATGCCCCCCACCGGAGCCTCAGAAATCCCTCCCGGAGAAATGTGGCTGAATTCAACACTGACGACTTTGCTCGTCAGCAGAAAAATAAAAGTCAGGACCTGATCTGGCATGTCCCATAAAATCAAATGAAAGAAAGACCGGGCCAGATCTGAGCACATATACTCCTCTAAAATATGCCCCTCCAAATCGCAATCCTGGATAGAATATGCCAAGTTTAATTACGAAAATTTCCCAAGAGAAAAATGATTTAAACACACCAAAAGCAGTAGCGCCATCTAGTTTGAGTAGAACGTATTATTATTAGTCGAATATATTATTATTAGAACATGTTATTGAGAAGTCGAACGTATTAATTTTTTTTTTTTTGGATTTATGGAATATTTCTGAAAATTCTTACTATGTAACTTTTTAGCTAGTGATTCAGTATCGATCTACTCCAAGTATGATTTCACCGTGGGAAAATTAGTTTTATCAAAAAATTTTACTCTGTATTTTGATCGGGGAAAAAAGGAAGAAAACAAATTTGTGCGTAAACTATTGATTTTAATTATTTTTGCAGAAAACATTATACACAATATTTATAACTGAGAAATTTTTTTTCAGAATATTTAGCATATAAGAGGAGGTAATGAGTCCAATTTCAAAAATTTTGCCATATATTCACCTTATCAAACGAAAAAAAAAGCAGAAATAATCAAAGAAAACAGAACTCTATATTCCTTCACACACCTTCATATACACATACCTTCGCATTAAAATTAAACACAGGCTTTTGGCAATAAGAAATGCATTTATTTTTGAATGAAAAATTGATTTTATTTTTAAAGGCTGTCCTCCCCCCCCCCCCCACACACAACTTAAACGGGACAAGCCCGAATTAAATATATATATATAATATATACATACATACGCACTGTTAAAACATTGTAAATATTTTAATATTTCAAAAATAACGTGTCTTCTGTATAAACAATAATATTTGTGTTCTGAAAATTTCTTCGATAGAAGTAAAAGAAATTTCTATTGGTTCTACATCGCATGAAATTAAAAAGCAAAATATTCAAAATTCTAGAGAGAAGACATGTGAAATCTTTCAGAATTATAAGCAGATTGACAAAATATTTACCGTTTCCGTAAAATAAATTGTGAGTCATAAATAACTAACAATATTTGAACTTCCTAGCTGTGAAGGCGTGGCCGAGAGGGATTATCGCCTAGTTTACAGACCATATGGTCGCGGGTTCGTATCCTGCGACAGGTAAGTATAATATTGTTAATGTTGTAAAATGAATTAGATGAGTAAATCATGTAAAATCTCTGAGACCTTCTACTGAAATGTGGGTGAAATGTAGTGATGGGCGATTCTCGAGAATTCGACAATCGAGAAAAATCGTCATCGTAAAAAATCACAATCGATACAGCCATCGATTAATTCATAGAATCTACAATCGAGATGTTTTACAATCGATTATAACGAGAAAAGCTAAAAACAGTTATTGGAAAACTTAGCTATTATTCTGGCCGACAATTTCATAGTAGTGATAGGGCTTAGTGATGGGCGATTCTCGAAAATTTACCAATCGAAAAAAATCGTTATCGTAAACTACACAGTCGATACAGTCATCGATTACTTTCGAGAATCTACAAAGGAGATGTTCTAGAATGGATTATTGAAATCATTGTTTTTACATATATATATAAGGCAGATTTTATTAAATATAGGGTAACTGAAAACAGATGGAATAAAAAAACAACAAACCAAAGGGAAACTATAAAGGAGCCATAAGACTTTAAAAGTCTTGTAAGGGTGCCCCCTGGTTGAAAAAAGCTGAAAAAACACGAGTAGCTATGAAGCGGTAAGGGGAGTTTAAGTATCAAAAATTAGAATTTTTCGGCAATTAGCACTAAAATGGCCAAAGAAATAAGAATCAAAAGCACCCCCTAGTGGCAGAAATATGAACTAAAGGATGATAAAAGGGATCAAAAATTTTTATTGATTTTTCTACGTCATTTGAGATTGGATCTTTAATTTCCCCATTTTTATAAAGTCTTCGACTGGAATATATTAAACGAACTCCCGCTGGGAGCAAAGTAGGAGGGAGGGGCAAGGAAAGTGCATAATATGAATAAGTGGTCACAGGACTTTCCAACGATATGGCACATGACGGGTATCGGCTAAATTTAGTAAAGTGCCCCCGCTCGGGGGCAAAGTAAGGGGAGGGGCGCGGGCGATATGTAAAATGAAATAGTAGTCACAGAGCTTTCCAATGATATATCATATGAGGGGTGTCAGCAAAAGATAGAAAAGAGTCCCAACTCCCAGGATTCCAATTATCGTGCCCCCCCCCCCCCGAAATATACCCTGCCCATCCTTCTCTTTGAAATTTTCATATATTAAAAATTATTTATCGGAGGGCTCCGTAAAAAAAATCCGATCTAAAATGTTTAAAAACGCTACGATTTCAAAAAAGTTCGAAAAGTGCCTCTCTCGGGGCACCAAACTAAGGAAGGAAGAAGAAAGGTTCATAATATGAAAGAGTAACTTTGCGATGATAACCGAAAACTTTCCGATGATAGATCAAATGACTGGTCCAAAAAAAGTTTGAAATCTACCCCTCCCACGTGGGTTCCCTCTTTTATCCTAGAATATACCCGGAAATCACGCAGCCCCACTTTTAAAATTTTATATTTAATAAATAATATTTATCGGAGAGCACCATTAAAAAACCTCATTTAATGATATTTATTGTAGAAATCTCTACAATTAAAAAAAAAGTCACCCCCGCACCGCTCCCCCCCCCCCCCCCGAAACCCTTCCGGAATTCAACTCTGGGAGGAGAAAGGTTCATAATATGAAAGAGTGGTGAAAGGACTTTCCGATGATATGTCAAGGAGAGGTTTGGTAAAAGTTTGAAAATTACCCGCCCCCCCTCCCTTTGTGCACTCTCGCGCACCCCAGAATTCACTCACCTTCCTCTTTGAACTTTTTATATTTAATAAATAGTATTTATCTGAGTCTCCAGGTATGGGACAGCTTGGCAGAGCTAAAATAAGAGAAACATTGAAAATTCGGGGCAAAATGACACTTTAACAGTAAAGTTTGAAACTAGGACTATACAGAACTGAATACATAAACCACTATGCTTCATAACCCACATTGGTTAATAGCAATAAAATGATAAGTGCCAGTTAAACTGATGGCATTGAGCTCACAGGTTATTAACACTAACTGTATATTATACTCTTCTTTCAAAGAATAATGTCCCTCAAAAAATAAATGAAGGGAAATATCCCCCGTTTGCCCCTTTTATACTTAACCAATGAACCTCCAAATCTAATCAGGGAAACTCCTTAACTATAATAAATCAGTATATCAAATTTGAAGCAAATCAGATAATTCTGCATGAAAAAGAGAAACATATCGCTAAATTAAGGGTGGTCTAACCCCTTTAACCCTTTTATACTTAACTAATGAACCTTCAAATCTAATCAGGAAAGCTCCTTATCAGAACAAACATAGAAAAAAATTAAAGTAAATTGAATAATTCTCCATGAAAATCCATTTATCTAAATTAAGGGGAGGGGACTTGCCCCCTTTTCGCCCTTGTATACTTAACCAATGAACCTCCAAATCTAATGAAGGAAGCGCCATATCGGAATAAATCGGTATATTAAATTTGAAGCAAATCCAATAATTCTGCATGAAAAACCCTTTTATCTAAATTAAGGGGAGACTAGCCCCTCCCCTTTATACTTAACCCATAAACCTCCAAATCTAATCAAGGCAGCTTCTTAACATAATAAACCGGTATCCCAAATTTTGAGCAAATCGAATAATTCTGCATGAAAAACCCATTCATCTAAATTAAGGAGGGGGTCTACTCCCCTTTCCCCCCTTTATACTTAACTAATGAACCTCCAAGTTTAATCAGGGAAGCTCCTTAACATAATAAACCGGTATACCAAATTTGGAGCAAATCAAATAATTCTGCATGAAAAGCCCATTTATCTAAATTAAGGGGGGACCATCCCCCCTTCTCCCCCTTTTTACTTAACCCGTAAACCTCCAAATCTAATCAAGGCAACTTCTTAACGTAATAAACCGGTATACCAAATTTGGAACAAATCGAATAATTCTGCATGAAAAACGCATTTATCTAAATTAAGGGGGGCGGACCAGCCCCCCCTTCTCCCCCTTTATCCTTAACCAATGAACTTCCAAGTTTAATCAGGGAAGCTCCTTAACATAATAAACCGGTATACCAAATTATGAGCAAATCAAATAATTCTGCATGAAAAGCCCATTTATCTAAATTAAGGGGGGGGGTCTAGCCCCCTTCTCCCCCTTTATACTTAACCCGTAAACCTCCAAATCTAATCAAGGTAACTTCTTAACATAATGAACCGGTATACCAAATTTGGAGCAAATCGAATAATTCTGCATGAAAAACCCATTTATCTAAATTAAGGAGGGGGTCTACCCCCTTTTCCCCCCCTTCATACTTAACTAATGAACCTCCAAGTTTAATCAGGGAAGCTCCTTAACATAATAAACCGGTATACGAAATTTGGAGCAAATCGAAGAATTCTGCATGAAAAACCTATTTATCTAAATTAAGGAGGGGGGGGACCAGCCCCCCTTCTCTCCCTTTATCCTTAACCAATGAACCGTCAAAACTAAACAGCGGAACGCCTTATCAGAATGAACATAAAAAAAATTGAAGCAAATCGTACATTTTAATCAAGAGTTATCGCGTTACGTACATACATACGTACGTACAGTACATGCATACACACAGAACCGACGGGTACATTAGCTCCCAGGCTTAGATAGCCTGTGAGCTAAAAAGAGATTGGATAAGCAGATGGACTCCTTTGAGAAATTATGACTTAAACCAGAAATGCAGTAAGTTTGACTCTGAAAGCTTCATTTCCATCTCGCATTTCGGCAAATCTCATCTCGATGATTTTTCTAGCATTTCGACGCTTCCAGATGGGAATCTGCTCGATGGTTGGTTCTCTCGCTGTTTTAAACCTTTCGGGATGGGAAGTCTCTCGAGAGTTTCCTCTCGCCCTTTCCAACCTTTCCCGATGCTTTCCCGATGCCTCTCGCTTGTTACTCTCGTCCTTTTCGAAATCTCCCAATGAAAAGCCTTTCGAGGATTTCTCTCGCGCTTTTCAACATTTCGCTATGAGAAGCTTTTCGAGGATTTCTCTCGTCCTCGGCAGAGAAGAAAAGTAAGAAAATTTATCGAGAGTACCAAGGGACGAGATAGAGAAAAAGGCATGACAATGAGCTGTGAAATGAAGCCCTAATTTTCAAAGTTTCTCTTATTTTAGCCCTACCAAGATGTCACATACCTGGAACCCTCCGATAAAAATTATTTATTAAATATAAAATTTTCAAAGAGGAAGGTGGGTCGGGTGATTTCGAGGGAGGAGGACGTGAGAGTGGACTCATGGGGTGCAGTTTTAAAAATTTTACCGAACCCTTCCTGTGGCATATAATCGAAAAGCCCTTTGACCTCTCTTTCATACTATGAACCTTTCTTCGCCCAAAGGGGGTTGGGATGGGGCGAACAAATTTTTAAAACCGTAGCCGATTTCTATAATAAATTTAAATATCACTTTGGGTTTTTTATGCAGTCTTCCGGTAAATATTATTTATTGAACATAAAAATTTTAAAGTGGCGGCTGTGTGAATTCCGGGGTGAAAGAGTGGGCCCACAGGGGGAGAGAGGGGGAGAAATTTTCAAACTTTTTTTGGACTAATGATGTGATATGTCATCGGTAAGCTCTCGGATGACTCTTTCATATTATGAGACTTTCTTCCTCCCCTCCCCAATTTGGCCCCCACTGCGAGGGTAGTTTTTTCCGCTTTTATCATTTTAGATCGGATTTTTTTATGGAGCCCTCCGCTAAATATTATTTATAATATATGAAATTTCAGGACACTTTTCCAAATTTAGCCAAGACCCCTCATGTGACATATCGTTAGAAAGGTTTGTGACTACTTATTAGTGCTATGCACTTCCGCTGGCCGCCCCCCCCCCACTTTGCCCCCCCGGAGGACACTTTTCCAAATTTAGTCAGTACCCCTCTTATGAGATATCGTTGAAAAGGTCTGTGACTACTTATTGATGTTATGCACTTCCGGTGACAGTCCCCCCATTCTTTGCCCCCCCCCCTGGAGGACACTTTTTCAAATTTAGTCAAGACCCCTCGTGTGAGATATCATTGGAAAGGTCTGTGACTACTTATTGATGTTATGTACCTACGGTGTCCCCACCACCACTTTGCCCCCCCCCCCCGGGGTCACTCTTCCAAATTTAGCCAAGACCCCTCATGTGAGATATCGTTGGAAAGGTCTGTGACTATTTATTGTTGTTATGCACCTCCGGTGACAGTCTCCCCCAATTTGCCCCTCCCGGGGGACACTTTTTCAAATTTAGCCAAGACCCCTCATGTGAAATATCGTTGGAAAGGTCTGTGACTACTTATTGATGTTATGCTCCTCCGGTGTCCATCCCCCCATTTTGAACCCCCCCCCCGGGGGACACTTTTCCAAATTTATCCAAGACCCCACATTTGAGATATCGTTGGAAAGGTCTGTGACTACTTATTGATGTAATGCACCTCCGGTGACCGCCCCCCCCCCACTTTTCCCCCACGGGGGTGTTTTTCTAAATTTAGCCGAGACCCCTCATGTGACATATTGTTGGAAAGGCTTATGACCACTTACTCATGTTATCCACCTCCCGCACCCCTCCCCCCCTTTCCCCCCACGGGGAGGGCATTTTTATAAATTCAGATCCAGACTTCTCATGTGACATATGGTTGGAAAGGCCTAAAGACCTGTGACGACTTAATCATATTATGCAGCTTCTGTGCCCCTCCGCTCGCTTTGACCCCTCCCCCAAGAGATCTGGTCCGACGTTCATTCGTTTCGATATTATATTTTTTACAAGATTTTGTAGTGCGTGCACACCACAACCGCCTGCTATCATATATCAGTGCCGTATATAGCGGGTAACCTGTTCGTGATTTCATATTACAAGATTACGCATAAATTAGGGGACCCAATTAAAGGAGGGACCCGCTAGCGGTCGAAGTCACCTAGTCTTTATTAATATCGACTCATTCCAGTTCACCCGCAGACTATTCTTGATAAATGTATGACGTATATAATACATAATATATGATTTATAAAAGAAATTTGCAAACTGTAGTCATCGAGAAAAAATTTATACAATCGAAAAATATCGAGATGTCCATACAATCGAGAAAATCGAGAAAAACATCTCGTTATCGCCCATCACTAGTGAAATGTCCCTTCCTTGAAAGCATAATTTTATTTTTTAAATATAGAAATTTCCAAAAAAAAAATTAAATATTTCAGGAAATTGAAGAAAATTTCCACTAAAATACGTAAATTGTACTGGCGTTTTTATTGGCGGTACAGTTTTTATATTTTAAAGGATTTTTTTTCCTTGTATAAAGGCTTACGGAAAAAAAGGTGGAAAAATGCTTTTGCAGAGAAATTAAAGGTGGTCAAACATGGATGCAATTCAGACGTTTGAAGTGTCTTAAATTTAGACACATACAAGTGTCTTAAAAATTTAGACACTTTAAAATGTCTGAAAATTGAACACTCCGTTTTAGACACTTATGTGTCTGAATTTCAGACATTTCAGTTTACAGTGTAATTATTTTTATTAAATTATTTTCTTTGTGCAACAGATTTATTTTAATTATGGTATATAAACATATGATTTAGGTCTATTTGAACTACAGAAATGACCAGTTTGTCAAATGACTTTCTATTACTATAATTAGGAAATGCACTGATCATTTATATTTATTCATAAGAATAAAAAGAAATGTTTTCTAAGAATAACGAAAAGTAAAAGTTTCTAAATCTTTTTTTGAAAATGTCATTATTAACATAGGGTGATTGGTGTAACCCTTGATCAATCCACAATAGTTTGTCAATTAACATTACAATTGTATCTAACAAAGTATGCATGCATAGTTTTGACTTTTTTTTTTTTAGCCGGACTTTACTTCTGACGAATGATCAGCTCCTTTGAAGTTGCTTAACAACGTACTCGAAGACTGCGCAACTGTGAGAGAGCACAAGCTTAAAGGGAGCAATGTGAAAATGTTTGAAATAAAAAACGCTAATTTCAGAAGAAAAAAAATTGCCGATTTTATTCATCGTTATTTGTTTTCAAAATTATTATTTTATGATGAAATCAGTAATTGTTCATTTATTTCTAAGAGTGGAAAAATACATGAATATGATTGTCCCAGGCGAATTATATCCTTACTTTTCCTTTTTATGTGTCTGTGTCTCCTGTGTGCGTCTTTTGCACATATTCTTGAGCAGATTGAATTTAATGTACAATTAAGTAAACACAACAAGTGCGAGATCTACTCGCGGATAAAGGTACGCGGATAAATACGTTGACTATTTATCAGTATGATTAGACTAAAACAAAGACCATGTACGAAGTTTAAACTTGGTGTTGTGCCAAGCGCGTTTCGAAAAAAGAAGGTTGCACTGCCGGCATGCCTTGTTTACATGCCGTGTTTTCTAGATATGTTTTTAATTAATATCTCGTCTAAAAGCAGATAATTATTTTTTGAAAATCATTGCCAGCAATCCTTGGACGATTCCGCGTCTATAGGTATCACGAGCACCCCCTCAATTCCTCTTCTGAGCGCCCGCAAAGTAAAATTTGTGTATAACGGAAAAGTTTTATATTCTCAAAACTATTGGACTTAGGTTAATTGCTATAGTTTCCCTGCAAGGTTTAGATAAACTTATACTACACTTAACTTTTTCATTATTTAATTTCTGTAGATACGGAGATAAGGGGGGATTCATACGTTTTTTTTTCAGCAATATGTCTGAAATTAAAATACCTAAAGTAATTTTTTTTTTTAATTTTTTTAGTTCAGTGTTACAAGATCTTTCGAACGCTACCGCACGAGGTATATATAATAAACTCTTCAAGTAAATCACTTTGCACCCCAAAACCTTTTCTAAAAATGTTTGTGTATGACTGATAAATTATAAATGTGTGGGTCAATAGCCTTTGAAACTCTACAAGTTTGAAATTTCCACTTTCCACAGTTTTCGAGAAAAACGACTGTGATCGACGACAGACACGAGTGTTCTTATAATGTCTCCGTTTTTACTTTTAAGAACGGAATTCTAAAAAAAATCGGTCAACTGAAAATTTTACTGGCACACAAAGGGTGCGTATGCTTACTATTTATCGCTTTGATTCGTATTATCATAAAGAAAGTCCTTGTACAAAGTTTAAACTTGCCATTTTGTCAAACGTGCTCTGAATGTGGGTTGCAATGCCGCGCAGCTTTCGTCAGTGCCATTTTATTCTACGTAGGTTTTTAATTAATATCTCGACTAATGGCCAATATTGTTTTTTTAAGAAAATCATGATCAACAGTGTTTGGATGATTCCGCGTCGATAGGTACCACGAGCGCTTGCAAAATAAAGTTTGTGTGTAACGAAAAACATGCGAGTTTCTCAAAAACTATCTGTCTTAGGAAAAACTCTATAGTTTTTCTGCAATAAACTTATACTACCCCTAATTTTTCTAATTTTAGTTTCAGTTTATTCCGAAATAGGGGGAGGGGGTCTTATTTTTGGAGTACTTTTTTAACGATATCACTGAAAATTAAATGCCTAAAATTCAAACAAATGTATTTTTGAGGTCAGTGTTTCGGAATCTTTTGAACGATATTAGAAAAAATAACTTAATTAGCGCCTATAATTTTTTCTATAAAATATTTGTGAATGGCTAAAAATCTATAATTATTTGGTTCAATAGCTTTTAAAACTTTGCCAAGTTTCAAAAATGTCGAGAAAAACGGTTGTGACAGTCCAGACAGACAGACAATCAAGTAATCTTATAGTTTCCCTTAATACTTATTAAGTACGGAACCCTAAAAATGAGAAGCAGTTGTAAGCACAATGGATTAAGGGTAATATTTTTAAGAAAGCAGGAAAATATTAAAAAAATTATTAAACATTAGAAAAAACAGCTCAGTATAATCAAATTTAAAACTTAAGACGTTTGCTAAAACAAAAATATACGGATTAGGTATGATTAATGGAATTCATATATGAATTAATTGTGTATGTTGAAATTTATATTAATCTTACAGGAGTAAAAACTAATTGTCCGAGTACTGTGTATTTATCAGAAACCAAATATGTTGCAATCAGTGGTTCCCAAACGTTTTGACTGGCTGAGCCCTTTTTAGATTGAATTTCTATGGCGGAGTCCCTGAAGCCTACGGTACCCTTTGTTACAAGGTAATGTTTTTTAAGTGCATTGCTACTGGGCACAAGGAGAGGGAATGAATAGTAATCTAAACAGTCGTGCTTTGTCCCAGAAATAAAATTATATTTTGAAACTGTTACTGTAATACTGAATTTATTTTCAATTATCATCAATACAGATGGGATTGTCAAAAGTTTACAAACCTACAGTTAAAAAACCCTCCCAAACGCAAGAAATAAAACATTTGCTATACAATAAATTTTACATTGTTAGAGTGACATGCAATAACGCATAAATGATTAATGTGATTGGATTGTTTTGCACAAATGTCTGAATTCAGGTATAGTTTATAGCTATTGCAGAGGAATGTTTGGTACTTCATTTAAAATACTTCTGTATTTCGATTTGGTTTTAAAGTAAGATCTTTAATTCTACTAAAATATACCAGGAATTTTACTCAAGTTTTATAAAAAATATTTCAGACCAAAAATTTTTATTTGAAACTATTTAACTCTTTCATTTAACTTTTTTCATATTTATTTATTTTATGAAAAATTTCTGGCTCAAATCGAAATATTTTCATTTGGTACCACGAAATAACAGGTTGCTGTCGATATATTGTGTTGACTGACAAGGAGAGGGCCAACCTTGTTAATCACAGATTTTGATTATTTTAATATATGTTGTAGTGTAGAGGCCCCTTAGTGTCAGGTTCAACGATTTTATCCAATGCTCCTTAGTTCTTGAGAAACCGGGGGGTGTCTAATATTAGTACACAACTTAAATACTTACTTTGCAACAGCAATGATAGGTTAGTCGTAGCTCAATTGGTATGGTGTTTACCGGCTGATTAACGGGCCCGGGTTCGATACCTGAATGCGCTACATTTGTTTTTCTCATTTTTTGTTTTATAAATTTACTTGTAAGTATAACTTAATAATCTCATTGTCAATTAAAATTTTTAATATTGTATATCAATTATAATTTTAAACTATTTAATTTTTTAATTTTAACTAAATAGTCGTAATAAAACATCATAAAACTGTTTTTTTTTTTTAAAAATCACTTTTAAAATGTATTTCATATATTCTTTATCGATGCAATGATATTGAGCAATTGTGTCAATTCGTGATTTTAAAGAAACATCATTTACGCATTGCTTTAACAAAGGAAGTCAATGCGATAATACTATTATTCTGTTTTTAAAGTAAGAAGCATAATTATATTAATAATTAGCATCAGAATTAAATTACAATCGATTTTTTGCATATTAAAGATTTTTAAATTTGTAATAAGTATGCTTGCGCTTTCAATTATTTTGCTTTTCCCTTTATCTTCTTTCTGCTTTTATTTTTATTTTATTTCAATATTCCCTTTTTTATCATAACTAGATGGCACCACAACAGAATTTGTCACGATTTTGGAATTTTTATCATTCAATAATAGATCCAATTTCTTTTTAAACCTCTTTAATGGATGAGAAATAATAGTTTACAAATAAGAAATGATAAATTTAAGTTTGTTAACATTATAATTAATGTACGATGTTAAAATTTTTAATTGAAATTATTAAATTATAATTACAACTATATTTATAAGACAAAAAAATGAGAAAAACAAGTGTAGCGCATTCAGGTATCGATCCCGGGCCCTCGGATCAGCCGGCAAACGTCGTGCCAACTGAGCTACGACTAACCTATCACTTCGGTTGCGAAGTAAGTATTTAAGTTGTGTACTAATATTAGACCCCCCCCCCCTCCGGTATTTCAAGGACTAAGGGGCATTGGATAAAATCCGTTGAACCTGACACTAAGGGGTGTCTATCCTACAACATATATTAAAATAATAAAAATCTGTGATTAACAAGGTTGGCCCTCTCCTTGTGAGATGTCAAATCAACGAGGCACTCAGTGTTTCACTAAGTTTAAGCTGGATGGTTCTTTTATAACGCTGAACACATTTAGAGTCGTTCAAAGTCTTTTCTATTCAGCTGTTAAAAAATATTATTTATAAGAGTTTTTCAAAGCTGTAGGATACCCCTGAATATTTATTTGTATACTTTTTTTATCTGGTGTTGTTTGCATACCTTTTAACAAGAGGGGCGTAATCGATATCATCGTTTGACTCACAATCCGTCCAATACACGTTTCACCTTAAAGAAAAGTTTGGTAAATGAATCGGAAATTGTGACACATTTTCATTGCAATGATAGATACATTTATTTCATTTTGTTAAACATATCGAAAAAATATGCCATTAGAATTTACAATCTTCATTAGTTAAATGTTTTGCCAGTTTAGAGTTGTGGTTCTTCTAATATCACCTGTGCAGTTGCAACAATCGTGTAAACGCTGTTCATAGGCAAGAACATCTTACTTCGGTACGTAGTTGGAGGGGCTCATGCCAGCATCCAATAACTTCATACATAAGCTTAAAAAGTTGGCTTTTTAATAGTTCGTGATTTTATATATTTTATTATTTTAATGGCAACATTTAACCTTTTCATAACTTGAGAAGACATTTTCCCGGTGATAGCGTGTATCTATAAAGAACGCAATAGATGGTGCTACGGTGCTTTATCATCCCTTTAATTTTTGCAATGGCACTGTGACCCATAATTGCTTTTGCATGATCAGTGCATTCATTTCTTATATAATCAGAATGGCATTAGTAAGGCACTTAATTTTAATCAAGTTAATGTTTTCAAACACCGTAATAAGAGAAAAGTCATGTTAAGTTCCGGGTGCCCTTTTCAAAAAAGTTAGTTAAGACTCTTAAATTCCCTGGTCTGAACGTGATATAAGTATATGTAACTGAAGAATACTAACAAAACTGCTAATCTAGTGACGTCATTAGAGTCATTCGTGCAAATTTTGCACACCTTAAAATGATCTTAAGTGTTCTTTTACGTGACCTGTTACAGAGTTAATTTAAAAAAAACGATCTAATTGACAAGGAAATATTGACACTAAATTAACAACTTTTTCATAAAGCAAATTCGTCAGCAAATTTACAAGGTTTTTCAAGAATCTTTGCAATTATATGATCTTTACAAACTCAAGCGACTCGACAAAATATCAGGTAAGCGCCGAATTAACAGGTGCGACAGTGAAAAAAAAGGGGCAAACTTCTAGCACTAAATATAGAACATTATTTTTGCCCTAATTAATCACAATGATTAAACAGGACAAAAGGAAAAATTAAATTAGTTGCAGAAGTATATCTTATTTTCTATTATTGCACCCGTGAAATCTGCACTATGTCCAGAACATACCATATTTGTTTTAAGTGTTATGATATTTTCTTTTGAAGCATGCATATATTGCCCTTCATACTGTAAAAACATCAGGCGGCTATCTTTCAATCAGACTAATTTCTTTCTGATTGATGACGTAGTTGTGCATGGTCATTGGATACCACTTCACCGCGAGTTACACTGAGAGGGGGAGTTGGAAAATTCAAATATCCAAATTTTCCTTCAGAATACAATTTCTGGCTTTCTTACAGTAAATATACGTTTGTTTCTCCATACATCGCATTTTTTGATCGGAAAACGTAAAAGCGTTGAGCGTAAATTAATATTTGCACTGGGAATTTTAAAGGAAATATTATTTTAGAATTTAGTTAATTAAGAGTTCAGATTGTTGAAGATATCATCAATGTATAAGTACTTTTGTAACAAAAGAATCCGTTCCCTTAAAAAAAAATCCCTTGCTTTAAATGTGTTGGTTTCGTTCAAATTTTCATTATTTTCCCAAAGTGCGGCGGAGCACCTGGAACTTTCACGCGGGGCCCAGTTTGGGAACCTCTGCGTTACATCATGGATGGTCTGCAAATTTTCCTTTGAAGGAGATAAATGTTTCCATTTATGGAAGAGCGCAATCGAGAAAAGTTATACCATTGTTTCTTCATTATAGTAAATTAACTCTTAAAAGTGTAATCAACTGTTATGAAACTGTAATATTGTTTAAAACAGAATCGCAGGTTAATGGCATAGCGTAGAGGCATACTCTATACATAGTTATATTCAGCATGAAGAAACGAAAAAAAAATAACTATTTAAACATTTTTGCGATGTGCGAAGCATACGAGAGTAGCCATGAAGCGCGGAAATATTCTTATTTAATCTACTAATTAACTTATTGGTAATGCTAATGGCTGTTGTTGCAGTCACCTTAATACCATTTAAGTAAAAATTTAACAAAAGATTTAACAAAAAATTTAAAAAAAATTTAACTATTAGAAAGAGAATTAATTAAATGGTGAATAAATAATTATTATTTTTATTTTTTGTAACCAGTAACTACATTCGCGGTAACGCATTTTCGAGTAGGATCTCTATTTGTTACCATATTAACCCTTCGCACTCGAGAGGTGACTCTCACTCACCACTAGTGTTGCCTGGTGTCATGCGTAAATCAGGACTCCAAATTCTCTGGACACCACTTATTTCTTATAGCTTATTTCGCCATCTTTAATCGTAAATAATTCTGCCATTAGATAAGACTACGAAAATTTCTTTAAAATACTGGTGTCCAGAGCATTTGGAGCTCGAATTTATGCAAAACACATGGCAGCACTAGTGGTGAATGAGAGTCACCTCTCGAGTGCAAAGGTTTAAAAGATGATTAACACATTCACGCCGGCGTGCATCACCGGTGGGTCACGCTCAACTGTGCCATCAGGCGGCGTGCATCACCGGTGGGTCACGGCCGACTGTCGCATCAGGCGGTGTGCATCACCTGTGGGTCACACTCAACTTTTCCATTGAAGGCGTGGTTTCTAACTTACAGAAAATACATTTATATCATGTTGACCGTATTTCTTTAGATTGTAAGACATTTTATATTAAATTCGTACATTGAAAGATATTTACCGATGCATAAACTTGGGAAACCAAGCTAGAACACCAATTTACAAAATCCTTTCAGAACAGGGAGGAGCTTCTACACTTTTAAAATTCAGATTTGATAAAATTGGCCGTCGGCAATGTGTTAATATACTATTTGTTTATTTATTTCAATACAATTTTTAAAGCATTCCAAACAGAGTGCTGGCTGTCCCTTACAAAGGTTTCAATACGTGGTTACTTTTTAAGTTTTCTTCTAAGTATACTGTCTGCCTTTTTTTAAGATAAACATTTGTATTATTCTTTGCATCTTTGTCTTTTTTCTTGCAGACTCTTTATACGAAAGAAAAAAAGTGAATCCATTTTTCACGGTATTTGCCATCGAATTGCCATTTTTTAGTTTGTTGAATATTGATCAAAAGGTGATAAATAATTTATTCTCTGAATTTAAAAAATATTAATTATGTTTATTAGCCCGTTTTTTATACTAACTTTGATAATAGACCGCAAGCTAGCAACACAGACACATGGTTCGTACGGATACCGTTATTTCTCCAGGATATTTACCAGTATTTTTTTATGGAGAAAGAAATCTGTGTTAAACGCGCAAAATTTCGCCTTCTTTTAAGAAGAGATTTTTTATAAGATAATACCGGGGCCGAAAAAAATTTCTGGTCTCCAAAATTCAAGGAGGTGTACGAACCATGAGACAACCACCTAAAATTATGTTTCTAAATAATTTGCTTACTTCTTACCATCTTTCAGACATTCACTATGAATTCTAATTATTATATTCGAGTTCAATTTAATATATATGAGAGGGGCGTGTCATTACATACAGTGTCTAAATAAGCGAAAGTGCCGTGCCGCCAGATGAAGCAAAACATGAATTCGAACGCCGCCTCACAGAGAAAAACACGAATATCGGCGCCGGCGTGAACGTGTTAAACTGGTAGAAATGGTTGTTCTAGATAAATTACATGGTTTATTTTCAAACTGCCAAATATTAGTTCTAGAATTTAATACGTCGAGAAAATTCAAATTAGCATTAAACTTAGAATGCTTAAAAAAAGTCCTCACAAAAAGCTGTTTAAAGTGCCCGTTTATACTGGAAAATTTTACCGAGAAGTACATTACAATGATTAAATTTAATATACTACTGTTTTGAAAACACAATGTTTTTTTACGACTCCTTTTGCATCGGGATATTCATTTTTTATCGTGATTAACGGTAAAAAATATATTTGCCTAAATGATATTTTTATTTAGAAATTCGCCTATACTATGATTAGAAATTTATAATTAGTATTTAAATTATAAATTTGAAAATAATTAATGTAACAGAAACACAAATTATAAAAATTATAATGTAATGAATAAATGCACTTTATCAATACATTTCGTGGCGGGGGATGGAGCATTAAATTTCTTAAATATGAATATTGATTTCGAGACAAATCATATATAAAATCATTTCTGATAATTCTTTAGTGAATTGCATTATATGTTTTAATCCAAATGGAAAATAACCATGAAAATGGCTTTATTAAATCAGAAGATATTGAAATAAATATGACACCTACTCTACTAGAATTTATTTACCTATCTGTATATGAAGTACTGAATCGTACAGTTTGGTTTTAATATACTTCACAGATCTTTCAGAAATAAATACGTTCCTTTCACTCATGTTCCTTTTGTATTAAGGTATTTCTAAATATATAGCATTATATAGCATTTTTTATTCCATATAAAATATAACTTCAAAATATGCTTCATTAAATCTTAATATCTATAACATTATTGAAATAAATATGAAACCTATCATACTAGAATTTAGTTACCTATATACATATGAGTTACTGAATCGTGAAAGTTTCTTCTAATACGATTCACTGGTCTTTCGTAAATAAATAAGGTCCTTTCACTCAAGTTCCTTTCGTATTGAGGAGTTTTTCGGTAAGTATTTATATGTATGTATGTGTATATATACAGAGGGGGAGAGAGAATCGTTATTAGAGTATTCTTTTTACATGTAAGTGTACATATTAAAAATATGTGGATAATAAAATGTGTTAATCCACATTTTAGGAATCTTTATAAGGACTTTTAGAACTTTTTTAGGAACGCTGTAGGATTTTTATTATACATAAAAGGTTTCCATAAAAAATCGTAAAGTTCTCTATACAAATAAAAAATAGTTATTTTAAAAAGAAGAATCAAAATGAAAGATTCAATGGAAATATCAAATGAAAGAATCAAAATGAGCTTTATACATTTCGATTTATTCAAAAAGTATCTGTTTTACTATTTTTTTTAAAAAAATATGTGCATATATAAATGAAATGTACTCTATAAAATTTGTATAACAAATTTACAAATTAAAACATTTTTTACCATATTTAAGTATGTTACAATAAAGTACTTTTGCAATAAAATTAAAATAAGTGTTTTAAAATAAATATAGTATAAAAGTGTTCTATCTATTATTTTCCTGAACTTTTTAATTTTAAATAATGCCTACAAAGTGAAAAATAATACAATCTATATAATATAAGACACCCTATTAGAATATATACATAAGTATGGGGCTCGTAGAATATAAGTGACTCGATGTAAACGAAAAATGATTTAGGGAAATGAGACGCAAAAAATATGGAGATGTGTTATTAGGTTAGTAAGTTTAGTTGCACAAATTATTTTGAATGGCATAAGATATAAAACTATCTATGTAGGTATCACAAAAACAAGATAGTCTTCTAATTCATTTTCAACTACTTTTAAATTTTTTGGTCAACTGTTTTTTAGACACCTCATCCAAATAAATATTGAGTAGACTATTTCATTAAAACTTGCGCAGAAGATGTTTATACAGCCATAGAAGACACATATCCATATTACACTTCAATAAATTGCGAAGATCCCAGTTGATATAGATCGACAGATAAATCGATCTAATATTCTAGTATGGAAAATTTTGTAAAATCTTTTACAGGTGTTCATGGAATTGTTCACATTTTGCATTGGAATGGCTGAAGTTGCTATTTGAAAGTATAAGACATATGTTCAATAGGAAATGGATACAACAATCAAACATGCTATGGCAGGGTTTGAACAGCAAATAAATATTTGTTGAGAATGTCGAGCAATATGTGATAAAGCATAATTTTGCTGTAAGAAACACTGGATGGTTTGAAATCGTAATAGAAGGGTTTATTTTATAGCATTCACTTACCTACTTGCAGTAAAATGACATGAAATACTACCAGATGTGATCGATAAAAGAATTTACTCTTCTCACTGTGATTCTAAGTGTGGTGGAAGCAGGTATCGAAATATATTGTAACTCCCCCCTTCTCATGGCTTTCATTTGATAAATTTAGACTAGTTTCCACCACTTGTGTAACTGACAAGTTATCAAGCTATAATGAAAAGCAGCTAAGCGTCTTAGAGTAACGCCACCTGTCATTAGCCGTCATTTAGTTTTAGCGTCACTGTAATGTTCCTCAGGCCTTTTAACTGAGCGAATACTATGTTCGAAGATTGAACCGATCTTCTTCGCTGAAGATTACATGACGGTAACAAGATTTTTTCAGGGATTAAGGGGGTCCGGGACAGAAATTTCTCCAAATTTTCTAAAAATATTTTATTGCAATAAAAAAAATTCTACTTTTTTCTGCTTAAAATGACGATTAAATCATGTTTCTATCTTAATTAGAACAGAATATATTAACTTTTTCGTTTAGGTTTGTTTTCAAAGTCTAGCTTTCAAGCAATGGTTGTCATGCAAACGACTTTTCGTGAAAATGCGTTTTTCTTCATGATGGGTTTTTTCACCACTTCCCGTATTAAAATTATTATAACTCAAGAACCGTTAAAGATAGCTGGTTCAAACTTGGAAAATGTCTTTTTCAATTAGTTTACTTAAATTTTGATTCAGCAAATATGAAAGAAATGTTTACTTTTGAAAATATGATTTTTTTTTAAAAGTTACATCATTTTTTTATTAATTTTTATTTTAAATATTTTTAATTTTTTTTAATTAATATTTTTTTAAATGCTGAATCAAAATTAAAACTTATATATTTACGTTTATTCAAATGATAAAAAATGAAATTTTACAAATAATATTTCGAGTTATAACGATTTTAAACTACTCCACTTTTTTAATAAATTTTAAATTTTAAATAAAAAAAAAATATGAGAAGTTTATCATGTGATTTTGTTTACAAATGATATATGTTTGACCATCACAAAAAAATTTGAAAATTTTAACTCAATAAATAAATATTATTTTAAAATGTGTCCCGGACCTCCTTAACGAGCAGGATACCTGGGATACGTAATCCAACACAGTTTGTTATGTGCTTATATGTATGCGATTAACGTTGCGACTGTAAGTCAAAAGTGGCCTAAAAAAGGTACGTATATTGCCTTAAGCCGTGAAGTGTTTGAAAACAGATCGATATATTTAAACAATGGCAACATTTTCACTTTTATTTTAATATATGTTCCAGATTTGCACTGAATTGAAAATTTTTGAAAATGAAATCACCAACACAACAGAAAACATTCTTGCTAGAGCCTATTATACACACAAAGATTTTCTCTATTTGTTATTTTTTTACAGAATATTTGTTATTGGATTTGGGTTTCAACAATCTTAAAATGGCTATATTTTGATTCAATTAAAAGTATTTTGAATAAATTAATTTATATCGGTACACTTTTTAAAGATTGTTTTTGGTATTTGATTCATTTCAATATTTTCTCAGATCCTCAATAAAATTGCGAAACGGTTTTATTTGTTTCCTTTTAATAAATTATTTATCACTTACAGTAAATATTAATTATTTTTAACAGTGATTACGTTTAGGGTAGACCGGGGAATGTTGGCCATAGGTGCATCTTGGCCCAGTCGCGATATTTGTTAAACTTTCCCTTAGGTGGCATTTTTCTGTCCAACCAAGTATGTGTGCTTCGCCTTCCTCCTCCAACAATCTTGGTCTACAGACGCAAGTAGATTTCGAAGTTAAGTACTAATTTCACGAAGAATTTAGCGGATTAAGGGAAATGTGATTTTTTATACAATCTCCCCCCTCACATAGACACACCTTTTTTATTTTTTATTTATTTTTGCTATAATAGTTGGTCCTATCAAATCTTGTCGATGTAAAAGTTGTAGATAAAATTAAGAATATGTATAATAAATTTAAACGAATTTGATATCTTGTGTATTGACGAAGTTATAATTTTTTTTTTCTTCTTCTACCCAACTTTATTTGGTTTTTAATTTTTTTTTTTTTTTTTTTTTTTTTTTTTGCTTTAAGAGTTGCTCCTATCAAAAGCTTGCCAATACAAAAGTTGTAGATAATATTAAGAGGATTTACGATAAATTTAAGTGAATTTGATATATTGTGTATTGACGAAGTTATGAATATTTTTCTTCTGAAAACACTATTTTTGCACTCCTTGAAGCCATTTTTAATTATATCAAAATTCTGTCATGCATAATTTTTTGGTACTTTTCCTAGAAATTTTGAAAAATTTAAACTGATTGTATATGTTATCGTGACCATAGAAAAGTTATATATATATATATATATATATATATATATATATATATATATAGAGAGAGAGAGAGAGAGAGAGAGAGATATATAGATATATATATAGATATAGATAGATAGATAGATAAAGTTTTAAACTGGAGGTGGTTTTGGGCTCTAGGGTTCATGATCGGTGTAGATCTGCAAAAGTTTTTCAAAAATTCCAACATATGAAAGATTGCAATAGGTGGTATTTCTTACGAAATCTACATAAAAGTTCGGCCTCCTAGTGTTATATACTACCGCGAAAAGTAAAAATCTAACAATCAAAATCAACCCGACTCTGGTATTTCTCAATTATTAATAAAATCCCCTTGTTCCCCCTTCCAGAGAAGCGTTTGCCACAAATAAAGCTTTAATAACATAACAATTTATGAAGTGTGTGAAATCTCTTATCTGGGTAGTTATTCGTTGAAACTAAATAATCCTTTCTCTCTTCGTAATCCATGAAAAGGGCAGTTTCAGGAAACAAAATTTTAATTATCAAAAAATATATTTTCCTTTAAGAGATATGTTGTCCCTTCTACAGACAGAATAGAGCTACACTTCCTGAGCCGTTAATAAAGATCAGGAGTTCAAACAAAAAATGTAAAAAATTATATCATCCAACATAATTATATCAAGCACATTGCTATATCCTAACTTATTTGATTATCTAAATCTCATTATACCAATAATAAATCATGAATGTAATTAATAATATATATATTTCATGATAAACAAACTAGGTTTTTTTATACTTGATTATGAATTAAAGTTTTATATAAACGAAAATTATCATTATTTCAAAGAAGCTGGTATTACCCAAAGCGTCATGAATTAATATTACATTTTACTGACAGAAATTTGAAGGGAATTATGCATTAGAAAAACATAATAAACGGAAGAAAAGAATTATTTTACATAACAGATGTACAGAGGCCTTGATACAATTTATTTATTATCTGGTATTTATAATAAATCACCTAATTAAGGTTGAAGGATTTCTTAAATTACTGTACTCTATGATTTTCGGTGTTTTAACACCTAGCATGCCTTTATTAAAATTTATTACTGTTCCGTAATGTATTAAAAATATTTTTTATGAGAAAATAAAATCAATTTTTAAAGCAAATAAAAATTTTTAAACCAAAGAAATAAAAATTAAGATTTAGTAAAATTTTGATCATTTCTTAAACTGCTACACAATCAGAACATTAAAAAGTGACGTTGGCCAACTTACCCGCAATCGGAGAGGTTAGCCCAAGCAACTTGGTGTCAATTTGAACTTCTAAAGTAATACTTATAGTTAATATTTTCAAGTTTTACTATTGGGATTTCTTCCTGGAAGTATACTGATAGTAGTAACATAAAAAGAAATTTAAAATGTTGAATTGTAATTTTTTTAATTATTAGAAGAAAAAGCGGGCCAGCCAGCCCCGGTCTACCCTAATCATTGTCATTTTCAGTTAATTTTTTAACTTGGAAAAAAGTTTATAAACTGTTGTACTATGGAAAGTCACTTTTTAATTCTATATATATATAAATATATATTTATATCTATGTGCCTAATTTTGAAAGATTATGGGGTGTAGGTTTATTGGCATTAAATATCCTACAAGTTTATATAATACACATATTTGTTCCTTTAATAGAAATTTAAATGTTATTCATGCTAATCGAATATCCTTTGCGCAGTTCTGGCATATGTTTTAGTAGTCACATTTACGTCATGCATTAATACCGTAGCATTTTATTATTTCATTTCACTCTAGAACAGTAATTGCCTCTTGAGTTACAAAGTTTATACTTCGATAGCTTTGCGTAATTGGAAATGTCCACAAACGCATTAAATTTTTGATATATGGTTCGGGAATAATTTCACTAACAATATATCTTATTTCAATATGAAATTTAAAATCAACTTAGTAAAATATGTTTTCATTGATTGCGAGATTGAACATCTGAAATTATTCGGTATATTACTTAACATCAAAAGAAAGGTTAATCGTATGGATTAACGACTGCATGATGGAGCGTTTCACAGGGGAAAATAAACAAGTTAGGCCCAATTAAACCAGTTGCGCTGTAGTTCTCCCCACAGGAAAATGGTTTCTAAAATGTTTCGTTAGTTACTAACCAAGAGGACAAATGCTAAAAAAAAAGTGAGGCAAGAAAGGTCGAATTTCAGTGGTTTCTTATTTTGAATTAATATTCTGTCTGTCGCAACAACCATGTCTTCAAAAGCTCTGCTGAAAAAAAATTAGGGAAGCAGATGGTTTTGTGAAATTATGCAATTAAATCTACTAATAAGAATCGTGAAACGAAACAGCTGTAGTCTAAAATATAGAAGAATGCAGAAGAAGAAATTTTCATATGCAAAGCAAGGTTCGTGACGACAGATGCCAGAAAAAGCGTATAACTGCTGAAATCACGATTTCGAAGAAGCTGCTTGTTTTCTATATAGGGTAGGGGAGTACACAGTGAGACATGGTACACAGTGAGACAGCAGTCATTTTGACATATAGTTATAACTTTTTCTCCTAGTTGGAACACACACTAAATCACCTCATCTTATGCAACACGTGGATGTAGTTTCGGCACTTCGGTTAATCGTCCAACAAAATAGTAAGTAATTATTTATTTTACAGGGGTTAAAGTTTCATAAGCGTCAATTTTAGACTTTATTTATTTCATTATGGCATATATTTACTTAACCAAACCTAGCTATATCTAATGATAGACTATGTCGACAAAACGACACAAGCATTCAAATCTATGAAACTGATGATGAAACACATATGGCATATATTTTGTTACAACTTAACGAAAGTACACTGTGAGACACACAGTTGTGGTACACAGTGAGACGTGCCTCATTGTCTATCTACTATGCGGTTTTGACGTAAAAAAAGTTATTTATTAATAAAAGAAGGTTTTGTTTCTCTCTCTTTCTCTATCTCTCTCTCTCTCTGTGTGTGTGGGGGGGGTGTGCGATGGTTAGTGAAATCTACTAAACGTAAGAGGCTGAAAGTTTGCATGAAGCTAGCCCAATGTCTGCCATTTTCCAACCAAGGCTCATATTTTAAAAAAAATTTTAATCTAGAAATATTAATTAGAAGCCATAAACTGCAGAAAATTATTGATAGAGTATAAAAATGTAACTGACAGATAAGGAAAAGGGAAAAAAAGAAATGAATCTTTGCGGCTTGAAATAAAGATGTTTTTAGAAAGAAGAAAGAAAACACTTTAATAAAAATCTGGATGATTTTGAGAAATGAATTTAATTACATATTTCAGCATAGGAAAGAGGGGGGGGGGAGGATAATGTGACCTAAAAGCAAGAACGATATGCTTTAAATTAATTTTGAATAAAAATGATAGCTATGAGACAGAAACGCTGTCACAGGCAGTAAACAAAGGCCTCAATTAGTTCCCTTTTATTTGATGAACTTCTCATTCGTACATGAGTTTTCAAACGGTACCACAAGTTCTCAATAGGATTGAGGTTAGGACTCTTTCTTTGCCATGACAACAATTCAATGTTCTTTCTACTAAACCACACTTTCGAAATTTTGATTTTAGGGTAGAATCCTGCTGAAAAATAAATGGAGCATTGTTGGGAAAGAGATGGCTGAATGGAATGCATACGTTTTTGTTCTAGAATAGTGCCAACGTATTTTCTTGCATTCAGTGTCTCATAGATTACATGAAGACGAACAATACCGTCTGCTGACATGCATGACCAAATCATAATACTAACTGCTTTCTTCACTGTTGCCTAAATGCAGTCAGGATGTAGCTGTTCTCTTATTCTACGTCTTGTATATTTTGCTATCACTACCGAATAAAAATATTTTAATTTCATCACTCCATATAACCTGAGACGACTGATCATCTTTCCAATTAATGTGTTTCTTTGCCCGTTGTGCTGCTGTAAATTGAGATAAGGTTTTTTCCGTAGAATTCTACTTTTTAGTCCAACATATGATAATCTTCTCCAGATTGTTCTTGAACCTACAGAAATACCAGCGTCGTTCTGTGCACTTCTGATGGCCGCTGATAACATTGTTCTATCTTATAGACATAGTCTTTTTTTTCTGCCATAAACAGATGTCATGCAACTTTTTCGGTCTTTTCCTGGTTTATTTCTATCGCATTTGTCTCCTGATATCGTAAACAAAACTTTTGAAATCTAGATGATGTCACTGAACGACCCAACTGTCTTGCAATTTCAGCATAGGAACTCCACATCCTTGTAACACAATAACCTTAGTTCTCATTCTAGGTGTCCAGTCTACACTTTTATTTGATGTCATTGTTTCTTGACTAAATATCAAAAATATTTACAAAAATTACCACTAAAATATTAAAAAATTTAACAAAAATCTGTACTTGTAATTTGATTACATAAAAAACAGTCTTCCTTCTGCAGAACAAAGCAGAATAATGAATTTTTCCAACGTTAAGCATGATGTCAGCTTCTGCTGGCAGTTACTAACATTTGATTTGTTCCCAGAAAAATAACAGTGATTCGCCAGGAAAGATAGAAATTAAAATCCGCTTCATCGCTGAGTTTGTGAATTGAAATTAGTATTGTTTTTAAATTTATACATAAAATTTTGCATTTTGTGAAACGTAACATTTTCTATAAGCATGCAAAGTTAGAAAATATAAAAGTTTCCGAAGTGTCCACAATTTTGGCCACCACTGTATATGAAAATAAAATAATATATTATGTATATAGCATTTAGTGACGCATATGGTCCATTTATAGCCATATATGACGATGACGTATCTATATAAATGGCATGGATATAAGATAAAAAGGACGTGTATATGCCATATAAGACATAAATAATATGTATCTTACATATATAGAACATATATGACCTTTTGGAGTATACACTGGTGGACAAAACTTAAGGACCAAGGAGAAATGCACACGTAAATGAGAATCTACGTGAGATTGTGGGTCAAGAATCAAACACTAGTATTCATAGAATGATACACAGGATTTAATACAAAAATTTTGTTGAAAGGATGTAAACAGGGTATTTACCAGAGGTTATTTTTCTGAAGCGTGAATATTGTCGGAAAACATGACTTTACAAAGAAAGCAAAATACTCACAATTAACAATCGTCAGTGCCATATCAATAAGGGATATGGTCACCGTGTAATGCAAGACAACTTTCAACACGGCGTGCGATAATCAGAACAACGTGATTCAGTAGATGTTGAGGCAAGTTTCCCCATTCCACTTTCACTGCAAGGATGAGGGTTTCCTTGTTTGTGGGGGGAAACTGTCGAGCAGCAACAGGTCTCCCCAAGGCATCCCATTCATTTTCAGTGGGATTCAGGTCAGGGGAACGTGCTGTCCAATCTATGCGATGGATATCTTCAGCCTCAAGACAATCTTGTACAGACTGTGTGCGATGACAAGGTGCTTTATCGTTCATAAAACGAAACTTTTCGCCGACAGCACCTCAAAAATGTCGAACATGTGGAAGCAGGATGGCTTCAATTTACCGTCTACCGGACATGCAGCCTTGGTCAAGCACATAGAGATCCGTGCGGCCATTGAACATAATGCCTGGCCACACCATGTCGCATATCGATCTCTTTCTAGAGTATTTTCGCGAGAGTAAGCACTACCAACGTCGCGCCATATAAGTTTACATCTACAATCAGATGGTAGATAGAATCTACTCTCATCTGAGAAGAGCACGGTAGACCAGTCCTCATCAGTCCAATTGTGATGCATACGACACCACTGTAAACGGGCGCTACGTTGCCGTTACACACAACAGGTCGGGACACACACAATAGGTTGCGACACACATAACAGGTCTTCAGGGGGTATAGTCCACCCTTTTTCAAACGCCTTGCAACAGTTTGTAAGAAACCAGTAACTTTGTTACAAAGGCTCTCTAGTGGTTTGAAGGTGGACATGGTGTATGACGTAACTCTAATATAGGGGCACTCTAAATGTCCGTGGTGCATTTTTAATTAGGAGTTCACTGTTCCGCGTGTTAGCGGTAACCATATGCAAATTTACTTGCTCAGTCTTTCAGAGTATAAATAGGAGTGCAAAATTATGTTAAGCGGATTGCTGTTAGATAGTTCGTTAGTCAGTGCAGTTAGACGTTGGAGAGAGTGTAAGTTGGCGTAAATAGTTTTGGTGTAGAGAAACGGCCATGTACGGCTGGAGCTTAGCCTGGGAACAAGAACAGATTTAGAATGAGATGAAATCTAGACGTGGATTTGAAATGAACCCGCCGTCGCAGCTTAAGCACGCTCCGGAGAAATGAAGTTACGTGAGTTAACTTTTAAGCTTTATATTTAATTAAGATTGTTTTACTGCTATCACGGAGTGAGGGCAAAATTTATGAGATCTTGTCTGCCAACACTTTGCCCGTTGTTGAATAAAATATCTATATTTAAAGCTTATAAGACTCCTCATGAGCTCCCACCACCATAAGTATGCCACAAATAACGCCCAACACGGTTTCGAGCCCCGACCACTAATGGCTTTTATGCTAACGGCACAAATAGCACTCAACAAGATTTCAGACCACGTCCATATTATATTGAAGCTACAGATAGCCATGTTTTTGAACAAAATGACACTTTCTATGACAAGTTTACTAAGTCTATTCAGATTGTGTCTCGTGTATATTTTACGGATGAAGGAAATGTCAAGGACTTTGTACAGCAGCTAGAGGATTATATAAGTTATAATAATATACCTAGTAAAAACAAATATCTAGTACTGAAAAGTTCACTTAAGAATGAAGATCTTCTATGGTTAGAAAATCTAAGTAGATTTTTAGTGAAAGGTGATGCCAAACGATATGAGGAAACTGTATTTGAGCTCCAAAAAGCGTTTCGGGAGGTTAACGACAAAAGTGCATTACAACGTGAATTTTATTGTCACCAGCAAGAAAATTTTGAAAGTGCATCTAAATTCTATTTCCATAAACTAGATTTAAAGGATAAATTAGTACTAGACTTATCATTTGATGAACAGTTAGACATTATCGTGCCCATTTTTACTGTACAGATTCAAGACTACATTGAGTTGCGAGCTCCTAACTGTTCAGCAAAATTATATAAACTTTTATTTAAATATAAATCTACTCACGATTCGGACGATTGAGAGGGGCGTAGCCCTCGACCGAGAACCTATCGCAATAACACATTTCAGAATGAGAATGTTGGTCATAATTTCAGATGGGGAGAGCGTGAAATACATAATACTTATAGAAGTGGTGGTGTTCAGAATCAGGCAAATGGAAGTTATGGTCGTTATATGTCTAATGCAGGTAATAGAGCGAATGGAAATTATATAAGTGATGGTTGGAATAGGAATTTAGGAAAGAATGGTAGTTTTGTTCAAAGACGGGGATTTTGTGATAGGGATGTTCCTGCTCCACGAGTAAGAGAAGTGACGGGGAATGAAGACGATTTGGATAGAGTGATACCGCAAAGGCAAGGTAGTGAAAATTTACAAGGTATACAGACAAGATTAAGGATGATAAACCTTCGGTTATTCTAAGTAGTGTTACAATTAACCCGGTAGAGCTACCTGAGTTGTTAATTATATTAAATGGTATTGTGGTGAAATGCTTATTGGATACAGGAGCAGAGCGCTGTTTTATCACTTATGATCTCTATAGAATGTATTTTCGTTTTAAAAAAAGTAAAATTTTCAAACTTAGTTGTTCATTCTGCTCAAGGGTCGGTTTGTATTAATAAAGGTACAGTAGAATTAGAAGTAGAGATTCGTTCAGTAAAGTCATGTTGGCAGTTTTGTGTTCTTGATGGTTTAAACGCGCATTGCATAGTAGGGATAAATTATATGAGAGATAGAGGAATTAGTTTAGATTTCTTTAAGCAATTTGGTTCCTCATTTGGTGATAAATAATGAGGGAAGAGGATACAAGGAAAGGTCGATACCAATATCAATTGATTTAGAAGAGTCTGGTTTGAGTAAAGTTGAAAAGGAGGAATTTAAGCAGTTTTTGGTGGAGTTTGGTAAAGTATTTTTTGATAAACCAGGGTTAACACAGGTAGCTTGGCACGAAATTAATATTGATTCAGCAGCACCTGTCACCATTCAACTATATTGTTATGATAAAGTGAAACAAGATATAATTGATTATCATATTAAAAAGATGCTTGCAGCTGATATTATAATGCCTAATGAATCACCTTTTGCGTCTCTATAATGTCGTAAAAACAATGGTAAAAGTATGGATGACCCAGAAGCATGGCCATTTGCTATAGTTTACAGAAAATTAAATTCAATTACGCAATACTCTCAATACCCAATTCCAGTGATGGACGAAATTTTGGCAAACATAACTATTACAAATTATATGTCTACATTGGATTTAACTTCAGGTTATTTTCAAATTACAATGAGAGCGGAATGTATTCCGAAAACAGCTTTTATAACTCGAAACGGATGTTTTGCCTTCAAAAGAATGTGTTTCGAATTATCGGGAGCTCCTTCGACGTTTCAAAAATCGATGAATACAATCCTTAAACCCCTAATAGGTAAAGTTGTCTTGGTCTATCTGTGTGATATAATAGTAATGGCTGCTACATTTGAGGAGCATTTAAAGTTATTGCGAGAAGTTTTCACATTTTTACGAAATGCAGGACTAACGGTTAAGCAGAGAAATGCAACTTTTTGAGATAAAAAAATAATGTACTTACGAGTAACTATTAAGCAAGATTGAATTCAAACTGATAAGAAGAAAACAGAAGTTATCACGTCAATGTCCCCTCCTAAGACTTGAAGAGCTAAGTCTAAGAACATGTCAAGTAGCAAAAATTACATTTGAAGAAATTTGATGTGAAAGTTTTTGTTGTCAATTTTAATGATTTATTTTCTGTTTGATACCATGTGTTTAAAATATTAACAGGTGTGGTACTCAACTCTATGAAAAAAACTTATTCATATTTAATTTTTAAATATTAATAAACAATAATATTATTTACATTATTAAATAATAAAATATTAAATATTAATGAATAATGTCTTAAATCTTCAAGGGTAACTAGAATTTTGGTATTTTAGATTTACCATGTGATGAAATACTTGATGACGTCTTCGTATAAAAGATAAAATAATTTTTAAGAAAATGTAGCATATCATATTCTTACACTCAGCTCTTCAATTGTAAGCAGGTGGCTACATTTTTGTGAATGGTTGCTTGGTTCTCTAAATTTATTCCATGGTTTTCGGAATTGCGTGAACCATTGTATGCTTTAAAAAGTAAAAGAGTGAAATTTCTGTGGTCATCGGTGGCTCAGAGGTCTTTTGAGTTGTTAAAGGATGCGTTAGTGTCCCCTCCAGTGTTGGCTCATCCTGATTATTTATCTCAGTTTGAATTGTATGTGATGCTAGTGCAGTGGGTGTAGGAGCAATGTTAGCTCAAAACGGAAGACCGATAGCATTTGAAATCAAGAATTTTGAATCCAGCTGAGCGGAATTATTCAATTACAAAAAGGCAGTGTCTGGCGGTGATTTGGGCTTTAGATAAGTTTCGCTGTTTCTTTATGCAGATACCAGTGAAGATTGTTACGGTCATTCGGCATTGACAAAGTTAACGAACAGAAAGGTTTAGTCTTCTCGTATGGTTAGATGATGTTTGAAGCTGGCTAAATCCTTATAATATTATAAATGTCAATGTGTGTCCGAAAGTTTGTATGAATTCAGCATCTAAACGGATGAAATATGCTTTTGTATTTTCGGATATAGATGGATTATAACCCGGAAATGAACATAGGCTATCTTTAATTTATTTTATTCAAATATTTTGCTTAACCCATTAGTGCCTGAATTTTTTTTTCAACTCAATATTGTGCTTACTTATAGCAAATGGTGTAAAATGAACGTAAAAAATAATAAAAAAATTCTCTTTGAATTTTTTTTAACGTATAAAAATATAAACGTCCCAATTTTGGGACGCTAGTCACGGAAGGGTAGGGGTTTTCTCCGTTACTGTCTAAGCATTATATCTGTTACGGCCAAAACCCGAAATTGGCCAATTCCCGAACTGGCCGGCCTATTCGCGAACTCGCCAACAACGTTTTAAACTGACTGGCCAATTCGGGAATTGGCCGGCCAAAACCCGAACTGGCCAGATGCAATCGGCCAGTTTGCGAAGTGGCCATACAGTATCGGCCAATTCGCGAAATTGGTATATAGAAACCGATTTTTACTTTTTATCATTTTCTAACATAGTTGAAAGTGTTTTTGAATTGAATTTGTCTGGCCGTATGCATGCCCGTGCTCTAACTTGGGTAAAGACTCGGATCGACTTGTAATTGTTATAATATTTAGCTTTATAAATACATTTTGGTATTTCTAGTGAAGTTGTACTATTTTTGGTTAATTTGCAGGAACACACAAAAATATTTCATTACAGTATCATCAATGGTTTTTTTCAGTGCATTTTAATGTTGTTACATTATCTCAATTATAATAAAATAGGTATGCTTCATTAAGATGGACGACAAACTGTTATCTAAAGGGTATGAAATAAGTAGCAATTATAGTTTATCTACAGAAACACTCAAAAGTATTTCGTTACATTGCAGTGAATGGTGAAAGATCATTTCTAGTGCACTTAATTGATGTTACACTATTTCAAATATAATAAAATTTACATTCCTAATTCATGTAGTGAGCAATATGTTTTTTTTTATAGAGTATTGATTAAGTAGCCTTTATAGTTCGTTTATAGGACTCCCAAAAGAATTCAGATAAAGAATTATGATATATGTGAAAAAATCGTTTATAGGGTATTTTAAAGATGTTACACTACTTCAAATGTAATGAAACTGTTATATATTACTAATATGCTCTACAACATTTTTCTATAGTTTATTGGTTAGGTAAAATTTGTCGTTTATTTACAGAGTCCCTCAAATAATTTGTTTATTGGATTGGACAATGAATCCGATGCATCGATATTTGTCACAGAGGACAGAAATCTTCAGCAGATTAGAATATAATGCTCATAATAAACCCAATTTATCGAAATATATCAAACAGGCGGGAAATTGTCCAACATATCAGAATATAATCGTCACAGCATAGAACGTTCTTTCCTATCAAGTGTGCACGTCATTGCCACCTACCGGGTAGCCTTGAATCCCCACTTCGTATATTGGCCAAGGCTTCCCGGCCAGTTCGCGAATTGGCCGGCCAAAACCCGAAGTACGCTGTTCATTTCACATATTTCGGGTTTTGGCCAGGAATCTCGGCCAGTTCCCGAACTGGCCGGCCAATTCGCGAACTGGCCAAGCTCCGGGTTTTGGCCGTAACATATCTATGTTTTATGCTATTTAATAAGTTTCAAAGTGTTATATATCATTCGGGTTATTATTTGACTATAAAAAATTCTTTATTATTACTATAAGGGGGGGGGCGAGGGCTGGGCTCGGCTCAAGAACAAGACCCCCTTCCTCCTCACCATTAGCTATTGGCATAGTAAAAATTTATATAGTAACAATTTATAATAATCAATAACTACAATTGGAATATATATACCGTACATACTTGCATATACGCCGACCAACTAACTTTTGAACGCAAATTCTGCAAAAAATCAAAAACTCGCGTATGTCGACCCCCTATCTTTTTACTTCAATTTCGCACAAAATGAAACCAAAGAGTTCACTTACTAATTCGGAAAACTAGTAAGTAAACAAAAACAAATCATTGAAAGTTTTTTAATAATAAATTATTATTATTTGTATATTTTATATATTATTATAATATTTATACATATAAAAAAGCAGACTTTTGCAGTATTCGAAGTTTTTTCTTTTTTTTTTTCTTCTTTTCGACTTTTGTAATTGACTGGCGTATGAGTCTAACACCCCCCCCCCCCCAATTTACTTGCAGAAAATTGTCAAAAATTCTTCATTTTACACACGAGTATATATGGCACACTAGAACTTCAATTGTCCGACCCTCGTGTAACCGGAACTCTCTGTAAACCGATGTCGATATCCTGAATTTTTTTCCAACGTATTTTTTCTTTTTTTACTTTCACATTCCTTGTGTATGCAAGTGTCCCTTTCCAAACCACGAGTAGATATAAGCATTTTGGTTCCCCTTTCTTCGAATTCCATTGAAATTAGCTTGAGCTCCCGCAAGATCCGATCCCGGCATAATAATAATCTCCCCACCCCCACCCCCCCCACACACACCTGTGTATACGTCCCTGTTCTAAACAAATAAAATTATTTTCATGTATAATTTAACTTTAGGTATTCATTAAGCAGTTTAAATAGTCCTAATAGCAATTCGATGACGATGTTGCATATTAAACTAGATGATTATTGATAAATTCTCGATTATCCGGAAATTTGATTATCCGCTGTCTGTTAGGTCCCAATTACGTCGGATAATCGGGGTTCTACTGTATATATTTTAGTAACCACAGAACGTCAAATACTAAACTAGTACAAAACATAGCGGTATGATATATATTTTTACTAAGCCAATAGATAAGGGTGGGAAGGGGTGGGTGCCTTGTGTCTTGAACCGAGCTCAGCCCCTGTTCCCCCTTTAGTAATAAAAAAGATTAGTCAAGTAATAATCCGAATAACAATTTTATAACCAAATAATAATCCGAATGGTATGTAACCATTTTGTAACAAAATAAATGGCATAAAACATACATTTAATGCCTAGACAGTAATGGAGAAAACCCCTACCCATTCGTGCCTAGCGTCCCAAAATTGGGATGATATATAAAGGTTCAAATTCGAACAAAAAAATAGAAATCTGGAAAAATGCAAAAATGCCTATTCTAAAATTATGTTTCGTCTTATAAATAATACCACTTATAAAATGATTGATAAAAAAATAAAAGAAATATCTTACCTTTTCTTACGCGATATTTTATTTCAAGAAAATCCAACTTTGCGCTACAACAAACATTTATTTCACCTTTTTATTCTTAAAAATGCACTGCCATTTATGGATAAATATTGAAAACAAATACTAAGGACATCTTTTCCTAAGTTTTGAAAGGATATCATAATTCAATCTATAATGGGAATTTTTTTAAGAAAGCGTCCCAAAATTAGGACGCCAGGCACAAATGGGTTAATAATCCAAAATTTCATTTTTTTTCATACACAATGAATTGACATTTTTCGGATAAAATATAACCAATTTCCTTCTTTCGTTGCCAAAAAATAAAAGCCCAAAATAATAATTTAATTTCCAATTGAAAGATTAAAACGGAGAGTTTCAAGTATTTTTAATAATACAAGGTGCATGAATTTTGAGTAACTGCGGAAAGAAGACAAACGTGACGTCATATATGGAAAATGAAACGGATATGCTTTGATGTCGAAATAAAATGAGTTTGTGTTATGGTATTAATGCTTATTATTTAAAGAAAATTGTTATCAATGCTTACGGTTTATTGTCTGCGCACAGCTAACATACAGATTTAAATTTAAATTTAAATTTAAAAATAAAAAAAAAAACTTTTGAAAAGCAAATGGATAGCAAATATCAATAATATGCACAGTAAAATTATCAATGTTGAAAATGACGTAGTGATTAGAAGAAAATGTGTATTTTCATTCTTAAAAAGTAAAAAAATAACTAGATTACCTGAATAAAACAGTTTTTTGCCAGTGTTAATTCTTAAAGCCGTCCATTTCAGGAAATTTAAATAAAAATTACTTTATTTTTAAAAGAAATTTTCATTTTCGTTCAAAGAACATAAATGATTAATATGATTGCATTGTCAAAGTAACATTCAGTATAAATATTTTTATTGGAGAAACGTTTGTAAATCGTAGTGTGGCTGCTGAATTTTAATTCTACATTTCTTTTAGCTTTAAAAGGGTAAAATATTTGTCGACATTTCAAAAAGTAGCTTTTTTAATGCTCTTTTTTTTATAATAGTTTTTTGTGAAGTATGATAGATTGAGATAAATATGCCTTAGCTTTTAATATAATGTCTAACTGAATTTAAAATGTTTATAAACATTTAAAGATAGGAATGTCATCAAAAGGAAAGTCTAATTTATCGAGAAATTCGCGTAATGCAAGGGCATTGAAGCAAAAGCAGTTCTAAAATTATAAATATAAAAGGGCAGTTCATATAGTTGAAATTCTTTCATATACGGATAGATCCTAGCTGAGAATAGAAATGTTATGTTTTGTAATCCGGTTCGTAGTCAATTTGCTTTTTTAGAGAAAGAAATTTGGTGCTAAATTAAATAAATTGCTGTAAACAGGTTTGTTTTTTGTGTGGTAAAGACTTAATAATATTCTAGAAGATCATTTCTTTGCCCACCTTTGATGCCAAGTATGATTGTAAAACATATAAAAAGTATCATCCGATACTTTTCTTGGCGCACATACGCACCTGGTTTGGCGCGATGCGTTTTTGACGCCGTTTTTGAAAACATCGCTTTCGTATAACAGTTACATGTATACTTTAAAATATATTTTTAACAATAAATAAAAAAAAGTTTCATTAAAAAGTATAGAACAAAGCAATTTATATAATTTTAAGAGAAAATTAAAGTAAATAAACAATTTATTAATAAATAAACAACAATAGCCGGTGTTACTATGTCAAGCAAAATAATGTATTTTGGCG
Source organism: Maratus speciosus (assembly GCA_963932465.1). Lineage (NCBI taxonomy): Eukaryota > Metazoa > Arthropoda > Arachnida > Araneae > Salticidae > Maratus > Maratus speciosus. Next base: position 244,244,790 of record OZ010787.1, read on the forward strand.
ACAATTAGGTACCCTGGTGCGTATCTGTGCCATTTTCTTATTACTTCATTATATAAACAGATATCCTGGTTCCGCGTATAAACCTGGGTTATGTCAACGACCCTATAAAAAAAATACATTAAATTACTCATACTAGTCGCCCTTGGTGACCAGTTTGGTCTCCCTTAAAATTTGTGCTTGGGAAAGCATGCTAAGCATTATGTCATGTTACTTTATTCATAATTTAATTTACTTGGACTCCCTTAACCCTCTCGCCGCGCAACCCGAGATTTCCTCGGGAAAAATAAAGGTAGCAAAATTTGCGCAATCCGAGATTTTCTCGGGGATTCATTTTTTCCACAGTGCGACTATTTTTAATTCACCTCGGACCACTTTTTAAACACAAAAAATTCCATATAGACTGTAACAACATCTGCACGAGAAATACGCTGCAAAATTGATTTTCTTAAAATAGTGGTGCGAGACTATAGAAATAGTTTCCAGTGCCTAATTTCATTTTGATCATTTTGATGATCATAATTTGATTTTGCCTAATTTCTAATATCCTATCCCATCTGAGATCCTGAACTCTTTTACAAAAAATGTTTACATATTTAAACTCTAAAATATATATATTTGAAATATGTAATAAAAAATGTGCAATTTTTGAACCGATTTTGATTTTTAAAAATTACGAAGCGAGAGGGTTAAATATAATTAATATAATCCCTTAAGCTAATATTTGTTTTTGTTGCATTCAAATATCTCAATTTCTTGATTTTCTGTATTCAAACAAGCCCCCTTATAGGTATGGGGATGCATTAAATAACCAATAATAATCAATCAGTAACCAATGTTCAATAACCAATGAGATGCGTTTCATTTATGCATCGTCATTAAACAATTAACAAATAATTGCGATTTCTGTACCACGTACGATAGCGTAATATATAAATAGATTATCTACTATAAAATGTGATAAAGAATTGGTTTATTTTATATGTTTTTAATTATCGGAAGGGAAATGCTTTGCTTAATTAATTCATTTCTTCTTCTTTTTATGTTACGTGAACGACGTCGCGGGTAACAGCTAGTATAATATAGTTATAGAACATAGGACAGGCAAGTAAAACGCGGTAGCCGATGCATTGTCTCGAAACCCGTAGGAGTGTGTTGAAGTAGTGGAAGAAGTAAAACTTTGTATTTTGTCGTCTCTAGTGTTACGATCGAGAGAGCAGTTAATTAAGGAGCAAAAGGAGGATGAGGAATTTGGTAATCTATATAAATATTTGGAAAGTCTGGACGAAGTTCCGAGTGCGAATGTGCATATTTTACAGAGATGGTCTCAGTCATTTAAGTTAATAGACGGACTTTTATTCTATTCAAATCAGTTAACTCACGAGGTGAGTTAAAAGTGTTCATCCCCGCTAGTCATCGTAAGGCCATCTTAAAAGAATTTCACGATAACCCACTAGCAGGACGGTATTAGAAAAACTTGTTGTCGAGTTTGTGATTCTACTTCCCTAAAATTCCAGAAGTCGTGCGAGCTTATGTGTCTCGCTGTAACACATGCCAAATATTTGATTATAAAAATGTAAGGCCAGTGGGCAAATTCATTTTATAAAAGTGACTTATCCTCTAGAATGTGTAGATTTAATTAGAAATTATCCTTTATCTAATCCCAAGAGATTTGTTTTAGTTATAGTAGATTATTTCAGTAAATGAGTAAAATTAGTCTCCCCCAGAAAGGTTTCGGAACCAGCAGTAGCTGATGCCCTCCTTGATAATTTCATCTCTAAATAAGGTGCACCAATTAAAATAGTAAGTTATCATGGCCTTTGTTTCATCTCTGACATATTTAAGGCTCTATGTACGAAACTGGAGATTTCCCACTCTTTTACACTACCTTACCGGCCGCAATCTAACATGTAGTCCAAGAGCTGTAAAACATTTTAGGGAAGGTATTTGAGGCATCCTGAAAATTTGTGCAACACTTCTTCTGTAATGCCTGAATACAAAATCGAATATCTGGCTGAAGGATCGTGGCCCAAAAACTGTGCCAGACACGTGTCAAGTGCCATTTTTTGACTACACAAAAAAGGTATTTGAGGCACGCTGAGATTGAGACAGAATAGTATTTATGCTTAGAAAAAAATATTTTGAAAATGACAGACACTTTAGTCGGCCCAAAACCTGTGCCGGACACGTGTCAAGTGCCATTTTTTGACTACTCAAAAAGGTATTTGAGGCACGCTGAGATTGAGACAGAACAGTATTCATGCTTAGAAAATAATATTTTCAAAATGACAGACACTTTATTCGGCCCAAAAACTCTGCCAGACACGTGTCAAGTGCCATTTTTTGACTACCCAAAAAAGGTATTTGAGGCACGCTGAGATTCAGACAGAATAATATTTATGCTTAGAAAAAAATATTTTGAAAATGACAGACACTTTTGTTGGCACTTTCTACTTGCCAGACAACATAGAATGTTAAACGCGAGTGCCAGTAAAGCTGGACTTGCGGTGCCCCGCTGAAGATCCATTTACTGACTTACGATACAAACAAAGCGTAAATCGCGTTGCACCCCTTTTCCCCCTTTATCCTTAACCAATGAACCCCCAAAACTAATCAGGGAAGTTCCTTAAAATAATAAACCGGTATACCAAATTCGGAGCAAATCGAATAATTCTTCATGAAAAACCCATTTATCTGAATTAAGGGGGGTGGACTAACTCCCCTTTTTCCGCTTTATACTTAACCAATGAGTCCCCAAAACTAATCAGGGAAGCGGCATATCAAAATGAAACAAGAAAAGAAATTGAAGCAAATGGGATGTTTCTATCAAGAGTTATCGCGTTACGGACATACAGAACCGGCGGGCACATAAGCTCTCAGGCTTTGATAGCCTGTGAGCTAAAAATAAAATATTTTCGATTATTTGGCGCTAAAAAGCGAATGTGCACTTGATTTGGCGGGTAAATCTTTTCCTCACCAAACGCGAATATTTTAATGCATCTGAAAATTGCTGGTTAAATGATTATTCGAATGCGCGGTACTTAAGGAATTTAAACTTAAACAATGAAATATTTTGTTATTTTTTCTATAAGTTTCTGTAATATATACAAGTTGCGCGTTCCTGAAGTTATTTAATTTTCGGACGGTTTCACCGGCTGGATAAATTTAAGTGCACTTTAAATGTAACTGTCCGATTAAGAACTATTTCATTATATATTTCGAAATTAAATAAGTCGTTGTTTCTATGGCAAAAATACTTTTCTCATGTTGTCTCCGACACTAACACTATCGAACACAAATCGACAGTGATCAGAATCGGTACCTTTACTTTGAGTTTAAAGCAATTTTAATCAGTTTAAATTTTGTACTAACCGTCATTAAACGATCGTTAAATTTCATTACATATAAATGTATATGATAAAATCATAGTTATAAAAGTATATTTATATACTTTTATATAAATATACTATTAAATATACTTCTAAAATATACTTTTAAATATACTTTTGAAAAGACACCGGAAGTCCAGCTTTACTGGCACTCGCGTTTAACATTCTATGTTGTCTGGCAAGTAAAAAGTGCCAACAGAAGTGTCTGTCATTTTCAAAATATTTTTTTCTAAGCATAAATATTTTTCTGTCTCAATCTCACCGTGCCTCAAATAACTTTTTTGGGTAGTCAAAAAATGGCACTTGACACGTGCCTGGCACAGTTTTTGGGCCGACTAAAGTGTCTGTCATTTTCAAAATATTTTTTTCTAAGCATAAATACTATTCTGTTTCAATCTCAGCGTGCCTCAAATACCTTTTTTGGGTAGTCAAAAAATGGCATTTGACACGTGTCTGTCACAGGTTTTGGGCCGACTAAAGCGTCTGTCATTTTCAAAATATTTTTTTCTAAGCATAAATATTATTCTGTCTCAATCTCAGCGTGCCTCAAATACCTTTTTTGGGAAGTCAAAAAATGGCACTTGACACGTGTCTGGCACAGTTTTTGGGCCACGATCCTTCAGCCAGACATTCGATTTTGTATTCAGGCATTACAAAAAAAGTGTTGCACAATTTTTCAGGGTGCCTCAAATACCTACTCAAAAATGTTCAACAGCTCTCCTACTAATGGCGGAACGTATTAATAGAACTTTAATCCAGATGATATTGTCGTATGTTGTTTCTCGCCATTCAAATTAGGACAGATATCTGCAACACTTCGCTTACGCACTACGCACAGCAGTTCATGAATCAACTGAAAAAACGCCTGCTGAGTTATTTTTATGTAGAAAAATTATAACTCCTTTTCAAAGATTAGTAATTGTGTCTGGTGCTGAAAGTCAGTTCATGTGTAAGGACATTGATAAGTTGGTGAAGGAGGCACAAATTCAGATGGGAGAAACTCAGAGAAAACAAGCACTATGTTTTAATATGCGTAGAAGGAAGTTAGAAATTTATGTTGGTGATTTTGTTTTGTCGGAAAAGCATTGGTTGAGTTCTAAGCGACAGAAAAGTGTAGCTAAATTTGGTTCTAAGTTTGTTGGTCTGTTTGAATTATTGGAAGTGCGAAATAATAATCTGGTGATAAGGATGGATGGAGAAAGGATGACGGTAAACCTCGATCAGGTGAGAGTGTAAAAGTTTAGGGAAAATGGTAGTGATGGTTCTCACTTGTTGATTTTTTTTTTCGCAAAACTCCCAGTCAAACGAATCCAGTGATTCTCAGTTATCTATGCCTAACAAAATGTCAAAGCCTCATGGTAAATTACATGGTAATAGAGAAAAATCAAACGACGAGGTCGTAAATCATTAGGTTCAGAATCGGACCATTTATGTGAAAAAACCACCAGAATTACAAGTAAAGGTTTTAAGAGCTATGAACGCTCGGACAATTCGACATCGACACCATCCAAACCAATAAATAATTCAAGAAGGGAAAATAAGAGAAAAAGTGCTCATAATACAATGACTAGGCAATATGGACAAAAAATCAAACGACGAGATCGTAAATCATTTGGTTCAGAATCGGACCATTTATGTGAAAAGAAACCTAGAATTGCAAGTGAACGTTCATCTAGGAGCTATAAGCGCTCAGACAATTAGACTTCGATACTATCGAATCCCACAAATAACAAATATTTTCACAACCCACGCTTTCAATATAAACGTGCAAAAACTAATTATAATAGTGACTCTCACACAGCTAAGAAAAGGCGAATAGCAGGAAAGAAACGTGGCTTGCCCTCGTCTTCGACATCAGGAGCGCCTAGAAAACAAAGAAACTATACGACACACATGAGTCAGGAACTTACTCATCGATACGATACTTCTAACCGGCCTAGATCTAGTCGTCGAGTCCACTCTACAGTGGATCCCCGACATCGATACCGAACGCGTCTTCAGGTAAAGCAACCGACCTTTCAGCTCTGACGAGGAGCGAGCATTTGTCCAAGGATTCTGGAATAAAGATACACTGCTGGCCACACAAAATGCAACACCAAGAAGGAACAGAGATATCACAGCGAAATTTATTTGGCAGATAACATGCTGTACAAAGATCAAACGATCAAAATTACAGCCTCTTGTGACGCGTGGATGATGACAAAATCAGTAGTTAGAGTAGCCGCCATTGTTGGCTATAACCACGGCCACACGCCTCGGCATAGAATCAAAGAGGCTTTGGATGTCTCCTTGGGGTACAGCAGTCCATGCGGCTTCCACATATTGCCAAAGTTGATCTGGTGTAGCAGCGGGAGGTGTATCCCAGGCCAGTCGTTGCGCAAGCATGGACCACACGTTTTCGATTGGCGATAGATCGGGAGAACAAGCAGGCCATGGAAGCAATTCAATCTGATGGGCAAAGAAGAACTTTTGAACATTGCGTGCCACGTGTGGTCGCGCATTATCCTGTTGGAATATGGCTGATGGCAATCGCTGAATGTATGGGAGGACCACGGGCTCCAACACCTCAGAGATGTAGCGCTGGCTGTTCAGTGTACCGGAAATACGTACTAGAGGTGTGCGGCAGTAAAATCCGATACCACCCCAAACCATGATACCGGGTGCAGGACCAGTGTGGCTATGCATAACGCAACAGTTCAGCAGCCTCTCACCACGGTGCCTCCAAACTCGAATCCGACCATCGTGATGTTCCAGGCAGAAGCGGGATTCGTCAGTAAACACAATGTTGTTCCATTCCGTTGTCCATGTCCGCCGTTCCTCGCACCATTCACGGCGCAAACGCCTGTGGTTTCCAGTCAGGGGTAAACGAATCAATGGACGCCTTGCGGACATTCCACTCTGCTACAAACGGCGTCAAATGGTACGAGCGGACACCGAATGATGCGTAGCAGACTGAATCTGTTGTGCTATGGTTCGTGATGTGGCTGCGCGATCCATCACTGCCATGCGCACAATCCGCCTATCATCACGGGCAGTGGTGCAATGAGATGGGTGCAATTGGCCCCGTCGGTCCGTCGTTCCCTCCTGCATCCAACGATTACAGATCCGCATCACAGTTGCTTGGTTTCGTCCAACACATTGACCGATTTCTCTGAAGGATAATCCGCAATCCCTATAGGCTACTATTCTTCCTCGGTCGAATTCCGAAACTTGGTCAAAAGATGCTCGATGTCTTCCACGAGGCATAGGTAAACAGCTTACGCAAAAAAAGCACGAAAAAACCATTACCGTACTTCAAATCGCCAATCTGTTCTCCCCTTATATAGCGCTTGTGAGTGGCACTACGATCGCCCGTGATGTGTGTCTGCGCTGCAATGCTAATGATTTGCATATTTCATCGCCGCAAACACATGATGTAAATTTCATATGAGTAGCATGCTTCCTTCAGGGTGTTGCATTTTGTGTGGCCAGCAGTGTAGAAAGACTTCATTCAGCATGGAGCCAGCAAGCTCGGAGTCAAGTCTATAAATCAGGTGATGACGTTCTTTTTTGACTTTATTGTTTTTAAAATGAAAATGCATTTATGATGTTATAATGTGAAGCAACCAGGTAGACTTTTGCTATTTTTAAATCTTTTGACACAGATGTTTATGTTTTTCTTCGCAAGTTCGCAAGTCCGATGGTTGTAGTTGAATATGCAGTTATTTTGAACTTTTGACGTTAACTGATTTTTCATTCCAGGGAAAGATACAATTTATGTTAACTGATACAGCATACAGATGATTAATTTTTGTGTTGTATAATTTTTACATTTATTTATTGAAACAAGCACAGCAAAAATGCTGTTCGTATGTGTCCCAATAATTGTATTGGCTGAAAGGTCTTAGATAGTTTTGGGGGGAGAGTTAATTTATTTGCCTATTTTCAGATTGAGATATTCTTTATTTCGGGAAGTTCTTTTTTTTAAGTTAAAAATTTGGGTAGTTATTTTTTTTTCTTTCGGCAGTTGTGCGAATTCTTTGTTAGGAAAATTTTGCGTACGGGGATTTTTGATATTGGAAAGTTTTTTTTTTTTTTTTTTTTTTTTTTTTGGGGGGGGGGGGGGGGCAGGTAAATTAAGATTCTAGAGATATTAGATAAGTTTCGATTTTATTTTTTTTACCACATGTATAGTGGGTTAAAAGTTTAAGTAGGTTTTAAAGTACTTTTCGGACATGGAAATTTTATACTAGCATTTGTTTTTTCGGCTCTAAATTTATTTCAAGAAAAAAGTTAGGACATGCGTTTAGTCCAACCCTTTCTCTTTGTAGTTTGCCGGGAGGGTTGTAAAGCACCAGTAACTTTATTACAAAGGCTCTCTAGTGGTTTGAAGGTGAACATGGTGTATGACGTAACTCTAATATAGAGGCACTCTAATTGTCCGCTGTGCATTTTTAACCATTAACGGATGTTACAGGTCTTCCAGACACGAGCCGTTAATTCCCAAATTGGCTCAACCGAGCCCAGCAATCTGATTGGCTAAAACTGATATTTATATAGTAGATAATTATATTTATTTTCTTATGAAGTAGTGTAATGTAAAACAGAATGCAATTATAATGACTTAAATTGATTTATTTTGTTAAATTTGATCAAAATCACAGTAAAGTAATCCAAAATATTAATATTAACAAAGGATCAGATTGCTGAGATCGGATGAGCCAATTTGGGAATTAACGGCTCGTCTTCCAGACCGCGGTTTTTTCAATTTTTACAGTTTAACTTGCAATGTTCAGTTTCACTACAAACACTACCGAAATTTTGTTCTGTTTGGAACTTTAGTATTATGACCAGAGACTTTTGAATAGGTGAATTTTAATTATAACTGTCTTGTACAAAAAGTTTAGTACAAAAACACCATCCTGTGTGTTAATCCCGTCTTTTATTCATCTTTCAATGGAGCGGTCTCACAGACCGCTTCACACTAGTTATGCGACAATTTCAGTGACATCAGTTAAAGGTTAATTAGGAGTTCACTGCTTCGCGAGTTGGCGGTAACCGTATGCAAATTTATTTCCTCAGTCTTTCAGAGTATAAATAGGGGAGCAAAAATATGTTAAGCGGTTAGTTGTTAGATAGTTGGATAGTCAGTGCAGTTAGACGTTGGGGAGAGTGTGAGTTGGCGTAAAAAGTTTTGGTGTGGAGAAACGACCATGTACGACTGGAGTTTAGCTTGAGAACAAGAACAGATTTAGAATGAGATGAAATCTGGACGTGGATTTGAAATGAACCCCGCCGTTGCAGCGCAAGCACGCTCCGGAGAAATGACGTTACGCGAGTTAACTGTTAAGCTTTATATTTTATTAAGATTGTTTTATTGCTATCACGGAATGAGGGCGAAATTTATTAGATCTTGTCTGCCAACCCTTTGCCCATTGCTGAATAAATATCTATATTTGAAGCTTATAAGACTCCTCATGAACTCCCACCACCATAAATACGCCACAAGTTTTCCGCGATATTTCAGTTCCTGTGGAAGCACAAAGTTGATTTCCAAACAGGAAATAATTCTTGGCCGAACTTCTGCCGAAAGTCCTAACTCGACTATTTTTCGTCCTGGTGATCTCAATCTTCGGGGTCGGCAGATATGACTTCTTGTCCACAAGGCAGATCATGCACCTGTCAAGCATCGCATCCCGACTGCAAATGAATTGGTTTTGAAGCCCTTGCAAAGTTTTTTTTAATAATTTGGTCACTTGGTAATCTTTTACCGAGTAGATAGCAATATCATATGATCTTTTGCCGATTAGCTAATGATATTGAATAGAAGAATTTGTACAATGCTAAAATGTATTTAAAGTGTAAAAAAAAAATCGTTTTATTTCCAAAAATAAATATCGCTAATTGGGAATATTTTCCAATATAAGATGCAAAAATATTTCCATATCGAACGTGTCACTAATTAAAATGTAAGAAATTTTGTTTTGTTTAAATTAAAAATATTGTTGTGAAGTAATTTGACAATAAAAATTACATATTAAGTTACAAATATTTTCTATTATAAAATGCAAATAAAAATACATTTAATTTAAAAATTATATCCTTGTTTATAAATTACTTGTACTATTGATTTACAAATGGTTTTTAATCTTACAAATAATATTTAATTGTAATTTTCATTGCAATATTATTTAACAGCAATATTTAGACTTTAAATTAAGCAAAATTTCTTACGATTTAATTAATTAAATTCTCGGTATGAAAAATTTTTGTATTTTATAGAGGGAAATATACTTATTTAAAAATAGTTACAATTTGAATTAAAAGGAACTTTCATACATTTTAATTGCACAATTTTTGCATGTTACAATTTAAAATATTCTCATTTAACATTGCGTCCTAACAGTGAAAATCATCATTTAAAACTTCTCATTATAATATGATTATGTATGAAAAAATATTTCGTTTTCTCTTATTTTTATTATTTAAATAATTATTTTTATAAAATAAATTGTTAAGTCTTTTTTTTTTCTTTAAACGGTAAAAAAGTAAATTTTTCACTATCTGGAGAAAAAAGATGATCTACTTCTTTATAATACAGTTTATATAATAACATTATCTGAATAATTTCCAAATAAATTAATTTTTAAATCAGAAAATTCTAATTCATCATTAACAAAATACATATAGAGCAAATACGTAGTTTGTTGCTGTAATAGTCTAAATTTCATGTATTATCATGATATAATATAAATTTCAGATATTATAATTTTCAATTTATTTATCTAAATTAATAAAACAGCAAAAGCATATAACCATTTATCAAAGTATAAATTTAAGTACGAATGTCTATACGTAGTTATTAAAGAAAAAAGTAAGTATAAAAGAAACAACGCTTTTAAATTGTCAGTTTTCTCTTACACTAATTGTAATAACTATCTGCAAATTTTAAAGACATTAAGTTTACTGATTTGCGAATAATTGTTAATTCTCACCAAAGAACATTTCTTGGAAAGTGCATTTTCGCTCTCTATTCCTTCGACTGTCTATTTACAATTTATGTCTTTGAAACGTGAAAAAGCGTTTTGACCAGCAGTGAGATAAGATATTGCAGTGGATTGGGGAGTTTTATTCACGTGACACACATCCCCTATTATCACCGCAGGGGGGATCTTTACTGCGAAAACAAACAATAACACCATAGTAAAACGATTATATTTTAATTACTTTCTGATTACCGGCCTATTAAATACAAACGAATATTTGCCGAATAATTGACTTGTAATAATAATCCAATTTTCTGCCGACGTTTGTCCGCAACATTATCCAGATAAATTGCTAGATTATGTTCAGACGATATTGTGTTAAGCCCTCAATTCGATTACGTTCCTTTACCGGCAATTCTGGCATTAGGCCGAAATTTATCCGATACCTTTTGGTCCTAGGGTTCGCTAATTGAACAGCTGTGCTGCGTCGGTTCCTTTTTGCCTAAATAACAATATAGCGATCTTCTTCTTGGGACGTCGTTCTGCTAGAACGACGTCCTTCCTTGAGCCTAGTACATATGCCGCCGCCATTGATGAAGGACGTGTTTTTTGCTGCTCCTGAAAGTAAAGTCCAAAACTAAGTAAACATTCAAATTTTTATACTGATTAACATTTGAGCAAACTCATTGTTTTTAGCTCCCATTTCAGACAGGAGCCCCTGTTTTGTGCATAATGTAAATATTTGTCTTATTTTCTTTTTTTTTTGTTTATTTGGTATTTTCATTATATGTATCAGCAAATGCATTTCACTTAAAGTTTTTCAGCTCTAAAATTCAAAAAACATGTCTTGTAATTGTTTATGCATGTATACAACATAGTGCATTTGCTGTCAATGTATGTACTGGTTACACTTCTTGTGAGTTTCAGAGTCAAAAACAGCAAACTGAATTTATTTTCTGTATGTTATTAACTGTTTTAAAAATATTGTCATTGTTAATGTATCTTACAATATGGAGTGGATTTGAGTCTCCCCCCGGGATTGCACTTATACTCTAAAGCGAAAGCTGGGTTCCCGGGGCTGTCATCCCTGTCATCCCTGCATTGCCTGTCTGTATTTCTTTTACTGTTCCTGTGTTCTTTTTGGTTAATTATTCATGTTATTTTTTGAGTTATTTAAACTTTGAAATTTTTCAAGCCCTTTTACGCTAAGTTCATAGCGTCACTTACTTTACAGGCTAATTAATCATGTTTCCTGTTCTTATTTTTATATTTAAAGTTAGCGGTTAGTTTCCCTGAGTTCGGGGCCTTCATTTGATATATCTGTTGTTAATTTATTTTAATTAAGTAATTATTTACATTTTAGTGGTTTTGGTGGGCGGATCGCGTTTCAATATTTTTGTCGCCATCTTTTTAGTTGGCTGTGTTGAGTTGTTTATTGCTTCTTTGTTGTAGTTGATTTTTTGTTTGATTGGAGATTTGATTTAATGGAGTTCTAGAGTTATATATTTGTGTGCCTGTTCGTGGTGGTTTCTTTCGGATTATTTGTGTTGTTTGGATTAGAGAGTTTAGTTATATGTGGTTTGTGTCGTCACAGTTCATGTGACCTGTGTATTGGATTATTTTTGAGTTTTGTTTTGTGTAGTCACATGTCAGATGACTAGTTTATTTTAGACGCTTAGTACAGCTCTCCTTTCTTACGCCATTCGTTCTAGTTTTAAGCATTTATTTTTGTTTAGATTAGTAGGTGTGCTCTCACTCAGTGAGAGAGGCTCTCCCTATATATGTTGAAAGCTTGTTCTCAGTGTAATCGGCAGTAGGTGAAGTTCCGTAGTTTTGATAGAGGGTCATTGGATTATTTTCTTTTGTTGTTTAGTGTTGCTATGGCTAAATTAGATAAGTTTTTTTAAGAAAGAGACAAGGAGCATTATCCGACTGCAATCCAGAAGGTTAATGTCATGATTTATGACACGGTAGAAGCACAGAAGGAAAAATCTGGTGGAGGAAAGGTGACTATAGAAATTATGAAAATGATGAAGAAATGCTTCGACTATATTAATATTAGATTAGTTAGGGCTCATAGAGAGAGTGTTGCCAACGAGACAAAAGTAAGAACTATGGTGACTAACAGCAGAGCGAATGAGGCTTTGGTGAAACGTGTTTCGGGCGGAACGCCTGAAGAATCGAAACTCATTGAGTTTCCGGCTTTAAAGAAGGTACCAGCCAAAAAGGATCACGGATTTTCTGTGATGATATCTCCTGTAGAATGTGGCGAGATAGCCGGAATGAAAAAAGAATTAAAAGGAATTTGGAAGGAAAAATCGATGGAATTGATTCCTTACGACGTAGTATCTACGAAATCGGGCCAATTGGTGATGAGAGTTAAAACGAAGGAAGAAACAGAGAAACTGAGAACATTAATAGAGGGTGAGGAGCGACACAAAGACAAGGTCAAAATTACAGTTCCGAAGAGACGTCACCAACGCATATTTATTCTGAGCGTGGACGTAGATGTTACCGAGGATGAAGTTAAGACTTCTTTGGTTCGTGTGTTGGAGGATGGGGGGCTGTCGGCGTCGGCTGATGTCGATGTAGTTCGACATTATCCAACTCGCAGAGGTTCGTTTAATTGGATTATAGATGCTGATTCGGATGGTGCGGATCTTTTGATTGCTAGGAGACGTCTTTGTATCGCCTTAGAAAGATACAGAATGGTTGGATTTGTCCCAGTTGTCCGTTGTTTTAAATGCCAGGCGTATGGCCATATGACCATGCATTGTTCTGGCCCAGAAAAATGTGTTAGGTGCTCAGGTGCTCATGGCATTAAAGACTGCAAAGAAACAGAGGAAAATGTGCAAATTCCGCTAACAAAGATGATGACATTGACATAGCACATAGAGTGGATAGCATGGATTGTCCCTGCTATCAGGAGTACCGAACTGAGTTATTGTCTAAGAGATTATAACGGAGGATGGGGTTGATGGAAAGGCTGTGGGTAATTTGGTTGTTATTCACCCTTTCTATCTCTAACACTTCAGCCATTCTTTGTACAGACAAGGCGTTTGCAATTGTGAAAGGTATTGTGTTAAGAAACTCAGTTTTTATAACAGTGACTCTAGAAGATGTTCCTTTGATCATAGGTTCAGTTTATGCTCCTCCTTCGGGCAATCTGGATGAAGACTTGTCGCCCTGGATTACGCATTATCAACATGCCTCTCGGATCATTATTGGCGGTGATTTCAACGTCCCGCTTAAGACACTGGGTTATGCAAGAGAAAACGATCGTACAGAAGTATTTGCAGAACATCTTATGACCACAGATTTAAGAATAGTAAATGACTCTAGTGCTTCTCATTCTTTCGTCCAAGGTGATCTTAATGGTAGGCCGGACTGAACACTGCATCATGGTGCCATGACTTATCATGGTGCCTTTTCTGAAGAATTGGAGAGTTGACGACGAAACTTTTTCATTTTCGGATCATCGTTATATCATTTTTAAATTATGCTTAAACCCTGTATGCAGATCTTTTGACCGTTTTAAAACGAAGAATAAATCCATGAATAAATTTAATAAGGTGTTTGCTGAAAAGTATGATGCAATTTATTCATCATTGGTGCGAGTCTGTAATCAGTCAATGCTTGAGGATTGGATGGATGCCTTTCATGATTATTTACAGTATTCTATGAATAAAGTCTTTAGAAAAGGTGTTTTATCTAATAGGCCAACTGTTTCATGGTATACCTCAGACCTTAAAGTAATGAGAAATAAGGTGGCAGCTTCATATAAGAGACACAGAAATAATCTGGAAAATGATTTGTATAAGGAAACATATATAAAGTATCGACGTGAATATAAGCGAGCAATTAGAAAGGCAAAACGTAAAGGTTGGCTAGATTTTTGTAGTCGTACTAATAAGGCTTACGGGAATGTGTTTAAATATGTCTAGGGCAAAAAATTCAAGTTTGAAGATATGGCATTCTCCACCTTGGAAAATTCTAGTGTATTCGATTCTTATGACGACGTTGCCCACACATTCATGGCTGAGGATTTTAGGATCGATGAGTTTCCACGGACGCCACACTCTTTTGTTAGTTCTTTGGATTTTAAAAAAGATCAGGACTACTATGAATTTACCAGAAAAGAACTGTTTCATGCGACAGCTCAGCAGCACAATAACAAGGCACCTGGCTTCGACGAAGTCGATGCAATCATAATTAAAAACTTGTGTAAAAAGTTTACGGCATTAATGTTGCTTATGTACAATACTTGCTTCAGATTCACCCATTTTCCGACAATATGGAAAAAAGGTGTGATCTTCTTTAGAAAGAGAAATCAACCAGAAAATCACCATAAATCTTATAGACCAATTACTCTGCTCTCAATCATAGCTAAAATATACGAGAGAATGTTAAATGTCAGAATAATAAATATGTTAGAATCTGCATCATATTTGGATGAGGAGCAGCATGGCTTCAGAGAGGGTAAAAGTACCTTTACGGCTCTTATGGCGTTAAAACAGAAAGGCAAACATACATTGTTATACTTCAAGTACTGTGCGGCCATATCGTTTGATATAGCTGGGGCTTTTGACGATCGTGATTGGAATGTGGTAGCAGATATAATAGACAATCTTCCACTATTTGACTATCTTAAACATGTTTTTAAATACTATATTACAGCAAGACTAATTGGTTTTAAATTTACCAATGGTATACGTTCGTTTAGAATATTTATTGGATGCCCTCAGGGATCCTGTCTTGTGCCTTTAATATGGTCAATAGTCGCGGATAAATTAATTAAAGGAAGTAGAGATCATCACATCGAATTAATTTCTTATGCAGATGATTCGCTGGTGGTGGAAGGAGCAAATACTAGGGCGGCCCTCGAAAACAAAATCAATAGATCTGTTGAAGCTTTTTCAGATATTTGTACGGAATATAATTTGCATCTTAACGTGGCTAAAACAACATCGATGATGTTTGGCAGAAATACAATGAAGAAAAACGCCCTATTTTTAAACATAGAGGAAGATCAATTCCTGTAAAAGACAATATTTTCAATCTGGGTTTCCTTCTTGATAGTTCATTTAACTGGCTGGACCATTTGGATATGATTCGTGGAAGGTTAATCTCATTTACATGCAGTATGAGGAAGGTTAGGGTCAGAGATGTAGGTGTTCCAACGAGCTTATTAAAGACTTGGTATTCAACTGTGTTGAAGAAGCAAATCTCATATGGACATGAATCTTGGTATTCGGATCTAAATAGTCATGGCCTAAGAAGACTTTCCTCTTGCCAAAGGATTTGTCTGTTATCGGTTATTAGAGGATATCGCTCCACATCAAGTGAAGCTTTGTGTATTTTGTCTGGTGTGTTACCCATTGATATATAATTGTCAAACTCAAGTCGGCTCTATAGCATATTACATGGCGAGGGAACAGTAGAGATAGATAATAGAACTGTTCACTTCTCTGATATCGCGAGAAAAATACACACATTTGATTATCCTAATTTCTATGAGGGTCACAATATCAATTTTATTACTTCAGTAAGAAGGTTCGTACCAAGACGTAATAGTCCAATGGCATTTACTGATGGTTCTAATATTCAGAATGAAGTAGCTTCAACCTTTGTAATTTACATGAAAGAAGAAGAGATCTATAATAAAGAATAAGACTTTTGAGTTATAACACAGTGTATCAAGCTGAACTTTTAGCGATATTAGAACCAATTCGTTGGTTTAGTAGATCAGGATATGGTCAACTGTTTTTATACACAGAGTGTATGTCATCAGTTTCTGCTCTGATTCATCTTTTTCCGACGAATGACCTGCTATATGAAATCTTTACGACGTTACGAACCATGCGAAACAAAACGGTCCATTTGGGCTGGATCAAGGCTCATGTGGGTATCGCCGGGAACGAGCGGGCCGACGAACTTGCCAAGTCCGCCATAGTTGATAATCTTTTTGATGAAGAGGTGAAACTTCCCAGACCAATAAGTATGATTAAATACCATTACCGTGTCAAGAATGTTAATGACTGGCAAAGGCGCTGGTCATACTCTAGTAAAGACAGAGATACTTACAGAGTCATTCCAGAAGTAAACTTAGATTTCCTCTGTGATTCCCAGGTTGTGATCTATTTTATAACAGGACATGGTGCATTCCAGTCGTATCTACATAAAATTGGGAAGCGTGCAAATGACAAATGTGACTGCGGAAAACGTGGGGATCCTGTCCATTATATTTTTGAAAGTTGCCGAATCTCGAGGGAATCATTTGTGTATATCCAGAATAGAACCGAGGAATGGAATATGCGAAATGTGCTCATGACTTGGTCGAACTGCAAAAAATTGAAAGTTATTTATAATGATCTCAATAAGAACTCTCTGAACTTACAAAGAACTTTCATGAATATCCATTATGTCTTCTGTCAAGTCTGACAGTGTTCATTTAGCAGATTAAGGTTTTTTGATTGTTTAATTACTTTAATTTTGTTTTTTTTAGGTTCTATAAGCAGACAATTGTAAAGCTTGTCAAAAATCGTCTATAAATCTTGTCTGCCCTATTATTTAAGTACAGACATATGTTACAAGTTGTAAATGTCTTTAATTTCTGTATATTTTTTGTATTTGGTTATATGTGTCAGGGCACTTATTTTATATTTTTTGTTCATTTCATTTAGTAGTTTATTAATAGTCCGTTGATTTTCTGAGCTGCGTTGCCCTGGTTCGGCTGAGTTGGACGGTAGATGGGATTTTCCACCCAGAGTTAAACACCTGTGCCAGATTTTGGTGGGTACCTGGGTTGGGTGATTCTAGTCCCTTCTAGCCTAGTACATATTCCACTTTTTTGGAATGCCGGCCATAACCTATGAACAATGCTGTGCGCGATATTATATTCAAGGGCAACATCTCTCATTCTGGGAACTTCTGCCAAATTTCCGATTATTCTACCACGAGTAATATCATCTAAATGATGCCTCGAAGACAAGTTCAAAATTTCAGTGTTCAAACTTCACTCCATCGCCTTCAATTTTTACATCTAATGACAAATCACAGCACTCGCCAATTGCCTAAAATCTCTTATCTCTACTGTCACGTGACCGACAAAAGGGGAAGTACAAAATTTGCATAAGTTTCACAAAACAGAGTACATCCCGCATTCATGCAAATTTACACGTGCTGCTGCGGATCTGTTTGTAACTGTAATCGTTGAAAATAACTGTTGTCTCTAAGTTTTGTCCACCAGTGTACACGTATATATTATCTTATTGGCCATGTAAGGCAAGGGTCAGGGTTCGATTCCCAGACTGGGCATCTTTTCGCTCAGTTGGGAATATTCAATTCTTATTTTCACTCGGGTGTATGTCTGGAATTAAAGCTGCCCAGTCATGAATTTTTGCATTTTTCTGCGAAAATCACAGTTTTGTATAATATGGACTGAAACATTATCTTGTTGAATGATTTATTCGTGACCCGTTCCCCGGAAAAAATGTCACTGAATGGAAGCAAATGTTGGTTTAGTGTCACTTCATATTTTTGGGAATTTTGTCTTCCTTTTAGAAAAGCCAGAGAGATCTGGTTGTTGAAACCGTATGCCACAAGCCACAACAGACTTGCAGCCTGCTGAAAAAACCCTTAGTTGTTTTCGTAGAACATGAGTATACATATTCCGCCCTTCATGACCATCTAAATTCCTTTTATTCTCATCACTGAGTAAAACAGTAAGTCACATGTCCATGTGTCTAGTACGTGTTTTTTTTATCCAGTTTATTTTTGATTGTTTGTGGTGTAGTTTAAGACACGGTTTGCGAGCGATTTTCTTTAATATAATGTAATAATATTAATGCAATACTTCTATGTACAGTCTCTTTGGACAGCTGTACACCTAGATTATTTTTAATTTCACGTATGGACATATTTCTTCTAGGCAACGATCTCCAAATTCTCCGATCCGTCCGAACAGTCATCATATGCGGTCGTCAACATCTTGGTTTCAGGTTGAAATTATAATTTCTAGAGTGTACTTGATATATATACCTCGCTTTGATCTATTTAATACTTTTGTAATTTTAGAAACAGTTTTATTTTGTGATTTCAATTATAAACTTTTAAAATCCCACCTTTTGTTAATTCTTTAGCCTTCGCGTTTTCAAAACAAATTTAAATGATTTATCTGCTTTTATACTTTTACAAAACTGGAACACGACCTCATACAACGTCATTACACCTGTCCAATCCCATGTTTCTAAAAAGATGCAAAATTGCTTAAACTTTTGAGATAGTGTTTATTCAAGAAAAAAGTAAATACAATAAAAAATAATGTAATTTTTATTTTTAACAACAAAAAGTGCATATTTTGACTAAATGTGAAATGCAAATTGAATTCATTTATTTTGTTTTATAATTTTTTTAACCAGATTTGCAGAGTGGTTAAACTTTTGAGATGGACTATATAATATGTGAAGTTAATTCAGGTGTAAATATAAGAACGCATTTTTATTTACAAGTATTAAAATCTTGTAAAACTAACAAATGGAAATACGTTTAGGACAAGTAGCTTCTTTTAAATCTAGCGTAATGAGAGGACGGCATGGCTGTAATATTTTATTCGGGACTTATCTGTGATGATGCTTGCAGTTTAGTAGTCGCTAGATTTCAAATTTTGGGTAAAACAAGTGCTGCTAACATGGGTCTTAGAAAATCATTGACGGATGAAGAAAATGGTAAAATCAGGTCCTTTTCGGATTTCAGGGTTAGTAGAAGTCAAATAAAAAAAATTAAATCCGTTGTGCAGAATTTTCTTTATGATACAATGAACTCTGGAAGAATTGAAAGAAGCGAACGGCCATAAAAACTCTCAATTCTCTGTAAAATTAATATTATTAGAATGGTGCTTGAAAATTTTAACCATTCTTGTACTGTAAAATCTGCTTCAGAACTCTCATTAACGCCCAAATCTATTAGAAATGGGTTAAAAAGAGCCGAATGTTTGCATTTTGCTAAATTCAAACCGAAGCTAAAACTACTAAACATAAAATTGATTCACATCGTCTAATGGCTTTAAATTCAATATATGGCGAAAGTTGTTTTTTACTAATGAAAACAAAATTAACTTTAATGGACCAGATGATTTAAGATATCACTGGCATGATTTACGAACTGAGCCATATCTGCTTTCAAGCCGAGTAGAAGGTAACAGGGAAGAGTGGAGATTTGGGTAGGTTTTTATGTAAAAGGATATACAAGTTTGCTTTTCAGCAAGAAAAAGATATATTCCTTTGACTATCAAGATATTCCTGGTAATAATTGGTTCCACTTAAATATGAACTTATGGATCGTGAGTTTGCGTTTCTTCACGATAACGCTACTATTCACAGGTCTGTGTCAAATTGAGATTGATATCTGCAAACACCATTAAAACATTGGAATTTCCAGCTAAAGATCCTCGTTTAAATCCTAGAAAAGAAACTTGTAGGAAATATTTGTACGTCAAATTTATGACAAAATGAAGGCCTTGATTCAATTGTTGCATTGAAAGCAGCCATTTTGCAAGACATGCTCGTTTCCACCACACTCGTTTAACCACATACTCGTTTCCACATACAAAACCGGGCCAAATTCTTCCCAAAGCATATTTTGGAAGTCTTCCGTGGTAAGGGAAAGGAAACAATGCGCTAAAATTTAATGTACAAATCTGTCACATATGTAATTTAAATATTAAATATACCAGTCCTAAACTTTTTTACATCAAGTTGTGTTATGCAGAAATATTTTTTTGCTTATTTTTAAACATATTATTGTAATTTAAAACAAATAACAAAACATGCATAATTTTATTTGTATAATTTTATAATGATATTATCTTTTCATTAAAATAAGTGTTTTACTGTTTTTGTTGGTGGTCTTAAACTTTTTTTCAGCAGCAAAACTACCAGTTTTAGGTAATTGGGGACTATTTAGGCCCTGCTTAATAGAAGAGTTAAAACATAAGCGTTTCGTGTAACGAAAAAATGACTTTAAAATGTAAGTAGATGCATTATTGTTTAAAAAAATTGAAAAGAAAAAAGTAGTTAAGTAAGTTACGTTAATCATATGTCTACTTCATACAATATTAAACTTCTTACAACGTAATTTGGGAAATATTTCAGCCTAGGTAAAACAACGGGACAAAACACAACATCTAGAACTTGTGCGTATCTTTACCCCAAGACTTATGCGGGTTTTTATCACATGTGCAATTCTTTTATTAATCCGCCAGTTGTAAGTTTTAAAAAATTCAATCGAGGCTTCATGTCATTTAAAAGAGAGAGAGTTTCCATTCTTCACGCAATATTTGGATTTGTGAATTAGGGTGGGTCGAAAAAAAGAAATTTTTGATTTTCGTGACGCTTTAGTGCGGAAAAGTTGCCTATTGTAATAAGAAGGAAAACGGCATAAAAATTTTTAGAATCGGTTAACATCTTCCATTCGCGCATCGTATTTAACGTTGATGAAAAATTGCAAAAATCGCGACATTTTTCTAATTTTTTAAGTTAATTAAAACTTTAAAAATAAACACGCTTTAGCTTTTTATGCTTGTTTCATGGTTTCTTAACCTAAATAAATTACATTCCGGTCAATAATCCAATTTTTTTGTTAGCGCAAGAACTTAGAAAAAACATAAATTTACCAATTTTTCGCAATTTTCACCGTGCAAACCTTAGCTTGTTTTTCAAAAACAAAACTACACAGAACTCACCATGTGGTGGTGGTTGCACGTTGCGTTCCACCCACATCCTACCAAACCAACAATCCAATTGTTGGTTGTGGTATTTATGTTATATTATAAAATAATCTTTTCAAAGAATATATTAACCGACTTAAAAAAAAAGCGCTAAAAAGAACTAAATAATTCTTAAAACTTCTCTAATGACGAAACGTTATCCATTAACTGCATATCGGACATCATGTATCGGCATAAAAACGTTAAATTTAATATACAGAATTTAATAGCTACCAAACATGGATTTTCTAGAGAATATTT
This sequence comes from Maratus speciosus, assembly GCA_963932465.1. Classification (NCBI taxonomy): domain Eukaryota; kingdom Metazoa; phylum Arthropoda; class Arachnida; order Araneae; family Salticidae; genus Maratus; species Maratus speciosus. Next base: position 244,266,167 of record OZ010787.1, read on the forward strand.
TTTACAAAAGATTAATTTACATATTTATGATTTACTATACGAAATATACGTATAAAAAGTAATCAATTACTTTTTGAAGTTGGTGCCAACCTATCTTAAGTATAGTAAAATTGTGAATATATTGTAGCTATTGCCATAAATAAAGTGATGATGGAAATTATTATATAATTTTTTTTTTAAATGCCCCTATTTCTTCAGCAAATTATTTGTTTAATCATTATCGATTGTGAATGTTTGGCACCAACTTCAAAAAGTAATTGATTACTTTTTATACGTATATATTCGTAAATTAAATCATAAATATGTAAATTAATCTTTTGTAAAAAATATTCTCCAGAAAATCCATGTTTGGTAGCTATTAAATTCTATATATTAAATTTAACGTTTTTATGCCTATACATGATATCCGATGTGCAGTTAATGGATAATGTTTCGTCATTAGAGAAGTTTAAAGAATTGTTTAGTTCTTTTTAGCGCTTTTTTTTGAGTCGGTTAATATATATATATATATATTGAAAAGATAATTGTATTTCCTACTTTTTGGTTATTCATACCGTAACACATAATTATCCGGATTTCAACATCTGCTGAATAAGTAAATTATTTGCCAAATAAATTATAATTTACAAAAACTATTTATTAAACAAATAGTTTTTAATAAATTCTTCATAATTTCATTAGAAGTATTTATTTTATTAGCATTTAATACATATATTATTTTTTAAAACAAGTACATTGTATTCAGAACAGTCTACATTCATTTATTTATTGATCACATACACCTGACGTATGTGCTTGACATAAGGGGACCGCTTATAAGTCATCGTTAATATACAAGTGGACTTTGAGCTTTGACGGGGGTTCGTTTCTAGATAGCACAAGGAGATTTACAACACCCGAGAATTGCATCTGGGAGCGCCACAAAGAGTGTGCAACGGAGCCAGCGGGAGTTGAAAACGCAGCCCAACTACGCTCTCTCAAGCGATTAGTGGTGTGGTGCCTTAACCATTCAGCCACGGTCTACACTCAAGGATTATTTTTTGTGGGACTCCGTTGTCAAGAAGCAAATTGCAGTTTATGTAGCAATATTTGTATTGACTCTTCAAGTATATTGACAAGGACACAGATATATTTTTCGCTGTTAGCGAAATGAGATTGACCATTGACCAATCAGAACCCTGCCTTTTTGCGAACTTGTAATTTTTATAGAGTTTTTCCTTTTAAATTTCAGAAATTTTTCTATCAAATAAAACAAAATTTTCTGTACTAAAATGCTGGCATCCAAAAAGTTGTAGACTTGTCAGGTTTGAAAATGTGATCCAAGGCCCACCGTGGCTGAGAGGTCAGCGATGACCACCTCGGGAACTCAGCTTTCGCTTTAGAGTGTTAGTGCAGGCATCACGCCGCTAATCGCTTGAGAGCGTAGGTGGCTGCGGGTTCGAATCTCGCTGGCTCCGTTGCACACTCTTTGTGGAACTCCCGGATGTAATTCTGTGGTGCTGTAAATTTCCTTGTGCTATCTCCTTCCTGTATATTGACAATGAGTTATAATCGGAAGCTTGACGCCAAGCACACAGGTCAGATATATATATTCAATAAACTAATCATGTGGTCCATAATGGAGGATATTCCATCTACGTTTTGATCACGTGGTCACGGTAAAAACTTCTATCGTAAAGAAGGGAAGGTTCCATAGACGTAATGATAAACCCTCGCCAGCCAGTGAAACAGTTCATGCGGAAAGCAGTAGTAGCCTCTTTTCTTATCAGTTAGAAGTCATTTTGGTAAATTACCGGTATCACGTGACTTTTTTCACCCTCGAACCCAGATTTGGAATAAAGTCCATTCTACATTTTTCTTTTCCCATAATCTTCATCATGTTTTCCTCATGTAAGGTGCCTCTATTTGAGAGTGATGACATACAATGCTCAGACTCTGATTATACGTACGTGTTTGTCTACACTACGGCAAAACTAGACATTTTTCTATTCCAGAATTTGGAGATACTCCTTGGACAAATTTGATTATACGAGTGGCGGACAATGGACGTTATTCCAAATCTGTGTTCGAGGCTGAAAAAAGTCACGTGATGCCGGTAATTTACCCACAGAACTTCTAACTGATAAAAAGGGAGGCTACTACTGCATTCTGCATTAACTGTTTCACTGTCAGGCGAGGGTATTTCATTACGTCTACGGAGCCTTTCCTTCTTTCCGCTAGAAGTTTTTACCTTCACCACGTGATCAAAACGTAGATGGAATATCCTCCATTTAGCAAGCATTAGTTTGGCAATAATGGCAAGCTCTTCAAGATTAATGGCGATAACTTTTGTCCAGAATCTATCAATCTATATATTTTTTCCGTATGTCACCATTCATATACCAATACTCCCTATCCTTAGGCAGTAAAGACATCAGAAATGAGCATCAATGATTAGGTGTTTAGTCTGAATCTGATAGCCGCAGACAGTGCTGCTACACATAAGAAGGCACTTTTATGTATACTGTATATGGATGCACTTTACAGTGCGCCGACTAATGGAGACAATTTGCTGAACTATAGCGCCTAGAATATATAGTGTGGAAATCGGCTATCCCTGTAATAATTAAAAAAGCGCTAAAATATTGTATCCCTTAAATGTGCAACGATGCTGATGAAATATGAAGATCGCAGAGACATCTGCGGGATATTTTCTACAACTGTAAGATATTACTTGTCTATACAATGTAATGCTAGTAATTCGAAAATCCCGCAGATGTCGCTGCGATCGACACTTGGTATTTTAGCAGAATCGTCGCACATTTAAAGAATACAAATTTCTAGCACTGTTTGGATAGCATATTTCCACACTAGGCATTCTAGACGCTGTAGCTGAACTCTGATGTATAAGGCCACTTTGCTACTGAATGGCGGATATTCCAAACATGGGTTCGAGGCTGAAAACAGTCACGTGATAGCGGTAATTTACCCAAGAAACTTCTAACTGATAAGAAGGGAAGATGCTACTGCTTTGCCTGATGAACTGTTTCATTGGCTAGCGGGGATTTACATTACACGTCTACGGAGCCTTCCCTTCTTTACTCTAGACGTTTTTACTCTGATCACGTGATCAAAACGCAGATGGAATATCCTCCATTGTAAGCTTTTTGATACCCACTTCCGATGTCGGTTAGCATCGTTTTAGACATTTGGGTTTTTCTGAATGCGTCATCTTTTCTAGACAAGATCTCGCACTTCGGAAAGTTACCGCATCCAGTAAACTATAAGATCCACATCGATACCTACGGACATCGAAATTGGCTGTGGAAAAGCTGACAATCCATCAATAAAGTTTACATATCAGAGCGCGGCAAAGTGCTTTAAGAGAAACTTATGTCCAAACTATACCAAACCTAGGCATTGGCTGGGATCCAGATAGATATTTCGCTGTTAGCGAAACGAGATTCACCAATCAATAGTCTGCATTTCTGCAAACAGCAAAAAGTTCGCAAAAATGCAAGCTTCTGATTGATGAATCTCGTTTCGCTAACAGCGAAAAATCTATCTAGATTGCGGCCATTTTCTATTACATAACTACAGCGTCTAGAATATATAGTGTGGAAATCGGCTATCCCAGTAATACTTAAAAAGGTGCTAAAATATTGGATCCCTTAAATGTCAAATGATGCTGAAATCCAATGAGTCGATCACAGCGACATCTGCAGGATATTTTTTAAAACTCCAAGACGATTTGGTTACAGCCATAGAGAAGATATAGGGGTGAAGAGTGCTTTGGTAAACCTAAAGTGGAACCAACATAATAGTCACGTGTTTTTAGTAGTCACGTGACTTTTACCGCCAAAGGCTAGCATATGTTTGCGAAAGGAAAATAAAGAAATTAGCGTATCGTTAAATTAAAGTGAGAATCTTCTTTTACTAATTTAAAACAGATTTTAAGTTGCTTTGTTTTACTTCGTTTATATTTTTGCACTACTTCACATGCATAATGTGGATGCTGAGTATTTTTATATTTTTTTTTTTTTCACGACCGGCAAAATTTTCAAATTACCAAGCAAGCGATAACGATCAAAATTTGGAAACCTTTACATGAGTAGGGCCGGTCATGTTGATGCTGCTTTTCACGGAATTTTCTACGGAAAGAACACTCCATCCCTATCTCTTCTCTATGGTTACAGCGTCTAGATTATATAGTGTGGAAACCGGCTATCTCCGTACTACTTAAAAAAGTGCTGAAATATTGGATCGTTAAATGTCAAACGATGCTGAAATCCAATGAGTCGATGACAGCGACAGCTGCAGGATATTTTCTAAAACTCCAAGACGATTTGGTCTATACACTGTAATAATACGATGTTTACTTTGATATCTGAAAATATATCGCAGATCTCTCTGCGATCGGCACCCTTTATTTTAGCGTCATTGCACGTTTAAGGAATACAACTTTTTAGCGCTGTTTGGACAGCAGATTTCCACGCCATGTATTCTAGACGCTGTAATTTGTTCTACCTCTAGATGCTGTAAGCATGTTCACAATACCTACTGGGTTCCGATCCTGAGCCGTTCACATTGGTTCCTCAGATTCAGATATCCGAAACATAATGACTGACTATCTCAGTACTACAGCGTCTAGAATACATAGTGTAGAAATCTGCTATTCAAACAGCGCTAAAAGTGGTATCCCTTAAATGTGAAACGATGCTGAAATCCAGGGAGCCGATCGCAGCAACATCTGCGATATATTTTCAAATTTCAAAATAAACTTCATCGTATTATTACAACGTCTAGACCAAATCGTCTTGGAGTTATAGAAAATATCCTGAAGATGTCGCTGTGATCGACTCATTAGATTTCAGCATCGTTTGACATTTAAGGGATACAATATTTTAGCACTTTTCTAAGTATTACTGGGATAGCCGATTTTCACACTATATATTCTAGACTCTGTAGCAGTAGTACTTAGAAAGTACTAAAATATTGTATCCCTTAAATGTAAAACGATGCTGAAATCCAAAGAGTCTATTGGAGCGACATCTGAGGATATTTTCTAAAATTCCAAGACCATTTGTTCCAGCCCCTGTTATAATACAATGTTTACACTGAAATTTGAAAATATAACGCAGATGTCGCTGCGATCGGCTCATTGGACTACAGCATCATTGCACAATTAACGGATACATTTGTTTAGTGCTGTTTGGATAGCAGATTTCCACACTATTTTTTCTAGGCGTTGTACTTGTGCTATGATACATGAGAAACTTTAAAGGTTGATTTTCAACTTTTCGACACTGACTTTCGATATCGATTTATGTCTTTGTGGGCCTACCGGTTTGGTAGATGACAGAATGGCCGGGATCCAGATAGATTTTTCACTCTTAGCGGAACAAGATCGACCAATCAGAAGGCTGCATTTTTGAAAACAGCGAAAAGTTTGCAAAACTGAGGCTTCTGATTGTTCAATCTCGTTTCACTACCAGCGAAAAATCTATCTGGATCTCGGCCTTTGTCCAGCTAAGTTTCCGCACTTTGAAAGATCTCGTATCTCTGTAAGAGTAACAGTGTGAATGTTGAGTGCTTATAATTGAGCGACTGCTTAAAAAAGGATTTGAATTTTAAAGATTTTATTTTTTTTAAATATTCTAATCATCAGATTTTTATGAAATTGCAATGGGACCAAATGTGTGACTTACGCTTACAAACAAAAAAAAATCAAAATCGGTTCATATTTAAGAATGTTATGCATGAACATGGCCAAAACATACATACAGGTCGAATTGATAACCTCCTTCTTTTTGAAGTCGGTTAAAAAAGACCAAATGCATGTCAATGTGGAATTCCTAATTAAATGCTTATGTAAAAAAAAGACAAAGAAAATTAGTGTCTTTGAGTTGAGGTTCATGATTAACCAAAGGAATTACAATTTGGATGAATTACAAAACAGGTACAAAAAAGTTAAATGTGAAGGCCGACCGGAAATCTCGTGATATTCAGCAAGCACTGAGTGGTTCCTCAAATAGTTTTAAATTTCCTAAAGTGGCAGTGTACTATGAAATTGATGAACTCAAACACACTTCGCTTGAAGCGACATTTCTAATTCCACTAGACTTCTGTTCTGGCGTCCTTCAGAGCCGTTCTGATTGGTTGGCACGCTCCAGGTAAATTGGCCAAACGCACGAGCATCGTTTGCACAGTATTCGAATATTTGTTTTCAGCTACTATTTCGTTTCTGATGTTACATAAGTTTGATTTGAATAAATTATGTTCCATTTTTAGATGATGAAACTGGTATTTTCTACTTGAAAGTATTAAAAAATACCTGTATAAAAGGCATCTCCGTCATTTCCATACTAAAACCGTTTTTTTTTTTTTTTAAGATAAAGTCATAAAACTGTTTCATAAATTTTAAATGTTATTTGTATTAAAAAATGTATAATTTATATTAAAAACGCATTTTCACTTATAAAACGCCGCAGTTGCAGGGAGAATTTGCATATCTAAATCATGAAAAAATATAAAATCAGAAACTTTTTTTTCTTTTTTTTTTTATTTTTATTTTGGGGGGTGGGGGGTGGGGGGGGTGGGGGCGGGGGTGTACCTTCTAACTGTCCCTGGAATTTTCAACTGAATCCTCCTATATCTCTATGAAACATATTTAAAAATTCCATTTTCGGTGCTAAAATGAATACTTTTCAGGGTTATTTTTATTATCAGCGTTATTAGGGTTACAAAAATAAATAGATCAAAAATAACCCTGGTTTTATATATTTTTTTCATGGTTTAGATATGCAAAATCCCTCTGCAATTGCAGCGTTTTATACGTGACAATGCGTTTTTAATATAAATTATATATTTTTTTATAATTTTTAATATAAATAACATTAAAAATTTATGAAACGGTCTTTAACTTAAAATGTTTGGGGAAAAAAAAAACCAGTTTTAGTATGAAAATGATGGAGGTTTGTTTTATGCAGGTATTTTTTAATATTTTCAAGTAGAAAATAGCAGTTTCATCATCTAAAAATGGAAAAAAAAATATTCAAATCAAATTTATGTAGTATCAGAAACGAAATAGCTGAAAACAAACATCCGAATATGTGCAAACGGTGCCCGTACGTCTAGCCACTTCATCTGAATCAGACCAGCCAATCAGAACGGCTCTAAGGACGCTAGAACAGGTTTTGAAGTACGATTGAACAGAAGTCTAGTGGAAATAGAAATGTCGCGTTTTGAAGTACGATAGAACAGAAGTCTAGTGGAAATAGAAATGTCGCTCTTTTGAAGACTCGGAGTATGAGGGCGATAAATACAAACCGAGTACAACGACTAAAAGCGCAAATGGCAGATGAGAATTAAAATTAACGCAACAGCGCTAAACAGCGATCGTTTCGGAGCTTCTGATCAGCCAAAAGCTGTTATAGCGTCAAGTGTTTTGGATAACCGGCACAGACTCTTCTTATGTGGTTGAAATGTGTAAAATAAAAAGAGACGAGTCGTTTAAGGACGGATTTGAAATGCCGGTTCACACCCCCTAAGGAAAGTTCTGTTTTTTCTTTTGTTTTGTTTTTTTTTTGTATTTTTTTTTTTTTTTTTTGAGGGACAAAAATGAGATACTTTGTTCGTCAAAAAATTTAATGCCAAGCAATTTCACAGGAATGTGAAATAAAAACAGTATTCTCTTATCCAGGAATCTGAATCAACTTATATTGGACATGTACCTCCTTCCTCGAGTTTATCAAATGATATAAGTCAAAGCATTATTTCTTGTTTGTCTGAACTATCAAAATCACTAAAAAAACTAGAAGTAGTAGGGTGTGATGGTACTGTAACAAACACTGGATGGAATAACGGTGCTTTCCACTGACTAGAAAATAGTAAAATGTGGAGCATATGCATCCGGCATTTTAATGAGCTTTCTTATCGCCAAATTTTCCAACATATTCACGGTCAAACTGAAGGGCCTAGATCTTTTAGTGCGTCAATCGGGTAGAATCTCAGTTATTGTGAAAAAGTTCCTGTGGAGGATTGTGAACCCACATATTGTTCGATTCCTGATATAGATAGGGCTGTTTTCAGCGAATATCAACAGTACTTTCGGGACATTTTGTATGCAATCAACTTGGGACATTGTCCAGTAGACTTAGTGAATTGGGACCCTTGTACTTTGTCCGATTCCAGATGACTAACTACGACCAACCGAGTCCTTGGATTGTATAGGACTCATCCAAAAACTTATAAGGAATAGTTCGCTTCATCATAAAATCATACATGCCTGTGTAATTTTCCATAAAATAAGCAAATATTTTCCTGACGGACCAAGACATGTATTTCTAGCAATCCAAACATCACGCTATTTATCCGACGAATTAATACAAGTTGTCTATCCAGTAATAAAACGAAATGTATTTTTTGCGCACCCAGAGAATGTTATGTTGGCAATGATTGTCGATTAAAGAAAACGTATTCGGGATATTGGTTAGAGAAGGATCGTAAAAGCAAGACAATACAAGAAGACTGATAGAAATGTAATGCCACCGAATGGAAACTTTCAAGCTTCCGATTAAATAGAAATTATTAATTGGAATTCTTGTGTGGTGTATCATTCCCCAATACCGCGGGACCTGATTGAAGATGATGTAAAATCGTTCATCACTTCTGACACTACTCTCGTCAGAGATACAAATGTTTCCCTGTCACACCGAGACTGTTAAGATGTGTGTCAAACTTGTGACAGAGACCTCGAATAAAGTATATGGACATGAATATAGAGATGGCTATATCCTAACAATACTGAAGTCTAAGTCGGTTATGCCTCATTTCTCCAAAAAATAAGAATTTAAATGTGTAGTGGATATAAAAAAGAAAACGTAAAAAACACATTAAGCCAAAGAACGCCACTCTATAGAAAACATTTGTAAATAGTTGCAAATATAATGTAAATGCCACACCCAACATTTGGATGGTTGGTTAGGTAGGGCGGAGGTGGAACTCTACGTGGAACCACCTCCACGTGGAGAGTTTTGGGTAGTTCTGTTCTAGCAAAACGAGCGAAGAGTTAGAATTGCACGGTGAAAATATCAAAAAACGGCTAATTTATGTTTTTTTTCTAAGATGTTGAGCGAACGGAAAATTAGATTATTGATTAGAATTTAATTTATTTAGGTTATGTAAACTTTGAAACAAGCATAAGAAGCTAAAGCGTGTTTATTTTTAAAGTTTTAATTAACTTAAAAAAATTAGAGAAAAGGCGCGATTTTTGCAATTTTTCATCAACTTTAAGTACGATGCGCGAAAGGAAGATGTTAACCGATTTTAAAAATTTTTATGCCGTTTTTCTTCATATTGCAATAGGCGACTTTTCGGCCCCAAAGCGTCACGAAAATCAAAAATTTCTTTTTTTTCGACCCACTCCATTGTGGATATTTGCAGTAATATCAGCTCAACTATCACTAAATTTTTAAAGAATATTGCATAAAAAAACCCCTTCAATTTTAATATACGAGGTGCTACTTTCGTCGCAAGTTAATAACACACAACTGGAACGATTGAAACCTAATTGCCGCCGACTACTTAAAATTTTTAAAACGTTGCGTTCATAATAAAATTCCGAGTGCGTGTTTTTGTCCCATGCGTTTCGTTACCCCCCACCCCCTATTCTACAAGAAAAATTTTATTTCAAACTATTCAACCTACATATTAAACTTAATTTTAGGTGGGTTTTATTTAAATAACTTTTTGAAGAAATATCTGGTTCGAATCGCATGCAATAATATGTAGAAGCGGAAGAATTAGACGTAGGTAGGTTACAGAAAAATACTGTTTAAAGTTTCGGAATATTATACATTACTCACTAACTTATCTTTTATATATTTCTAATAAAATTGTTTAAAATTTAACTTTTATTTTTCACTAAATCACAGAGTGAAATTATCCACTTATTGGAGAATCGCCGTAATAATTAACCCGAAGTGAGCGTCTAAAAACGGGGGGGGGGCGGATCACGAAAAACGATGCTTAGTATAAACATCGTTTTAAAGGGCTAATATATTGTTTTACTGAACTGCGCCGTTAGAAATTCTAAAGTACGAATATTAAACGTTTATATTTGTTTTATCGTAGTTTGAATAGTTATGTCGACAGACGCTGCGGGAGACGTAAAACAAAAATTCAGTTTCCCGACTCTTGGTTCTTCATTACGGAACATACTTTCGGCAGCCTTTTTTACTCCATTTTGGAATGTTTATTATGGTTTTAATTAACATTTTGCTTAACCCATTAAGGACTAGCGTTACCATATGTTCACAGCACAGCTTTCAACCTTTTGCTGTTTGAATACCAGTAATTTAGAACAAAAATTTTCAGTTTCTTTAATGACAGAAACTCTGCTATAAAATAAGATAAATATGGCTTTTCTGAAAAAGTGGTACCAAATGCAATTTTTGTATTTTAAAAAGAAAAATAATTCCGTCTTTAACCCCTTAACCTACAATGACGGGCATAGCCAGCGTACGATGATCGAGCCAAATGTAAATTCTTCTTACCACTAAAATTTCACAGTAAATATAGTTTAATTTAATCGTCGAAATTCCATTATTAAACAAGAGGAAAATCTCTATTAAATTTTAGTGGTAGCTATGGATTTGCCAAACCTTAGGTTAAACCGTAGGTTAAGGGGTTAATAGGTTAATAACCAAAAATAGAAAGTCTGAACTTCGGGGCTCAACTTGTATTTTTTTTTTCACCCATAAAAAGAGTGGCTGCAGAAACCCCTCTTTTCGCAACAACCCTTCTATCGTCAAGAAAGCTATTAATGATGGTTGGTTGGTTGGTTGGTTGGAGTTTTATGGCACAAAGTCCCTGTAGGGACATGCTGCGCCAAGAAAAAGTTGAGTAAAACATAGTTAAAAATTAAAAGTTACAGCAAAATACTGTCAGAAATATAAAAGTGAAAAAACAAAGTAAAATGAAGAAAGCAATGTGATGATACATGTAATTAAAATAATTCACAAGGGAAGCGACAATACACAAGGTTTTAAAAGTTAAAACATAGTTAAAAGACAAGAATATTTAAATTAAAAAATTCTAAAAGCTCTAAAGTTATGAAAAGTTATATGTTCAAGAAATAAAGCATAAAATGTTATATAATACTGCTTTAAGAACGAAGTTATAATTCAAAATTTTAAAACGATATAAAGCTACGTAGGATGAATAACTTCAAAAACTGTATTATTGTCATCGTTATCAGAGTCATAACTAAAAGAGTCCATAGCCTCTTCTGCATAGTTGTGCAGCTGTTTGTGATCTTTAATATTAGTTATTGCTGGGCTAAGACATGATTTATTGCCTTTTCTCTTCACAGTTTTCCACTGTGAAGAGATTTGAGTTGGAGGTTTCTTTCTTTCTTTTTGCGCACAAGTTTTTTCATTTGCTTTCGGAGTTGGATGAACAATAGGTTTCACAGATTTGCTTTTATCTGGAGCTGGCGTTTGTTTAGTCTTATGTTCGGCGGATATTTTTGATTGAACTGATGATGTTCGGGGAGAATTAGGTTTCTGTAATGGTTGAACTGGAGATGAAGCAGCCTTAGTTTCAGTCTGGTGATTAGATGATTTTTTGGATCCAGCTGGAGATTTCTGTGACTCAGTAAGACGATATTCTATTGTAACAGGTTCTGGGGATGGTAGCCAACGTTCTAATAATGGGGTAGCATAGCATTTACTACCACAAGATACATCTCTGGTTTCTCTATTTGAAGTACTCGTTGATTGTGCCATTGGTGGAAAACAAGAGTCTGTCTGGGTGCTTATGTGCCTTATAGATTTTGATTGTTGTTTGAGTATACTAGAGTAAGAAACCCCGATAGTCGGGGTTCTAGACTCAACAAGTTTACGAGCTTCGGGATAGGAAATTTTTTCAGTTATTTTAATAGCAATTATTTCTTTTTCACGGATCCATTTAGGACAAGAACGGGAGTATGCTGGATGATCACCCTTACAATTTATGCAGCGTTCGGATTTTTTACAAGATTTACCGTCGTGGCCTACTTCTGCACAACGAGGGCAGGTAACAGTACCACGACAAGTAGTGTTGGTATGACCATATCTTTGACATTTGAAACAACGGAGAGGATTTGGAATATAAGGCTGGACAGGACAGCTTAGGTAGGCTGCTTTAATTCTAGTAGGTAAATTAGGACTATTGAAAGTCAGAATGATGTGCTTTGTGGGAAGCACTTTCTCATTCCGACGAATTGTTATACGGCGTACATCGATGACATTTTGATCTTTTAAATTTTCTAAAAGTTCTTCTTTTGTAGACAGTAAAAGGTCAGGTTCCGATATTACACCACGGCAAGTATTCAGAGTTTGATGCGCTGTAACAGAAACATAGAAATGTCCTATTGTATTAGAGTTTGAAAGAAGTTGAGATTGGCTGGCTGAAGAGACCTCAACAAGCAAATCTCCAGAATGCAGTTTTTTAAGTGAACAGTTGTCACCAAATACAGAATGAAATGTTTTTGCAATAAGAAAAGGTGAAGTTCTCTTAAAAGAACTATCAGAGAGGCTATCAGTGCGTTTAATTACAAATAAACGTGTGAATGAAGAATTCGGTTCATTTTGCTGCTCTCCACATGGGAGAGAGTTAGAAGGAAATGAGTTTTTTCCATCCATGTTAGAAAAAAATAATGATTCAGACCCCGGCCGCACCACCCACTACCGAGCCCAACAAGGGGATGCACAATTGTGCACCAGTGCTAAACAGGGCCCATACGGTCACAAGACATTCCTATGCCAGTCTCCACCCTTAACAAGATGGCTAGTAAATGCTCGCTCACTTGATCCCCAGCCAGTGACAAGTCAGCTGACCAGCCGATTGATGCATACGGGACCAATATGCACCTCCAGTCTACCTGAAGCAGAGGCCAAAGCAGTGTGTTGGTTTCCCTCAACTGCCAGGATCCCCCTTTCCAGGGACACGGGTCGCCACGCACGGCAAACACGTGGGTGGTTTACAATTCTCCATGAGTCGATATACAGGATGATATCGGCTCATGCAGAATTGCCCTCACCTCCTAAGAGAAAACCACAATGAGAGTGAAACAAAGAGGAAAGAAGGGCAAGAGAAAAAAGAGGAAAAATAAAAGAGAAAGATCACTCAGGAACCCGGGGTTGCGAAGCCCGTGAATACCTAAAGAAGGTATCCCCCTGGGGGGGGGGCTATTAATGAATTCAACAAACCGAGATGCTCTCTATCACTTTCAAATGCTACATCTAAGTCCACTTACGTTATTTCCTAAAATAACATATCTTATGTTCTCCAATCCGCATCAAAATATTTATAATTCTTTGACCATTTCTTTTTAAGTTACCCTTAAACATCAACACAAAATTAAGTTATATTCTGTTAAAAATCTTATTTCTGTTCTGAGCGTTGTAGCTGATGATATGCTATTTCTTTCGTCCAGCAATTAAAGTGTCGTCTCTAAAAAATAACGTTTCGTTGTATAAATCAGCAGTAAAACAAAACAAATGTATCATTGTACGGTGAAATACTCAACTGCAATTATTTTAATGTCAAAGCATCGCACATTTTCAATTTTTATACCGTCGTAACAAAGAAAAAAGTACTTTTAAATGAAACTGATATTACATTTTTTGTAGTTTTCAGTGCCATTTGTTTGATGTTGGCAACTCAAGTACTTCATTTCTGTATAAAGTAAAGGAAAAATAGTTGGAAAATAGTAATTATATCTTTTTCTTGCCATTTTCCCATAAGAACTGAAAAAAAATGTAATTAAAATACGTGCTATTTTGAAAAAATATAAATGAATGATTTCTGATAAAACATGGAGCTATTATAATCTATATTTAATTTTATCTATATTAATATTAAAAACAAATGAAAGTATATGAATTGTTACACAGAAGAATTTTTTTGTTGTTGTTTCTTGAATGATGACATCTCTTTTTTGGATTTGTGTAATATTCATAGATAGTGACGTCATATGCATACTTTACTTCAGATGTTGTTTAAGTCTAGATCGTAAATTCGGAATTCTTCCAGATGCAAATGACGCCATTTTATATAAAATAAAAGCATGTGTTTTAAGTCTTAAAACTGAAATATGTTAGTATTATCTATATTTATATACGTATTTATTTTTGTTCCTCGGAGGGCGACATTAAATTCTGAAAAAGCGGAATTCATGTTTAAATACCGAGGGTTTCGCGTTGAGTTGATCACCTGGCCGGGACCCAAGGTCAAGTAAACAGTGTTGGGCACTATAGGCCCTGATCCTTCATAGATCATACAGCCGCAGGTTTAGTTGTTTTTTGTTTTTTGTTTTTTTTTTTAGAATTCATGTTTCCTAGTTTGGTGTTTGTTTCAACCCTTGCAATGCAATCTAGGTTATATTTTCCAATTGAAGTGCAGGTATGTAGTAGAAAGGGTATGCGGTGGTATATGCTGTATACGTTCTTGTTAACTCTGTATACCCTCTGTAGTTTTATCGTATACTCTCTCGTGTATAGCCTCTGACTGTTAACGTATAACCCCAGTTTCAAAAAACTAATTCAAATTTATTTGTTTCTGTAGTTATTGAAAATAAACGTCTTCATTTTTTAAATATAAATTCGATAAAGCTGCCGTCAATAAATTCTATATGTAACTCCAAAAATAAAACTATTAAGATATTCAGAGAGGAAAGCACAAAAGCAAAATGTGTCTGGAATCTTTCCTCGAAATATGAATTTTATGGTTTTATAGGAAAGAAGACATTTCTTCTCAAAGAAAAGATTGAAAAATGCTTTCTTTTTTTTTCAATAAAAAACAAACAAATATGCTCTAAAAAATCTCAGGTGAAAAAATGTTCTGCTTTTCACACTTTCAGAAAAATATTTAACGTGAAAATCGTCTTTTCATCAAAATTTCGGATTCTAAGCATTTTTTCAGCCCCTTTATTCACAATTTTTGTCTTTTGAAATTCAAAATGTGTCAAAATACTCTCATAGGGCAATTTAATTCAACGATAAAAAAAATCTCCGCGTTTGACAGCGCAGTAAACCGTGTTGTATTTTACATTTAATGAAACACATAAATGATTTATAAAGTATATAGAAAGTATCTGATATTATAAAACAAGAAGTATAAGGTAAAGTAAAACCTTTATTTCTATTATTTTTATATAACTGGCTGTGCTTCACTATATTTATCCCGATGATCATAAATAATCATTCGTCGTAGACTATCATTAATATATATATATATATATATATATATATATATATATATATATATATATAATATATGACAAACGTAAAGAATATAAATTCAAAGATAATACATTTACTAATTTTAAACCTTGTCTTCGTAATTCTGTATATCGTAATATCCTTAATCGTTTATATAGAATAAAGTGTTTATGTTCTTCTCATCTAATTAATAACAATATTAAAAAACTAATTTATGATGCATAGAATCATGGTTTTCCAAAAATATTCATATATTCTTTAATATAATTAGTACTTAAATCATATTAAAAAACAAATTACTACATGTGTAAAAAAAATACAAAAAATATACAAAATAAGAAAATAATTATAAAAAATTAAAAATGTAAAATAATAATAAAAAATTGTTATAGGACGGTTGGGTGAGTAGATGTTAGAGTACGGAGGATGGTGGCGTTATCTGGATAATACACAATAGTTAATTTATTAAATAAATGGGGCATTTGGTTTATAACTACGTTGCTAATACACATTTCATACTGGATGTTGATTTGATACTTTTATATGTATAATGGTGTAGATATATTTATATGTTTATCAATTCATATTAAACCTATTCATATTCATTAATATTTAATAATGTTACGATTAACTTGTATTTAAATTTTAGCCTGCTCAGGGCAATATTATATTAATTTCTAATATAGTAAAGTGAGGACAGACGCCGCGGTCGGACAGATGCCGCAGAGATTGTATTGGCGACACTAGCGCTCCCTAGGCCAAATTAAGAATTTCATTGTGTGCCTAAGTGCTGCCTGTTGTGTTGTTTGCGTTTCCACTGCTTAACTATTAGTATTCAAATATTTATGCCAGCTTTTATGCTTCAAACCTGCGTGGTGAGTTGCTAAAATGATTCTAATAAAGTTTTATTACATATTTTAAGCAAAATAAAGAGATATTTATTTCCAAATCCGATTGTAACGGTAGACTGTATTCTCGTAGAATACAGACATGTGCTTGCCTTTCTCTCGCGTCATTCAAAGGACACAAAATGGTCGTGCGGCATCTCACTCGCCACTGTGGGACAGATGCCTCACTTAGGTTGAAGGACAGATGCCGCAAAATATATTTTTGTTTTTTGGTTCAATAAATACTTCACTACAATTTCAGTAGAACTTACATATAAATGAATGTATATTCAGCGCATTTCTTTATTTAGCTAATATTTGTTTAACCCTTTATGTAATGAATTATAAATTCATGAAAATTTTATCTTCTAAAGCATTTTTCGTGAATTGTTTAAACTACATTAGAAGATTTAAATAATCATTTAATAAATTTTAGAAGAATTTTAGAAGGATTGAAGGATTTAAAAGGATTAATTAAATTTGAATTTAGAGGGATTTTGTGCAATTTTTATAACCCTACTCAAATTTTTATTTTAAATATTTTTAATTTTTTTTAAATTAATTTTTTTTTAAATGCTAAATCTAAATTAAAACTTAGAATCGAAATTCTATAAATAATATTTCGAGTTATAACGACTTTAAACTACCCCACTTTTATAACAAAATTTAAATTTAAAATTAAAAAAAATATGAGAAATTTTATCATGAGATTTTGTTTACGAATGATATGGTTAACCATCACCAAAAAAAAAATCAAAATTTTAACTCAATAAATAAATTTTCTTTGAAAATGTGTCCCGGACCCCCTTAAGAACAAAGTACAATGGTCGCCTAGATATAAACAAGTGGTTTATATCTTTTTTGTAATTATCTATTGTTTCCAGTCAAATGTTTTTTTTTTCTTTTTTTGCCTTAAGTGTTATTTCTTGACACACTTGCACTTTTGCAATTTCGTTAAACTTTTCACAATTTAGTGATATATATAATTTTTGTAAGTTTACTGTTATTTATTTTCGTTTTAAGTAGATTGAGAAAATAAAATGTGATTTGCTTGAAAAAAAAAAATAAACAGCCCAGCATTTTTCTCCATGCGGCATCTGTCCCACACCCCATGCGGCATCTTATCCATCACTTAAGAAATAATGTTAAAAAAGGACCTGTGGGAAAATAATTATGACTACTTTATTAAGAAGGTTTTAACTTGTTTAACATAGAAATTAGATTCTAAAGGGTTTGATCAATGATTTCTTGTACTTAGTTTTTTTTTTTTTTGCTTTATTGTACATTTTGGAAGAACAAAAGAAAAACTGCGGCATCTGTCCTCACTTTACTATACAAAGTAGACTATCTTAAATGAGAATAAAATGCATGTTTTAATAAATTTATTACTTGTTCTTTCCTCTCCCCTTACATTATGTGTATTTAATTTTTAAAGAAGTTTGTAGACACATTAAATGTAACTTATTAATAAAAAAAAATATTATTAATATTAATTCCTTAGCATCTTAATTTTAATTTTTATATTAATTTTAAATTATAAATTAATTTAAGTCATGATGGAATGTTGTCACAGGAATTTAAATTGTGATATGTTATAGAAGGTACAAATATTTATGTGATACATTAATAATCATCAATTTCACCATTTTACATATCATTTTGATTTAATATAACAATTACTAAATTTTTATAATACAATTTTATATACAGGGTGTCCATAACTAAACGATCCCATTTTAAAGTTTTCTACAGACAAAACTATTGTTCATAAAGTTGTGAAATTTTGCGAAAAACATAATAAAGGGATGGGAATTTGTTTAAACTAAAAAAAATATATAAATAAAAATTGTTTAAAATTTCGCCACCAGTCGGCGATTTTTATAAATTACACATTTAGCATTACGGTAGTTTAAAAATTTTATTTATAACTTAACCTTATTCTAAAGCAGCATTTCACAACATGTTCCTAACATTTCTCAGAACACACTGCGGTCAACCGTGTACTACTGGGTCAAATGCTATCTTACGATTCCAGATGGTATTTGAAAATGGTGAAAGCCATGCAGAACATGTTTGGTTATAACATAATTGGTTAAACTATCGTAAATGTATGCTAAGAGCGTAATTCGTTAAAAAACGGGCTCCTATTTTTTTTTTTTTTTTTTTTTTTCGTTGAAACAAATTCCCATACTTTTATTATGTCCTCCAAAAAATTTCAGAACTTTCTGAACAATAGTTTCGTCTGTAGACAACTTTATAGTAGGATCGATTAATTATGAATATCCTGTAAATAAAACTTTTAAACTACCGTTATGCTAAATATGTGATTTATTAAAATAGCCCTCTGGTGGCGAAAGTTTGAACTATTTTTATTTTTATATTTTGTAGCTTAACCAAATCCGCATTCCTTTATTTTGACTTTCACAAAATTTCACAACTTTATGAACAATATTTTTGTCTGTAGACAGCTTTAAAATGGGGCCGTTTAATTATGGACACTCTGTATTTATTAACATATTTTTAATTATTAATTAATTATCTATCTCTAAACAGTATTTGCTTTAAAAACTTAATCCATTAATGGTTACTAATAGTTTTTATTATATAATAGTTCTTATTTTACTAATAGGTCAATAGATGGCAGCATCACATTAATTCATTTGATTACATGGAGCAGTTAAATCTCAATTCTAAATTATCTACAGTGGGCGCTGGTTATATAGTGTGTCCACGTATGACCTGAGCGACCTTTATTTTCGCAACCGTTGGTCCTAGATGCATACTTCCAATTACAAAAATTGTTTAAATAAGCTAAAGAATTATTTTTAAAGCGATTTGGGTCAAGAAAAACATTTATTAAAAAAAAATACGAAATTTATATTTTTATGCGGTACGCTGGTCCTATAAGTGATATTTACTAAAAATGTACTGTGACACTAACAAATAAGACAAAAAAACTTCCATTCATCTAACATTAAAATTGACCGAGTTATGAAACTTTGAAATGCATGACTTATACCACTTTTTTGCATATCAAAAGATGATTTCGACCATGCTTTCATGGGTCGTGTATAAAGTACTTAAACTTATTTCAAGGTATCTGCGCTTTGAAAGAAATCGTACAAATATTACGATTAACTTTTATTAGTTAAGTTTCAGATTAGTGAAAATAATTGTATTTTAACATATGTTTTATTTTGTAAGGATTTGAGGCTATGATTTCTTTTAACTAAAATTATGTTATTTTCATAAGGTTTCATTTAACTTGCAATGATAGTCTTTCCAGTTTAAAAATTTCAGTCCAACTTCAACTTACTTTCAAATGTCCGATCGTAGTTAAATTTTGCATACTGACTTAAATCCGATGACAATGCAATATTATTATGATTTTCGATTCTTACCATCTTATACTTACTTATATTACAGGATAACACAAAAAAATTCAGATAGATTACCGTCAAGAAGTTTAAGAAAGTGTTTTAGATTAGATAACATAAACCTGCTATGGTTGTGTTTTTTAACTTTTATAATTACATTTTATGTATTTTTTAACGCTGAATCAAAAAAAAAAAAAATTACTTTCACTTGTAACCATCATGTGAAGATTTTTCGCAAATGGTAAATTTCAATGTTAAAAAATAGCGAAAAATCCGATACTATAAAATATATGTAAGATTTTTTATTCAGTAAGATTTTTCATTTAATACCAGAATTTATTAGATTTTTTGGCTTATACTGGGTTTCTTAAAGCTAAACAGCTCGGGGGTACGATGAGATTGGGAGTTGAGGGGAA
Source organism: Maratus speciosus (assembly GCA_963932465.1). Taxonomy (NCBI): domain Eukaryota; kingdom Metazoa; phylum Arthropoda; class Arachnida; order Araneae; family Salticidae; genus Maratus; species Maratus speciosus. The sequence continues at coordinate 244,286,092 of OZ010787.1, forward strand.
ATGGGATAAATTTTTACTTTAAGCTTTTTAACTTTGAAATTTGCGATTTGAGTAAATTCCTGACGTGATGGTTTAAAATGAAGGTCATTTTCGGATTCAGTGTTAAAAAATACATAAGAATTAATTTTCAAAAGCTAAAAAAAAGTGACACAACCCAAAATTTGAAACACAGTGCAATCTAACAGCATTTTAAAATATGTATCATTTTGAAAAGAATTGATGATTTTGTTTTTTATCCCATTATTTAACAAAAAATCTTATTTTTATCCTCTTGTAATGTTCAGTACAAATTGTACATTTTACAGTAATATGTCAGAATGATTAAAGATTTCAAATCTATATTGCCACGCAAATTTTACTCTCAACCATTTCTTTAATATATCTGACGAAATTATATTTCTACTGAATTTGTGAATGACTCCTAATATGCAGCAAAAAATATACTCCAACTTTAAACAGCTATTACTCGGTTAATTTTAATCGTAGAATAACGGGAGTTTCTTTGCCTTACTTGACAGAGTAAGAGGGAAATTTTACTAAATATAACTTATAGGACCGGGGAACCGTATAAAATTTTAGATACTGTAATTCTTCACTAAATTGTTTTTTCGCTTCAAACTTTTTTTTATCTTAACTCTGCACCTAATTTTTACCACTTTTGGAATTGGCAGTATGCATCTAGGACCAACGGTTGCGTAAATAAAGGTCGGTCAGGTTATATGTGGACACACTGTATATAATGGGAGTATGCTTGGCTATGCTGTACAGGGTGTATCTAAACTCTTGGGCAAAATTTAAGGGATGATAGTACACATAAACACAAACAATATTAAATAGGAAACCAACGGTCCCAATAGTCTTCCGAAGGAGATAGGCGCCATTAAAGTTTAGGGTTTAAAATTTCAAATGATTATATAAAACGGAAAAATTGGTCTATTCATTTGCAGTTTTTTTTTTCTAAAACTATTCTTTATAATAGTATTTTCTCGAAAATAAATTTTAAAGATAAAGTTCGAAAATTGCCGATAGAGGGCGCTTTAGACTTTGGAGTAACGAACAACTATTTTTTACCGTTATTTTTTGTATCTCATTAAATTCTTTCAAAAGCTTAGATTTAAACTTAAATTTTGAGCTCAATATCTGAATCGTTGTGAGTGGTTAAGTAGCGCAAACCGAACTGTCTTCAGGAGTTGAAATTTGAATCCCCCTCCAGAACACAATTTAGTTTGCGCTACTAAACCACTCCCAACGATTCAGATTTTGAGCTAAAAATTTAAGTTTAAATCTAAGCTTTTGGAAGCATTTAATGAGATACAAAAAATAACGGTAAAATATAATTGTTCGTTGCTCCAAAGCCTAAGCGTCCTGTATCGTCATTTTTTTCACTTTATCTTTCAAATTTATTTTCAAGAAAATACTTACATAAAGAATAGTTTTAGTGAAAACCGCAAACGAATCGACCAATTTTTCCGTTTTCTACAGTCATTTGAAATTTTGAACCCTAAGCTTTAATAGCGCCTATCTCCTTCGGAAGACGTTTGGGAACCCTAGTTTCCTATTTAATATTGTTTGTCTTGATGTGTACTATCACTACTTAAAGTTTTCACCAAGAGTTTAGATACACCCTGTATATTGTTGATAATTTGTCCACCATCATATAAAATCTTTTTTGGCAACGTGCTGGCGATCTCCAACAATTGTATTTCTTATGACTAATGCTAAGACAGTGCGGATTTTAATTTGGTAATTTGGTTTTTTTCCTGTATCCTTTTTAATCAGGTTTTATTTTGAACTTAATTGGTGTTCAATGGTTTATTTCTGTTTTATGTGTGTGATTGTCCCAAATCCATATTTTTTAGCTAATTTATGGCTAATATGAAGATGAAACCACACATTTTATTTGTGGAATTTTAGGCATTTGGGACCCGACGACCCTGTCTAAGTTCTACAAATTTCTATTATTCCATTTCTGTTATTCAATTTCTGCTGTTTTTTACTATGTTTATGGAATCTATGTTAAGTGTGTTGGCATAAATATGCATATATATAGTAATTATAAACTTAAATATATATATATATATATATATTTCGGGTAAAGATTTGACTAAGTTCTATATAAAACAGATGGTTATAATTTTTAAATACATTTTTTTATTAAGGTGCTACTAATTAAAATAAACGGTCGAGTGCGAGCATTACTCGCGCACAGAGGGTTCCGTATAATAAATATATGAATTTGTAATTGTAATTTTAAAAAAGCTCTTGCTAAAAGAATGCTAAGACTTTGTATAAAACTATACAACGTAGGGTTGGGTAAAATTGTATATACTAGAGAAGTGTAAATGGGCATACCATGAAAATTCAAAGAGCGTCCTAAGAATGTGTGCCATTACCACGATTCTGACAAAAAGTTTATCTGGAATATTTTAGAGGGCTGCACATGCCTTTTTATAAAGGCAAAAATATTCCTAAAAAGCCAACTTGTTATCAGATGATTTATGTTTGAATAGAGTAAATATTTTTATAGTATAAATAAAACAAGCAAAGACTTTGAATATTTTGGTGAGTAATTTTTGTACGTCATAAGCGTACCCAATTCTAATTGATAATTAAATGAACTATTATTTCTTAATCTGATTTTATTATATAAGTTATCGAAAACCATTGTATGGGCTAGAAGATATAATCATTTATGCCTGCGGAAAAATAAAAAATATTTTGCTCAATTTGTCAATACCATAGATGTCATTACCGTGCTCACTTATGTCCTAACCAAGTCCATTAACATTTAAAAATCAGTTTTAAAATGTTAAATTAGTAATTTTGTCTCTGGTGATGCTTGTATATTAATGTTTATGAGGAAAGGTAATTATTTACAAAAAATTAAAACTTTCTGATTATTTCAAAAAAATTCATTTTGCTATTCCAAAACATGGGCAGATTTTGAAAAAGACTCAAGTATTATTTTCACAATCTTAGTCATAATTCTTATTAGCTCAATTACTATCAGGCTTCACTACTACATATTTCATGATCAGTATGTTGCACATGCCCAGATGATTAACGATTTTTAAAAAGATAAAAATATTTTATCACTAAAGGGCTGAAAGGAATAGTTTAGTTATTATTATTGAAGGAAGATTGCAGCATCAGCGTTTCATACAAAACAATTTTTTCAATAATTTATTCAAAATGACTGTATATTTTTTGTTATAATTGCTGTTATTATATTTTATCCAACTTGTTTTGTAATATTATCAGTTTAAGAATATGAACTTTTAATTTCTTTTGGGGATTCAATTCTTAACCTTAATCCGTTTTCTAGATATAAACGCAATTAATATATATTATTGAATCACATCTAGAGAGTTTTTATTAAATTTCATCAATGAGACATTTGTCGATTTTGCAGTCAAAAGCAACATGGCGCTCTGTATTGCCAGCGTACACACTATTGGAGCAGGAGCTAAGGGACGTCGGAAACTTCAACTATGTGGTTGAGGTATTTGATTTTAAAAAATATCCAGTTATTATTGCCGGAAGTTTTGTTATGTCAGATATTTCTACTCTTCCATTTGCTGTAAAAAGACTTCCGTAGTTCGAATTTAATAAACTACAAAAATTTCGTACACCAAGATCATATTAGAAATTTATCTTTGGCAATTAGATTAGACTTTCATTTCTACCAATCGTTAAACTACATAAGGACGTTACATTTATATAATAAAAGAACCAAGTTTTGAAAAATTAAACACATTACATTATTGTAGATTAAGTTACACAAGTCTTACCTGCCGTATAACCAACACGCACATTACAAGCACATATTTTATCTTTAAATTAAAAAACAAAACAGGCAGATCTTAAAGATAGTTCTTGAACTGAATTCCTCACACACCTTTTCTATTTTTTTAACATAAAAATGCTTTATATCCTGTTTTATAATACAATACGTATTTTCTTTTTTAAAATCCACATATTTGAAACAGAACCAAAAATAATAATTACGTTGTAATTTACACATTAAATTTTCATGAATACTACATTGTACATTAAGATTAAACCAGAGTATACATTTCCAGATAAAAGATTTAGTACCAGAAATACACTGAGTATTTGTACATTTTCAGTATTACAACAATAACTATATTATTAAATGTATGGGTAGACTGAATGTAAAATAATTGACTAGTTTTCTTTTCAAAAGGTTTTTCACCTTACATAATAAAGATTTTATATGAAAAGTTTTGGTTATTTTGTATGTATATCATCATGCATCAACGTTGATAAATGTCTCTCATTTTTGTTTTTTATACCGATTTTTTAAATAAAATTATACAGAATAAAAGTTTCCACTCTATACAAAATTTATGAAGTAATTTAACTTATAAAATGATGTGATGTAAACTGATATAACTGGTGTAATACTGCACACTAATGTAACGTAATACCAGTTATATCGGTTAAATTACTCACTTATATGGAGGCAGCAAGGCTGCACAAATTTTATGGAGTAACGTTACATAATTCTTTTACAGTGCAGAAAAGGAATTTTATAGCGCTTTTATCACTACTAATTTTGAAATTACCAAACTTATAAGTTTATATATGTTAAAGAAGCACATTGTAACAAATCAAACAAATATAGTATATTTTCTTTAGTCATTAGTGCTGTAATCACAACATATATTAAGTTTACCGATTTATCTTTGAATAAAAAAAATAAACACGATTATTTTTAACTCAATCATACGGACTGGTAAAGATATAATATGAATTGTATTTTACCAATGGAGTGAAAAAGGAATATCTGAACGAAATATGCACGCTGGTTGTCAGCCCATCTCGCTCAATAGGTAGGGAAATGGCAAATTCAGTCAAAAGTTCAGAGTTGAAATCCCGGCTTGGGCCTTTTTTCTCAGTTGGAAAAATATAATTCGAAAAAAATTTAAAGTTCCGTAGGTTTCAAACATATTTTAAAAAAAAGACCTTACTTAATGGAAATTTAAGAATAATACCATTTTTATTTTAAAAATTTATATTTAAAAAATATATTTTTTTTACATTAGTAAAATAATTTTATTTCGGCAAGTATAATCATTGGTATATATAGTTTTTTTCTTATCATCAATGAACTTTACAACGAATTCGTTGTATGAAAAGAAGTAGAAACGTTTAGATATTCCGAACATATAGCATTACTCATTGCAGTATTTTAAAATATTTTATTAGTATTTTGATTTCAAAACCTAAGATTTTGAGCAATAACTCTGTTCGGCATGGAATATTCTAATGTTTGACATTTATCAATAGGAATGAAGCATCCCTTTATTATGCAGATTCTTTGCTTTCTTAACTTTGTCTTAGACATTTTTTATGCTTATAATTAAATTAATATTTCTATAAGGTTTAGTTACTAAGAAAGCTTTGCAACATATTTTTTCAAAGTAAATCCCACTCGCAGAAACGAGTTGGAAAGCTTTGTCTTTTATTTTTACTGCATTGTTTTCCTTTATTATTTCTCTTTCTTTTTATTGGTGGAGAAAAATTAAACATTTTTTTTTTTCACAATTGTCACAAAAAATTGTTTTGTGTGAAACTAATTTTTTTTTCAGTCAAATTAGAATCTAGGGTTCATACGTGTGTTTTGTTTTCAGTACCTCTATTTCCGAAAAGTTATTTTTACCATATGTACTTTTTACCATATATAATTTTTAACATATGTCGATTTAATAAGGCGAATATATTTCTTCTGTAATATTTCTATTAAAAAATTAGTATCCGCACAAACCCTGGCATTATTTATGATATGCGCATGGTAAATATGCCTTTTCTTCTACTTTCTTCGAAAATTTCTCACAGTATCTTGCATTATAAACAAAAGACAAATATTTGCTAAGCTATCTTTTGTCTTTTTCAAATTTGGGGAAAACATAATATAACCTTATTGAATTTGCACGCATTTCTAAAGAGCGTTTGTTTCCTTTAGAAGTCTAGGAATCAAATAGCTGTCTGAACTTTGAAGAAACATATAGAAACAAAAGTTCCTTTTACTGCCCGTAATTTTCAGAAATGTTTCTGAGTAGTTTCTACTATATATTAATTACATTTCTCAACCCGAAACAGAATTTTTCGGATGCTATCATTTCTCAAGTAAACAGATTAATGTTCACCAAACATAATATTTTAATAACTTTAACATTAACACTAATGGTATTAATATTAGCGTAACATTAAGATTCTGCTTCTACCCTTGCAGGCAAAAATTCTGTTAAGGTGTTGAAAATGTTTACATGAGATTTGATAGCATCCGAAAGACCGAAACAGTGGATAGAGAAAATTTATTAATACACTTAAAAAAATTACTCGTAGATGTTTACGAAAATTAAGGGTGGAAAACGAAACTTTTAGTTCAAAAATGTTTCTTTATATAAGGAAATCTACTGTATTTAGAAGCTTCTAAAAGATAAATGAATGCCTTTTGGGAATTACGACTAACTCCGGAGAAGTTATGTTATATTTTCATGATATTAAGAATAATAAGAGCGTGATTAAAAAAAAAAAAATTGTCTTCTTTTTACAAAGTGTCCATAATAAAATAAAACAATAATTTTAATTTTTAATTTTTCGCGTTCACCAGTTCACATTTACACATGTGAAATTATTATTTTTCCAGATAAATTGAAATGTTTGATTGGATTGTTGGAAAACAAAGCAATTCTGACAAGGAAAGGTTAGTATGCGATACAAAAGGCTGCTGAAGTTATAAAATTCTTGTAAGTGAAAATTTTCGTGAGTATTAGATTATTATTAAAGTCATATAAACAATTGCTATTTATTTAACATAATTACACCATATATGTCAATATTCAAACAAGTTGAGGGAAATGATAGAGCAATACACAACTTTACATTTATACCCAGACCTCCTGAAATATGATTATTGCTTACATCGGTTGTGAGACATGCACACTATTTTTTGGATAATTTGTCCAAAACAGAAAAAAAATATTTTGAACAATTGTTTGAGTTCCACAACGTAACTTGGCAGAATTTTTTTTTAATTATTATTTAATAAATGACAACCATGTTATTTATATTATATTTTTTTTTCTGCCGCAGTCGAAGCAGTAGACGCAGACCGCAGCCCATTGAAACGGGTAACATATTTTCTGCTAATCCTGTAACCTTATCAGAAATATTAAAAAGAAAAGATCCATTTTACTTATATTGAGTATAATAAAAGAAGCTTGAATTAATATCTTAACAAAAAATAGTGTAATAATAACTAGACGTGTGATTATTTTAGTTATATATATTTTTTTTCAAATGACAGGGAATTTCAGGTATAATAATATTAATAAAAATATAGTCATATTTAATCTAAGCATATTTAACGTTTCACAACTATTTTGTATATTTCAATGTATTATGAACGAAAAATTATGAATCTACGTTTTAAAAGTATGAATTTTAAAGATTTAATTTTCATATATGAAGACCTCCATTCTTTCCCGTTTTATTAATGAAATTCGAATATAATCGCAACTTCGTTTCTAGAATAATTTTCTTCTATGTCTAAAATTCGAAATAATGAGATTGATTGATTAAAAATCTTCTTCTGAAGTCAAGCTGGAAAAGAAATAATTCAGTAATAATCAAAAATTCTACATTAAGACTCAGTAGCGAAAAAGTAAAAAAAAAGAACCTTGTTTTAATGGGTTACATCACCTTGACGCTCGGTAGTATGGATAAAAAAGAAAAAAAGCGCAGCTATTCAATTTATATATAATACTTATTATTTTACTTATAAAGAGAGAAGTTTTATGAATACTTAAAAACACTAATTCAGAAAATTTAAAATCCCGTAAATGTTAAACTGTCCAATAAGACCATATTTTGAAAATCCTTGCTGGTAGTGTAATATTTTATCTGTGAGGCACCGTCTGAAAAATAATATTTTTTTCTTATTCATAAATGTAAAAGATAAAATGTTGAGTAGAGGAAAAAATTTAAAAAAATCTCGTTGAAATGACAGCTGTTAAAAAAAAAAAAAAAAAAAAAAAAAAAAAAAAAAAAAACTTTGATTTTTATCAAAATTTTGACTTTTAAAAATTTATAAAATAATGAATGCGACATTCAAGCAAAAAATACTATGTTTCATCTTAGATAATATTATAAAGAATATGTGATTTAAATTTAATTAAAATCTGTTAAGCAGATATTGAGATAGCTTGTACACCAGTTTGAAAAAAGTAGTTTCGAGAAAAACGCAAAAGGAAAAACCTACCGCGTCAGCGAAAACGATTTTTTTCTACATTATCTTCAATATGAGAATGGTGGACGTCTTCCAATGATGTCGTAATGTCCTCCGACGCCTTTTAAGCAGCTTTTTACAATTTCCTGGTCTATTTAGTCTGATGTTGGGTTCTCATGTTGGCTATAGATACTCGCTGAGAATCCAAGTTCTCGGAAAATTGAAGCGCCATATCTCCCGATGTAATACGAATTCTGAAATGATTAAGGGCTTAATATATTTCTAAAACTATAACCAATTCATGTTGTCAAAATAAAATATTTCGATTTTTTGAAAATCTCAAATTAGTGTAACCTCTAACCTCGGACAGCTTCTCGGGGATTGGCTCGGACAACATCTATCCAGTTTTATCATGTGTTATTGAGAGAGCCCCTGTCAAAAAGTTAGTATATTTTATGCAAAAAATATATTTCGCATCTGTATAATTTTGCACCATTTTAATATTATTTATATTAAGTTTCAATAAATTAATAAGGCTTAACTACATACTATTAATGTTCGATCTTTTCATATTTAATATTTTTTCAAAATACTTGAATGATTATTTAAAAAGAAAATATACATGAATGAAATGCATAATAAAGGAATATATCATCTTCGTTTAGGTATCTTTGGGAAATACTTTCTGAAAGTAGCCAGATGTTTGTTTCACTGTTGTAGTATATCTGAGAAAGTTGCTTCTCTCAAAAACTTTGTTGGAAAATATTACGCCTGGTCCCTAAGGAGATGAAAAACTTTCTTTTGTGTTGTCTTACTTTAACAAAGGTTATCCGATTTCGAATTTCTTGTATCTGTCGTTTAGAGAAAAACTGACCTATGTAAATCAATAGATAATATATTAGAATATATATATGAAATATTAATTAAATTAATACATTTTCAGATAGAATATATTTTTGGAGTACGTGTCAATTTGTTCACCAAAGGAACATTAGTAAACTATGAATAATAGACATCGTAGAAGTTCCACTTTTCCTTTTGTATCTATAGTCCCTCAATGACATGACCCATAAATAAGATTATGTTCTTTTATCTGAAATCCTAATGCATGAATGGTACGAAAATATGACATACGCAAACATCCGTATTTGGGGAATTCTCATAATCTTTTGACTTTCAGGAATAAATATCAGGTGAAATTAATCTTGTTAAAATAACACTTTAATCTCATAGACGAATGCCTTAATGATTCAAAATAAAGAAAAAATGGTCAGCAGCGAAAAGACTTTTAGGTAGCTTTCATTACAAAAAGCTACCTATTGCAGCCGTTCGGAGGAAAACGATTCCGAAAATCTTTGGTATATTTTCACCGATCATGACCCCTAGACCCCGAAACCACCACCCGTTCAAAATTTATATATACATATATATATATATATGTCTTATTTTTGTCATACTGAAACTCTTGTATTTATGAACCGATTTGGATAAAATTTCGTGTGTACATAGTACATACAATTGTCTCGACCGAGTTCGTTGGCCAGCTTCATCAGCCATTTTGATTCAAAATGGAGGCCATTTAAAAATTTTTAAAAAATTTAAAATTTAAAATGAGGCACAAAAAAATTAGACATTGAAAAAGATTTTTTTCTTATGTGTTTGGGCTTGATACAAAGTTTCTGGAGCATTTTTAGTTTCGTCTATATCTTAAAAAATGGCTGAGTTATAGAACTTTGAATTTCTAGCATGACTGACATTTTGAAACGATCTGATTTTTGTCACGCGATAAGACACGTATTTATGAACCGATTTGGATATGGCAAGAAATGTGCATAGTACATAGCAATGTCTCGACCGAGTTTGTTGGCCAGCTTCATCTGCCATCTTGTTTAAAAATGGCTGCCATTTAAAAATTTAAAAAAAATTAAAATTTAAAATGAAGTACAAAAACATTATAAGTCGAAAAAGATTTTTTTTCTTATGTGTTTGAGCTTGATACGGAGATTCCGGAGCATTTTTTGTTTCGTCTATATCTTAAAAAACGGTTGAGTTATAGCACTTTGAAATTCTAGTGGGGCTGACATTTTGAAACGATCTGATATTTGTCACACGATAATACGCGTATTTATGAACGAATTTGTATATAACTTGGTGTGTACATAGTACATACCAATGTCTCGACCGAGTACGTTGGCCAAAATCATGCGCCATCTTGTTTCAAAATGGAGGCCATTAATTTTTTTTTATTTAAAATTAAAACGTGGTACAAAGAAATCAGAAATTGAAAAAGATTTTTTTCTTATGTTTGACCTTGATATAAAGATTTCGGAGCATTTTTCGTTTCGTCCATATCTTAAAAAATGGCTGAGTTATAGCACTTTGAATTTCTAGCATGGCTGACATTTTGAAAAGTTCTGATTTTTGTCACACGATAACAGGCGTATTTATGAACCGATTTGGATGTAGCTTGGTGTATACATAATACGTTCCAGTGTCTCGACCGAGTTTGTTCGCCAGCTTCATCCGCCATCTTGTTTCAAAATGGCGGCCATTATTTTTTTAATTTAAAATTAAAACGTGGTACAAAAAAATCAGAAATTGAAAAAGATTTTTTTCTTATGTGTTTGACCTTGATACAAAGATTTCGGAGCATTTTTTGTTTTGTCTATATCTTAAAAAATGGCTGAGTTATAGCACTTTGAATTTCTAGCATGGCTTACATTTTGAAAAGATCTTATTTTTGTCACGCGATAACACGCGTATTTATGAACCGATTAGGATGTGACAAGGCTAGTGCTTAGTACATAGCAATCTCTCGGCCGAGTTCGTTTGCAAACTTCATCCGCCATCTTGTTTCAAAATGGCGCATTTAAAAATAAAAAAAAA